>CM077442.1:19331823-19724323 GCA_039654765.1 Mylopharyngodon piceus | reverse complement strand
AAAAAAAAAAAAAAAAAATTAAATGTTGGAAGAATGTGTTTTTTATTGCCTCCATCTTACATCAATTTGGCGCTTCTAATTAAGACCACATGTCCTTGAATCCATGCGTGGGCCACTGCACACAATACAAAATCAGAACGTCTAGACACATTTTATTTGCTAAAAACAGGTTAGTTGGTTAACTTTGTTCTTTGAATTACTTGGGTTGACAGAGTTGGAAACTCTCTTGGTTGAGAGAGTTTCAGATTCACCCCCCATACAAACAGAGAGAGTGTGGATATGCTGATATTTACATTTAATCACAAAGTGGATGGAGGGGGCAGGGGAAAGGGTACAAAGACACAGAGGGGAGTGTAATTAGAGAGAAGGAGCCATGGGAACGTTTGTGTTTGTTTATTATGTTCACTTGACAAAGACAACACACTGCTATTGTACAAATGTGGGTTATGACCAATATTTCTACAACCCGAATTCCGGAAAAGTTGGGACGTTTTTTAAATTTGAATAAAATGAAAACTAAAAGACTTTCAAATCACATGAGCCAATATTTTATTCACAATAGAACATAGATAACTTAACAAATGTTTAAACGGAGAAATTTTACAATTTTATGCACAAAATGAGCTCATTTCAAATTTGATGCCTGCTACTGGTCTCAAAATAGTTGGGACGGGGGCATGTTTACCATGGTGTAGCATCTCCTCTTCTTTTCAAAACAGTTTGAAGACGTCTGGGCATCGAGGTAATGAGTTTCTGGAGTTTTGGTGTTGGAATTTGGTCCCATTCTTGCCTGATACAGGTTCCCAGCTGCTGAAGAGTTTGTGGTCGTCTTTGACGTATTTTTCATTTAATGATGAGCCAAATTCTCTCTATAGGTAAAAGATCTGGACAGCAGGCAGGTCAGTTCAGCACCCGGACTCTTCTACAACAAAGCCGTGCTGTGTAATAGTATGTGGTTTTACATTGGCCTGCTGAAATACACAAGGCCTTCCCTGAAATAGACCTCATCTGGAAACCTTTATATAACTTTCAGCATTCATAGTGCCTTCCAAAACATGCAAGCTGCCCATACTGTATGCACTTATGCACCCCCATACCATCAGAGATGCTGGCTTTTGAACTGAACGCTGATAACACGCTAGAAGGTCTCCCTCCTCTTTAGCCCGGAGGACACGGCGTCCATGATTTCCAACAAGAATGTCAAATTTGGACTCATCTGACCATAGAACAATTTTCCACTTTGAAACAGTCCATTTTAAATGAGCCTTGGCCCACAGGACATGACGGCACTTCTGGACCATGTTCACATATGGCTTCCTTTTTGCATGATAGAGCTTTAGTTGGCATCTGCAGATGGCACGGCAGATTGTGTTTACCGACAGTGGTTTCTGGAAGTATTCCTGGGCCCATTTAGAAATGTCATTGACACAATCATGCCGATGAGTGATGCAGTGTCGTCTGAGGGCCCGAAGACCACGGGCATCCAAAAAAGTTCTTCGGCCTTGTCCCTTACGCACAGAGATTTCTCCAGTTTCTCTGAATCTTTTGATGATGTTATGCACTGTAGATGATGAGATTTGCAATTTGACGTTGAGGAACATTGTTTTTAAAGTATTCCACAATCTTTTTACACACTCTTTCACAGATTGGAGAGCCTCTGCCCATCTTTACTTCTGAGAGACTCTGCCTCTCTAAGACATCCCTTTTATAGCTAATCATATTACAGACCTGATATCAATTAAGTAGTTGCTAGATGTTCTCCCAGCTGAATATTTTCAAAATGTCTTACTTTTTCAGCCATTTCTTGCCCCCGTGCCAACTTTTTTGAGACGTGTAGCAGGCATCAAATTTGAAATGAGCTCATTTAGTGGATAAAAGTGTAAAATTTCTCCGTTTAAACTAGGGATGCACTGATACCATTTTTTAAGGACCGAGTACGAGTACCGATACTTTTTTCTAGTACTCGCCGATACCGATATCGATGCCTATACATTTATTAATCTCACTCTCTCTCTCTCTCTCTCTCTCTCTCTCTCTCTCTCTTTTTTTTTTTTTGGTGATGTTGCAGTTTTCCAAGCACAACATAGTGAGACTAATGAATGTAGGACAGCTTCTTTATTATTACTCTAATGAAAAAAAGTAATATTTTTTATGTGCTTGTCACAAACTTAAAGAACAAAAATTTCAGTGTCCAATAACCTTCAAAGGGCATAATTACCAATATATATAATTGTTTTTATATAAAAAGAAATTTACAAACAAATTACAAACAATAAAACAAATACTATAGAGATACAAATTAAATAAACTTGTTTTTCAGATACAGTAGGTTTATTTACCATGTATACATTTATTTAACATATTTTGTTGTTTTATTAACATTCATGACTCATTTTTTTAGATTTCTACAGATTAGGAATTATATATGTGCTCATATACCTTCACTGGATAATACTTCACCCTCAATTATTGATAAGTGTGTTGATCAATGTAAAGGAAGTAAAAAAGCATTATCGATAATTTATGATCTGCTGCAATCTTTTAATTCCCCCTCTACTAGATTTCTTAAAGAAGAATGGGAGAAAGAACTCAGAGTGGAAATTTCTGAGGAAATATGGCAAAAGAGTTTAAAGGATATTAATGAACATTCTATCAATTCTAGACACTGCCTTGTTCAGTTTAAGGTCATTCATAGACTACATTATTCAAAAAAGAAACTGCACAGAATTTTTCCAAATGTCTCACCTCTTTGTGACAAATGTAATTCAGTAGATGCAGATTTGTCCCATAGTTTTATTTTTTGCTCAAGAATATAGAGTTATTGGAATGGAATTTTTGATGTGCTTTCAGAAATTTTTAGGGTACAAATGCAGCCTGACCCAGCATTGATCATTCTGGGACTTTCTGAACATGGGCATCCATTATCAGGAGGACAACACAAATTGCTTGCACACAGTTTAACTACAGCTAAGAAATTACTACTATTGTTCTGGAAGAAGAAGGAGGTACCTACGGTCAAGTTATGGCTTGGAGAGATGACTTCCACTCTACATTTGGAAAAAAATTTGCTACTGTTTGAATGGCAAAATTGAGCAGTCCACCCTATGGACTAATGCATCATTTATTATTGTAATATTTTAATATTTTTTCACCATATTTCACAATTTAATGTAAACAGGTCTGGTAAGGGATGGTTGGTGATGTGATGTGTTGTTGTTTTTTTTTTTTTTCCTCTGTCTTTTGTCTATTTTGACTTGTATTCTTGTATTTTAGGTAAAAGAGTCTGTAAGATTGCAATCCTTTTTTAAAATCTGTCTTTTAATAAAACTTATTTGATAAAAAAAACAAACAAACAAACAAAAAAAAAACATTCATGACAAATATAGGCTACGGTCCCTTTAAGATCGAATCCATGGATACTGACACATATCCTGTTTTCACCCAAATGTTTACGTCCACTTAAGCCATAACCGACTGTATTTACGTGAGATACTCCACACGATGGACATTTTGACAACTATGTGTGCATTTGACCATTCAGGCGCGAGGAGAACTGATCGCGCGCTGTCTGAGAGAACTGGGATCGCGCGCAAGAAAGAGAGAGCGCGCGAGAGGGAGCGCTTCTGGTCTGCGTCATTCAGCGCGATTCCGCCTATCCCGCCTTCACTAATCGATAACGAAAGCATGCAGTTCGCAATGTGTGTGTTGTCATCATTAATTTGAAGTATTTCCACTCCCTTGAGGCTGACATTGTTTCTGCTGCTGCCGGTGTCTCTGTGCACGGAAAATTCTGTCAGTTACGTCACGTGAGGTATCGGTCTTTGGTATCGGGGGTATTTTTACGAGTACGAGTACAAGTACATGAGCTTGGTATCGGCCCGATACCGATAGTGGTATCCCTATCGGTGCATCCCTAGTTTAAACATTTAACGACCACAAACTCTTCAGCAGCTGGAAACCTATATCAGGCAAGAATGGGACCAAATTCCAACACCAAAACTCCAGAAACTCATTACCTCGATGCCCAGACGTCTTCAAACTGTTTTGAAAAGAAGAGGAGATGCTACACCATGGTAAACATGCCCCTGTCCCAACTATTTTGAGACCTGTAGCAGGCATCAAATTTGAAATGAGCTCATTTTGTGCATAAAATTGTAAAATTTCTCCGTTTAAACATTTGTTATGTTATCTATGTTCTATTGTGAATAAAATATTGGCTCATGTGATTTGAAAGTCTTTTAGTTTTCATTTTATTCAAATTTAAAGAACATCCAAACCTTTCCGGAATTCGGGTTGTAAATATAACTTGTTCAAGCTACATTCACCACACACAGAGCTTCAGCCTTTGTTGACATACAACACCTCATTGCCTGGCAACTTCCTAGCAACCTCCTAAAACACCTTAGCAACTATCTTACAACCACTCACTGCCTCTTAACCTCCTTCCTTGTAACCACTCAAACACCTTAGCAACACCTTAGCAACAACTCATTGTCTGGCAACTTAGTATCCACACAAAACTAAAAATTAGCAACCGCTTAGCAACCGCTCATTGCCTCGCAACCTCCTAGTAACCTAGAAACCACTCACTGTATATAACTTATATAACCTTCAGACTTCAAAACACATTTAAACTGCCCAAACATTGAAATTACCTAAGGCTTATATATAACCTTCAGACTAGCCTGCAAATCATGTTTAACCTTACAGTCATTTTCAAGCAATGTTCAGAGTTTGTCTTGACAAACTGTTATTCTAGTTTTATTTTATTATTTCTCTGAATTTTTAGCCCTACATTGATTTTCTTTTCTAAACCAACAGAGGGAAGAACAACCTAATGTAGTAAATAAATATCCAGTAGCCTATATGCTCTTGATTTTAGTTGTCCCAGCAGTATGAATAGAAGCTTTGATAGGGCTTTAAACGTCAACAAATTTGCAAAATGAATGAACACCAATGTTGATTAAATAATAATTATAGAATTTTCATTTAATTCATCTATGGCCTAATTGCTTTGCCATCATTTTGTACACGAGTATGTACATGTTTAAATATACATCAACTCTTGCATGGACTTGCATTATGTTTTATCATGGGGCTGAATTATTTGGTACCAGTGCACGGCTATAAAATAAATAAATGTATTGTGGTTACTTTTAATTCCCTTGCTAAATAAAAACAAACAAACAAACAAAAAAACAACAACAACAACAACAAAAAAAACAAAAAAGCAACAGGGTGAGAGCTGTGAGATTCGCAAGCACAATTTTATAAATAAATATATTCATAGTGGTGAGGTAGAGAAACTCTTAGTGAGAGTACTAAAACAGCACTTTCCAAAGGCACTGAGTTAAAAGCCATGTAAACAGATTACAGAGTCTTAGGGGTAAATAACATTATGAAAAAAAAGAAAAAAAAAACAACAACTCACAGTTTCACGTTCATTCCTGGAACTGGTCCACTGAATAGGTACTGGAAAGGTATTTCTTTACTCTCTCTCTCTCTCTGTCTCTCTCTCTCTCTCGATGGGTACTGTAACAGCAACAGTAATACACCTTAATAGCCATGTTTATGTTCTCTTGTTTCACTTGCTATGATATTTCTTATATTTAATAATTACCCCTTTGAATGCTTTAAGAGGAAGAAAGTTTACAGCAAAGAATCAGGTTTAACCACCATATTGATATGACAATCCTGACATGTGACCACCTAAACTGGTCACATGGGCCTTTTCAGAGTAAATACAAGAGGATCTGCATAATAAATTGTCAGCATAGGTTTAGAACGAGAGCCATGCCAGAAATTGAGTTAGAAATTTTATTTACAGCAATTTATGTGTCATGGTCTGACTGTCACACTGTCTCCTGGGAAGTTGATGAGCACCTATTTTATCTAGAATTGCATCATTGTAGAGTTGCTAAAAGCCCCTAAGCCACCATTATGTCGTTTTTTTTCTTTTTCAATATGGAAAATTATTGATTCAGAGAAAAGTCGTTTTTAATGAAAATTTCTCTCTCTCTCTCTCTCTCTCTCTCTCTCTTTTTTTTTTCTTTGGAAGAAGGACTTCAATTTCTGTAGATTGATGGTGCTTGTCAAATCATTAAGAATTTGGGGTGTTAAAACAGACTGCAGGTTCACGCCCACGTTAAAGTGAACTCCAGGACATTGTATGTGCTGGACATTGTAGCCTTGAGCAGGTCAGTTAACCTGAGGTTGTTTCAGGGGAAATTTTTCCCTGCAATTTGTACTGCAGGAAGAGGATTTCACTGTTGACTGGCAATGTTAAATGAATGGTTCACCCAAAATGAATTCAACAAATTCATGAACAAATTCATATGCATATTCATATTCCTTCAGATGAAACCCACATATGCATAAGGCCCCTGAAGAGCATTATATTCTCAGTGCCAGTTTTAAAAAAGCTAAAAATACTCATGTATTCACACTATTACACATTAGTAAATTAAAGTAACAAGTTTTAAATTTGCTGGTAATTTATAAATCATTATGTTCAAATATAGGACATAATGGTACCTGTTTATTTCCATATATTTCCAGGGATTTTTTTTGGTTTTAGTTGTAATATAATTGATAGAGATTTCACATTATTTTAAAATCCTACGCGCCTATTCATGCACAGCTAATTTAATTAATACATTTTGATTTATGCAAGCTTGTTTGGCTCAATCCACACAGAATAGGTGTGAGCAACTTCAGCTAATTGACACTTTAAACAGCTGTTACCGACACAAGAAAAATTAGAAAATTAATTCCCACACATTGCTTCATTTTCAGTTAGTACCCTGTGGACTGGAGCAGATCTCATGCAAACAAAAGGGCCATTAATGCACTAAAGAGTTGGGGTGGGAGAGAGGGTTCAGTGTCTCAGAGCAACTCCCAGTAATTCACTACACAGTAGGAAAGAGGGCTGAGGGAGGGTTGAAGACTTCCAGATCTCATTTCAAAGATACTGAGGCCAGGCTTTAGGGTGTTGGGTAAAACATGTGAGTTCAAGGGACATAAAGTGCTCAAGCTGACTCCATAAAACAAGTGAAGAGACCAGTATCACCTTTCCTGTGTTACAGCATTGACAGTAATTACCATTATGCTTTAATGAGGAAAACCTCCACTAACTGCAATAGATCGTGATGGTCTGTTTGCAAACAACTTTGCTGGGTGGAGGATCTAACAGTGTACTTTTGGCAACAGTAACAGTAACATACTGTATGTGATGGAAAAATGATTGTGTTTTTTAGTTTTCAAGTGCCCTCAGTGGCTTCATCTGATGCCAGTGGCTCAAATCAAGAGTGTTAGTCGCCTCTCAATGAGTGTACATGTTCTAAAAACCAATTATGCTTCATAAGCTGACAACACATAGGATCATATAAACATGTGGACTGAATATAATCACGTCAAAGTTAGGGGGCATGAGAAAACAGTAGTTAAGAAAGCATCTGATCATAGTGATGTAAATGTTTGCACAAGCTCTACAATTTGGCACTCCGGTAAAGTCACGTCATTATTTATATGCCACTTTATATAATAGATTGTTGAAAAGCAAGCAGCTTTACAGTAAACAGTGTCAGTGTCTCTTTCAATTTGTATTACAGCAACATTTTCTACTATAAAGTGGCTCTCCAATGTGTTCATGTTTTTACTTATGGACATCTGACCTAGAGGAATTGAACAAAAGAAATGAACTGCCAAAGATTTCCACGTCCAAGAAGGTGGAGCCACAAAACAAACTTAATTTTGGCCTGATATTGTTCGAAATGACATCACACCAGTTCATTCATCGATTTCACTTGAAGTATATCAGGGCCTTAAGGTCATAAACGGCTTAAGAATAAACCAATCAACACAGCCTAGATTTCTGCCCATTACCCTAATTTCACCCAGCATGAAAACACCTTAACCTGCATTCTTTCGGCTTATCGAAGTGCACATGTGTGATATATAACATGAAAGTGTACTTACTGCAAATGTAAGTGCATCCAATCACATTCAATGAAAATATCATACACTCCAACTTTATAAAAATGTGAAATGATAAAAATGTGTTCTCATCTCGTGTACAGTCGTAGAAACTGCAAACATGAGAGGAGCATTGGTCTGTACAAGTTTCCTGCTGACATTTTTTTTTTTTTATATTTTGAGGTTTTAACATTAAACTCTCACAATAAATAGAATACCCCAATGAAAAATCCAGCATAAACCAGCATTTAAGGCTTTTAAACACAGTTTTCTTGTGTTGGTGGGTAATTGGTTTGCATGTAAACCAAGACAACGGTTACATTTTAAAACCTAATGATCTGTGAGTCTAATTTCAAATCAAACTATCAAGAAAATGTGCCAATTCATTTCTCACATAACAACCGAACCTCAGAAACATCGTCAGTGACACTTTGACAGATGAATGCGGTCTCTGACAGATCACCAATGCACTTTTGATTTCTCTGAGATATGGATCATCGTAAGAACATGAACCAGAGCAGAGGAGCAAAGGGTCATATGTGGTTCATGAAAGGTCTAATGTTGGTAGGCTTTTTAAAAGTCTGATATATATTAATTAAACACATGAAATTAAATACAGCATGGGCTGAATTGACCTCTTCCGATAACCTTGAGGCACTCTAAACACAATGTCTGAAGCATAATCCCAGCTAATTAATAATGAAATATAAAGAGTGATGTAATGTTTAAAGACCAAATCAAATTTGTGTAGTGGGTTAACTCACTTAGGAACACATTACCTCTCCAGCCCAAGATGGATGCGTTTGAGAGAGGAGGCAGGAGATGTGCTGTGGTTAGAGAGAGGCCTAACCTAATTTAGAAAGAACTCCTTTTCCAGCACGCATCATCCCTGATGGATGAAATGGACCGCCATGCCCGTTACCCTGCCTCTTGAATTGAAGGTTCCCGGAATATTCTTGCGATTGTTCCCGCTGATTGTAACACTTCTATCCCGGCAGGTCTTTAAAAAGAAACTCTATCTGCCTAGCTGAGGCTTTCTTCCTGATCTTCAAGGCTTTTAACTACAATGTCTGTGTTTGTGTGGACCATGGGGCATGCAGAAGGATTTTTCTAAAAGGTGAAACAGATTACGCCAGCTGGGAGAGTGCATTGATGCAGCCTGATGGTTTATCAATGGATTCTGTGATTTTTCACATGATTATTTCATCATAAGCATCTCCCATTCAGTCTCTCAGCATTTTCATTGAATAAGTGCTGTAAAACATGTAGATGTTATTTCAGTCCAGAATAGCAAGTCAGAATTTGCTCCTGACAGCAAAACAGTTTATGTATTTGTGTTACCTACATAATATGTTTTTATCATTGTGCTTTGTTGGGCAACAGGCTACCACGGCCTGCCATCTGTTAAACTGAATGTTATACTAAAGTCACAGGATAGATATTTTGTTAAAAAAAAAGGTTGTTGATTTTTTGTTGGTGTTGTCAAGGAGAGATGGAAGGAGAGCAGTAAGTTACCAAAAATATGTGCACAACCAATAAATTCCCATTAAATGACATGTACAACAGTCCCAGCTGGAATTTTTTGGGGTCACTCGGTCTGAGGAATTTCAATCATCAGCTGTAGACATATGGGAAATCTATACTGTGAATAAGCCTGACACAACCCTCCATATATAGGCCTCCTAGTGTTGTCCTTCAGCGCATGACAGACCATGACACTCAACAGCCCTCTGCATAAAGTCACATTAACAGTGTTATTTCTTTGTTATTACTAGGGGCATACCTAAAGCTAAATATCTTATTCGTAAAGGACCAAATAATGACTTCAAAATGAATACCAAATTCTACCGAACAGTACTTGTTAGAAAGATTATCCAACATGCACAAGGAGAAAGTGATCCTTTTAAATAGCAAACAAAAAACAAACAAAAGGGGGAGGGGGAGGGGGGTTAATCGTTCAGATAATCGTTTTGCTGCACGTCCCTTGCATTTACCACTTGCTTTCTCTTTTTTCCAGCAACACAGCAAATATCAATCACTCCTCAACGGTGTAAGCTAATTATGTGAGTATTAGACAAACTCTACCCAATGATTTGACGGAAAATAGGAATTTATCAGGTCCAGCTCCATTAATCTCTCAGTCTTGATGTATTATATGCTCCCTAATGACTACTGCTGACTTATGATAATGATGATCAGATTTAAAATCCCGTTTCTCTGTCTTTCCCCCTCTCTCTCTCTCTCTCTCTCCCTCTCTCCGATTGTAAATGATTTTTCTGTGATCAAGCAGCAGGTCTGTGTTTTATTAAGCTGGCCGGGAAATGGCATCTCAGACACTGGCCTTCTCAGTGAATGAAATCTAATTAGCACAGATTTACATATTTCTAAGTGCAGTACAGCTTTAATCAATACACCCACCTGGATGCAGGGCTATTACAAGACTCCCCAGGGTTATACATAATCTGACCGAGACTATGACACAAACATGTGTCCAGTGATATAAGAAATTTTCCCAAACCTAGGCAGGTTAATTACAGTTCTGTGTTAACTGAGGAAACTGACTGTTACACCATCTCCGCACAAATATATACATGGATGATGTTATTACAACTTCAGACCCTCTAGAATGTACACTTTGCGCACTTCTTACATTTACTCAACTCACTGTCAACAGGGCAATTATTTAAAAATGTTCTCTCTGTACCATATTATGCAAATTGTTGCGTACAAGCACAAATTACCTATCACAAAGTCCTCAAACTGTCGGTACATAATATTCAGGGTTCAGAGCTTCATCAGTGGAAAAAAGGATTTTTTTTTCCCCTCACATCACAATCCCCCAGACTATGAAGAGATGGGATTATTCTTCGAGTCTGCAGCGAGACCATTTGTGACCTACTTGAGGAGGGGAGACAGGAAGCAGCTCCCCGCATTAAACCAAAGCGAGGCTTATCTCCATGTGAGGTGCAACAAACCCACGTTGAGGCGACACACACCAATTCCATGTCCTTAATAACACTGTCAACTTTTAAATTATATTTTAGACTAGATTGCGGATGATTGATTTTACTAATAGATGTGAAAATGTAGTACCTGTAGAAAGCCTTCAAACTAGGGGTATCACAAAATGATAAATAAATAAATAAATAAATAAATAGATAAATATTGATTTTTTTCTTTTTTTTTAATCACTACACATACAATAATATTGTAAAAAAAAAAAAAAAAATCCAAATTTGGTTGATGTTGTAATTTAGTAGGTGGCTGTTCTGCTCCTGCTTGCCATCTGGCATAAAATGAAGAAAAAAGAAGAAAGACTTACTTTGCAAGTAAGTACCATACAAGTATGTTCTACATAGTATAAATGTATGTATGAATGCAATCCGGAAGTACTACATTTGCCATGTTGTCTCTGCCATGTGACCTACCAGAGTCAGTTGCGTCCCTTTACAAATCCTCTCCCGTGGCCTTATGGGTTAGTAAAGTGTTCATCATGCGCACTTCAGAATTTCAGATTGTGTGCAGACTTCACAGATTGTATGCACACTTCAGAATCTCAGACTTTTTGCCTGCTCTTTTATGAATATTGTGAATTCAGAGATACTTATCTAGTCACATACTGCTTTTCACCTACTATATAGTAGGGAAGTATGCAATTTTGGATGCAGTCTGTGTGCACTGTATCTACTACTGCCGCACAAAATCATGTCAGAGAAAATAACAGGTGAAATCACCTCAAAAACTTAGCTCATCAGTATGTGAGTGGTTTTTTTTTTTTTTTTTTTTTTTTGGATTCTGTAAAAAAGATTCCCCTGTCTGCAGGAAGTGCTAATCAGTAGATACTGCAATAATATCGTTATTGTGAATTCTTTTGGTCATAATAATCGTGTAGTCTTGTATATCGTGTAGTATATCTTTGCAAGTTTCCTTCAGTCTACATATTTGTCACTTGTTGTTCTTGTATGCAGTGAGGTGCCTTTGCGAAGTAACAAAATGTAAATGGTGTGTAACAAACAACAAAACGCATCCAGAGTTCTGTGTAATCATACCCTGCCAAACACCATTTTCAGTTTCCTCCTTATTTGAAGCCCTCTAATAAAACTGCTGCAAATTTGGGAAGAAAGCATAGTTAAAACAGCAGAAAATTGTCCATTTCCTGTTCAAGGTAGACTGTAATGAATGTAACATAGTAGATCTGATCCACCCATTTAAGTGTGACTTCAAAGAAACACAAAGACTATCATACATATAGGTATGTGAATTTAAAGCCACGTGGTCGACCCCAGAGACTAATTTTATATGTGAAAGTGAAACCAGATTAATGTCCTGGGAGTGCAGCCACCAAGAACCAAGAAATAAGAAATTATATCATGCTGTAATTTAAGTAAAACCTGCATTTAGAGCATGACTAAGACACAGAACGGTGACCCGTGAAGACTGAAACTGAGCTATTACAACTACTAATGAATGCCATCCCATGTGCGGATCCACTATACGAAAGAGGATAAAACACAGTCCCCCCTCGCTGACATTTATGGTCTGTCTCCTCCAGCCAGACTTACCCTGCATTGCTAAATAAACACCGGCACACAGCTGAGGATCATGTTCCACTCTCCATTTCAGCTAATACCTCGCCTCTGTAACTGAAACTCTGGCATTGTTGTCTTTTTGAAGGCAACTGGAAATTGGCTACTTTTTTAGGATAACAGAGGATTTTCAAGTAAGACCCAAATTACGCCTCACCTAACCAGAATCCGCCAACTGTCTGAGTTTAGTATTTCAAAGTCGGTGGAACGGCGGTTCCACTTTTAAAACAATGTCTTGAATACACAATGTATTTCATCGTTGCAATTTAATCCGGAGGCCTGCATCTGAATAACTAGCATGCTGTCTCACTCGAGCACAGTCTTTTGGGGGCTAATTTTGGCTGGTGCCCACCACAACCATCAGACACCAGCTGTGCTGGGCTGTTATATTTTATTTTCTTTCACTTAATCATAGTAATAATCCTAAACTGCACCATTTTTTTCTTCCAAATGAAGGACACACAATATCTACAATTTACTTACTTTAGTAAAGAAGCATCTCATCAATATCTGACCCATTAATTATGCATTTGTTTTCCCAATTTACCTTGACAGATCATGACTGCATTTTAGCAAAAATTAAGCACGTAAATGCTTTTGGGGCATGCATTAGCAAATATATATATGAATGAATGCTGTTACTCACACATCATGTGTTTAAAGTTCACTAATATAGGACAAACTGACTGTATGACTATGGTGACACACATCTACTTTAATAAAATGACATTGTTTTTCATCTCCAGAGACTTATTTTGAAGAAAATCAGGTCATAATATGCTTAAATTGCATGTGCTCTACTTAGTTCATGTTGTGGAATTCCTTGTAACACATTAAAGTGCAGCTTTAAAGTGCATACATTTCATTGTGACTGTGGCTAGTTTACCCAAAAATTGTATTGTTTTATATATATATATATATAAAACAATACAATTTTTGGGTAAACTAGCCACAGTCACAATGAAATGTATGCAGTAGACTCTTCCATACTTTGAACAAAAGTAAATGGAAACATTAAAAGCCAGTACTTAACTAGTGCCTAATGTAGAACAGGAATCAAACAGCCTTACTTCTCCACAGTGTAATCACAGTTAAGAAACTGTAGTCCATGTATTTCTGATTAACCTGTAATGCTCCACAAAATGACGTAAATTGGTCTATTAAACACAAAGAGTATTTTTTCTGCACATGTAATCCTTTAGCTGAAATCACACATTAATATCTAACACACAGCTCCCACTTTCATTTTATGGTCATCAGAAACAGCCTATGGGGAATGCGTGATTTAGTAGCATTAAAGTGAGCATTAGTTGACTGCTCCAGTAAATTGGCCCCTGTGGTCAGTCTCTCAGGATATGTGACTACATTTAGATTACTACTGGACAAATAGCCATGCTGATGTCACAACACTTTATAAAGACTGTCTGAATAAGAAAGCCAACAATAAGGATGAACCAATTTTTAGAAAATAGCTGAATTTTATAGTGCTCTCAAGAAAGATTGTTATAATTCTCCAGCAGGGAGTTAAAAGGCATTTGTTTTCAATTTTAAAGACCAGTCAAATTTGCAATTACTTTAGGCATAGCTCATTAGCACTCTTTTAATTACATTATATCTGAATACTAGAAGAGCTCATTCCTCTAAATACAGCTGAAATGTAAAGCCTTTTAAATATGATACCTGAAGGACAGTACATGTTTCAATCTACACAATCCCACTCACTCTTCTGGTACACAGCAAAGTACAGTCATGTAAGGTTTCAAAAATATATATTTAATAATAATTAAATAAATAAATAAAGCTGTTCCCAAGGCCCAGCTGACACATCTAGACACTGGAAGACTGCCTGACTACAGTATATACACTGTGTACTGATACGTTGTATATTGATATATACAATGCACCGGGAGGCCTCTAGCCACAACCAATGAATCACCCAGCTAGGCCTCTGGAGAATCACTAAAGATGTCTATTCACAAGGATCATATCAATATTATAGTTGTGCAGCCAGTGTGATACCATGAATGAGAAGAACAGAGCATGATACCCATCTACATATGATTGCAATGCGTTACAGGAACTGATGAAATTTCTGTAGTCTACAATAGATACCACATGTCTGATGATGTGTCGCTATTGTAATTTGAACCTCCACTGGGATAACCGGTCATGAATTAATTAGAGGCTTCAGCATTTAAAATTGTAGTTTGTAGCCGCACCACCCTGTGCTTGATAGTTTTAATTACTTAATGAGATTAGAGGGGGGGAAAAATCTTTCTAGAAGACTTGCTTTTGTTTGACTTCAAAGCACCATTATACTGTAGCTCAACTGCAAACAAACAAGAAAGGCTACATCTAGTGTTCTGCTATTCTTAATGTCATCGCTCAACTCACTTCACTTCTCTCTAAGTTTAAGGTTAATTTGCTTCATTACCATGAGAAATATTCATAAACTCATATTAATGCCAAAATATTTCCATGTGCAAAATTATTGTGCCTGCTATTCAGTGTTATTTTAGAATTATTTAGATACTATCATAGTATTTATTAATATTTTGAATTAGCTTTTGTTTTATATTTTAATTATAGTTTTAGTAACTTTCTTGTGTGCTTTCCTCATGTAGTTATATATTCAGCTTTATTTTAATTAAATAAATTTTTTTAATTATTTTTAGTTTTAGTTAGCAATAACTACACTGCTGCTGCTGCTACTACTACTACTTCTACTATTTCTACTACTACTACTACTACTACTACTACTAATAATAATAATAATAATTATAATAACTAGAAGCTAAAGTTCGTAAACAAACTCTGATGTTGGCTTGGTAAAGCCTTGATGGGCAGCCTGAGGCAAAACAGGCTGCCCACGCACATGTCTTTTTGGCCGCAAAGAAATAAATAAAGAAAGAAGGAATTTCTTGTATTTAGGGCTGTAACAAACAATTGTTTTGATGATCGATGGATCTGTCTATTCTTCTATCGATTAATGTATCGATTATTTATTGGCTCCACTTTATATCTGGTGTCTTTAACTACTAAGTACTAACATGTACATTGATCATTAAATTATTGTGTAACTACTTATATTTTTTAAAATGTCTGCATGTATCGACAGCTCTAGTTATTTATATAATTACACAAGGACACCTAATATAAAGTGACCATTTTTTTTTTTACATTGAATCTATTATTTTCAGATAAGATTACCAGTATAACCTTAATTAACCTACCAATAAATAATAACTGTAATTTATGATGTTGTTATTTCAAGGTTTATTTAAATATTTTGTCATAATAATTACAAATAATAATAATAATAATAATAATAATAATAATAATAATAATAAATCCTAACATGGAAAATAATGCGGCAATAATTAAAAGGGCATTTAACAGTAATATATCAGTAATACAAATATGCATGCTGTGTTCACCGTCACTTTTTGATACTGACAACAGCATTTCACAACAGCATTTGAACAGCAGAAGATTAAATATCTGCTTGAATATATCTATGAAGGAACTGAAATCACGGCCACTTTAGGAGGCGCGGCTCGGCTCGTGAACTGTGTGAATGTGTGTGTGTAACATCGTATATCAGGCGATCAACTAACCTGTTCAATAAACTGTGTAAAACATGCAATCACCCGATCAATACTGAGATTGTAGATGGCTTTTCCCTGTATATGAACGTTTTCTCACAGAAGGTTTCTGGAAATCGCTCCGTGCAGCTGTCTCGCGTCTCTCTCTCATCTGCTCATGCTGAGAACTACAGCGGCGCCGGCGACACGACGCAGCTCTTTAATGCAAAAATCTTTGCACAGATGCCACACATCATTAACACATTAACACAGTCATACACATAAACATTCAAACAAAGAAGCTCTTTAATGCGTTCTTGTGCTCGCTTGAATGAGGTTCGCCATGTATTGTGGACATGATGTCGTTGAAGCACTGGTAGAAGCGAGAATGGACGAGCTTCGGAGCACTAGCGTTATTAGAGATGCGAGCCGTCTCTGTGTCACAAACAAAAGCGCTTCCAAACTCTAAATGTACCTCTTTAATGCGTTCTTGTAATCGAATCTTGTCCAATTGCTTGAATGTTTTATTTAGCAAGGTTAAAAAACATGCAAATGACGAACATAGTGAGGACGCGTTGCAGTGAGCACTCGCGTTGAGAGATGGGCACTCGCGGCTCTTTCTGTCATCAAAACAGCTTGCATTTACTAAATGTAACTCTTTCATGTGTTCCTTTGCTTGTACATTGTACAGCTAGAATGGTTCAAACTTGTAAGCCTTAAAACACATACAAATGACGAACTGACAAAACGAAAGTGATCTGGTCTAAAATAATGCAGGGCTCGTCTGTTACAATATGAGCGAATAGAACAGTGATAAACTTACCCATGAGGTGTGTAAGATGTGTATTCACATGATCAATTCGTGCATACATGGACCTGTAGCTTAAGTATTTACGTGCAGCTGTCTCATCTCTGATCAGTCTGAAAAGATATAGCAACTAACTACATATCAGGGCCCAGGCCTGTGGAGAGTTTGGTGCTTGTAGCATTAAAGCTCTAGAAGGAGTAGCAGTCAGAAAAAAGGGGTAAGAAGAATAATAATATAGAAGATGATTTAAGTAGAATATCAGTATGTTGGCTTTACCAAGCCAACATAATAATAATATACAATATTAATACTGAGATATACATCAGTATGAACACTCAATATAAGCTTCTGGTAGACTCTTAAAAGTGTGATGTTTATGTTCAAACTCTTTCTTTCTTTCTTTCTTTCTTTCTTTCTTTCTTTCTTTCCTCTCCCTTCCTAGGCACACTTCCTTTGTTTGTATAAGGTTTGATTTCATTAGAAGGACTTCATAGAGCTTATCAGATTAACCCTGGAAAACTGTATACATAGTAAATCCAACTGTGTCAGCATGCACACTGAAGGAGGCTGAAGTTGAATTATATTAACTTATGCTAGCAGTGTTTTAGGATGACAAAGTCCTCATTGTAGATATGAACTTGACTGAAATGACTCTGGGGTTGATGAGGCTCAGCAAGGTCAGTGCCTTTTTGACCAGGCTCTACTGTAGTAACAACTGAGGCCTCAGGGAAGCTTTAAGCTAAATATTAAGACATGATATGGGCTTCCTCAATGCTATTGTCTATTATGCACAAAGTGAAAATGTATGATGAATGTTACAGTATAACCTGTTTTATGGAAATTATTCAGTTCTGTATTAAAACCTTTTTAGTGTAATCTATAACTGGCAGGTTCAAGTATTTTCTAGCATGAAGGATATCTTGAGACATGTTTTTTTAAAAGTTGAACTGATTTTAACTTGAGCGCCGCATTTTTAGAACGCTGTGTCATGTGCGAGACGTTGCAAAAGACGTAAGATGCAAGCACAACAGTCATACACGTCTGTCTAGCGTGCGTTTACATAGAAAAACAATGGAAAAGTAGCGCATTGGAATGGAAAAACGTGTTCTGTGTGAACGGCCCGTAATCGCTGCTCCCCCTGCTCTTAGCCATGATAGGCTGCATGGATGGGCAGGGAGTTCTTGACCAGAACAGAACCACACCGCCAATCCAAACTGTATGCTAATTGTCAATCATCTTTGATGACAGTGGACCTGACAGAATGTCTGTTGGGGGAACATCACAATAAAGAGTTAACAGATAATAAGCAGAGAGTCTACTAATACTCTAATGAGAATAAGTTGTCATGTAGTGGCAAGTTACTTATAGTTAATAGAATGTTTAAAGTGGACCATCAAAATAAAGTGTTACCTGATTTTTCAATATTCTGTTATGTTTCCCCAGTGTTACTCTCTGCCATCCATGGGGAAACTGTACAGCAATGAGAACCAAATGTAATCAGCATCAAAACTTCCAGGTCAATTGGCATGTGACTTGCATTAAACGTCTCATGCTAATTAAGCATAACTAGAATTCAGGAATTCAGTTAATAGAAGAGCGAAAAAATGTTCTTCTGGTAGAAAAAGTTCTTTACTTTTGTTTGTACAGTATATGAGGAATTTGCTACAATATATGTTTTTCTAATTATGCATTAAATGTGACAAATGAAAAAAAAATGTCTGAAACTGCAAAAACTGCAGAAGTGGATGCAAACAATTTTAATATTTGACATGTTTAACAGATGTACCAACACTGCAAAATATTTAATTAAAACTATTGTCTCGTGGCAGACACTTTTTTTTTTTTTTTTTTTAGCCAAATTGACTTCACAGTACGGAAATTGCATCCTCATGGAGGAAGCCATAGGTTAAGTGCCTTGCTCAAAGGTGAAATCGTTCCAGGGCAGAAGTGGGCTGCCAGTAATTCTCCAGTTATTGGATCACCCTTTTCTGGAATTGAACCTTCTGACCTCAGCATTATAAGCCCAAATCCTTAACTATAGGCCACAACCAACATGTTGCACAGCATTTTGATACAGCGAGACAAAGAGGTTGCAAAAAGAGTTAACCTTTCATGGCAAACTAATGTCATATTTGCAGAACTGTGCATTTAATGTAGTCCCACCTTTCCTCAGAAGTTACTTCTCTGTTTTGCGAATTGAGAATTGACGAGTGGAATTTGGGACACGAGTCAATCTCGGGACTCGAGCATGAAGCTAATCGCAGTTACTATTCTCTCCCATTATTAAGCTTGGAAGAGCCAGAATATTTTTTTTAATATAACTCTGATTGTGTTTGACTGAAAGAAGAAAGCCATGGCTTGAGGGTGAGTAAATTATGGGATAATTTTCATTTTTGGGTGAACTAACCCTTTAATAGGGCAAGGGCAGCCTCTGCGACTTTCATGAAGACGAGAGGAGATGGGCAAGCCAAAAGGAAGGACCTTGTACTGATATGCCCACCATTCAAAAGCAAACCGAAGAAATGATCTGTGAGGTAAAATCTAGACATGAAAGTAAGCATGTCTATACCTTCAGGTCTATTGCCGCAAACCAATCTTGTTGGCAAACGCTTGTCAAAAATGTGCACTGTAAAAAATTGTCCTGTGAATTTACAGTAAAATACTGGCAAAAAAGTTTTTTAACTGTTAATTACATTTTTTAAAGTTAATTTACTGTTAATTTTACAGTTCTTTACCATAATCTACATTACAGTATGTTGCTGTAGAAATACCATGCACTAAATTAAAACTCGAGTCAACTAATTTCATTTGCCGAAATCGACTGCCTTAAATTGGCTGACTGCCATTTAAATTCATAAACTAATATTTATAACTATATGAGCATATTGTTCACTTGAACTTATTTCATTTAAGTCCACCAAAAAAAAGAATATTACTAAAGTAAAAATAACCAAAGTAAGCAAAATCATTAAAACTAAAAACATCAAGTCAGCTTAAATCTCGTGCAGATAACTGCTAGCTAACAACAAAACGTATAATTAAAATTAGCTAAGAGATTCTCACTGCATCAGCAACTACATAGTTACCGGCTTTAAATAAAGCAACATGCAGTATAACATCAGTGTTTCTCAGCTCATCACTGACTGAAGCACAGGCTCTACTCTCCAGCACAATGGTGACCCACAAAACTCATTAACATCTTGTGCAAAAAGACATAAAATACCACTTCAATTCAACATTTACTCTACTGATCAATTATTGAGTTCTATTAAATTTAACTAATACTTCAGTGAAATTGACTTGTTTCATTTAATAAATTTGACAGTTACGTTTTACAGTACATTGCTGTTTTTTCATGATTTTACAGTAATCCACAGGCAACACAGTTGGCAGTAAATTACTGTTTTTCTACAGTTTGTTGCTGTAAAATTAATTTACAGTTTATTACTGTAGAAAAGTTTCACTATGCGTGTTTTTTTCCTTCTTACACCTTTAACCCTTTAAACCCCACAACAAAATCCCCAGTGTTTAATAAACAATTATATGTGTCCACACTACAGAGTGTTAGAGTAACACTGAAGCACTGTTGAAGTTAATGAAATAATTCAGTGATTAATTAAGTGATGATTGAAAATTAGTGACAAACACCTGCTGTTAACAAGCAGAATCACTGAAGGAAAAGAAACAACAAGAACAGAAAAAATAAAAGCAGAATCACAATAACTACAACTGACTTCCAGCCGGTGAATGTGATTTCACCAAGTACGACATGTTCCTGGATCAACATCTTTGTTGATCCTGGAACAACATTCCAATCAACCAATCAGATTTGAGGGACAAGTTTACCGTTTATGTCAAGTTTAGGCTTGCAACCAGGGTTAGGTGCTTCTACATCAATGTTATTCACCTATATTTCCCCTCTGATTTTAGGGATAAGTTATGGGTAGGATTAGGTTTAAGTTTAGGGGTAGGAATAGGGTTAAGACTAAATTTTCTGACATGAATGTTGTTCCAGGATCAACAAAATATGTTGATCCAGGAACATGTCTTACTTGGCAAAATCACGGTGACCCTTCCAGCCACAGCCTTAGATCACTCAATATCTCAGCAGAGGAGTGTTAAACAACAAAAATAATATTACCAGCTTCACTTATTACTAACCAGATTGACTTTATATTCTGTCAGATGTCTACAGAAGTTCTTATTGAGAATTAACAGAGCTTCAGATGTTGTTTTATTGTTTCGTTTGATGTTACCATGCTGGAGATCAGTGTTTGCTTTAGTTGTGCTCTTGACACTTGACTTGTAGCATTAGTTTTTCTTTGGCTGCTGTAAATGTGTGTGTGTGTTTTTTTAAGACACATTTGTTATGGTGTGAAGAAGCTAAGAAAAGATGTGGTCATGTGTTGTTGATTATGTTTTGAATATGACATGATCATAATGTAATGCTTAATTCACTGAACTTATCTGGTGTCTGAACCATTATCAGATTTTTTTTTAAGTAAATTTAGTTTTATATTACAAACACTGTGATACTAAAGCCAAGGATGAACCAGTGCTGAGTAATCAGTTAAGGAGTTTTTTTAACTCATCTTTTACCAAAAAATGTTTGAACTACAGCATCATTTAGATTCACAGAGACATCAAGAATCATCATATGAATCTCAACAACGGTGACAATCAACAAAAAATATAAACAGATCAACTCTGAACATCACAAAACACGCTACTAAAAGTCAACACAAAAACAACAGCAAAAATAAAGGCAAACAGTAAGAATTAAAGAAAATAACCAGGCAGTTCAGCTGCATAATTTATTCATGCCGCAATGCATGCTGGGAGTCCTGGATGAGTGTCGTACTATGCTGGTAGCCAGCATGCATTGCGGCATGAAGCTTTTTATTGTCACCATTGTTGTGATTCAAATGCCAATTCTTGATGTCTGTGTGACTCTGAAAGATTCAGTAGTTCAAAATGTTTTGAGCACAAACTGCTTTCAAAATCTTTCATATTATCTGGTTGTAACAACACAGATGGATCTCATGTGTCAAATCGCAGGAATACCATAATAACACTTTAAAACATAACATATATAATAACAGATTAGACTCTGATGAGATCAATATCAGGCCTTTAAATGATGATTGCAACCATTAATAATTGGCTAACACCATCTGATCATATATTTATTTTATTTTTTTTTTTGTCATAATAAATGTTTTAAAAACAAAAAAGTTACAACAACCAAAGAAAAACTGACACTAAATAATCAAGGGTCAAGAGCACAACTAAAGCAAATGCTGACCTCCATCATGGTAACGTCAAACAAAACAATAAAACAACATCTAAACCACTGTTAGTTCTCAATACGAACTGCTGTAGACGTGTGACAGAAATAAACTCAGTCTGGTTAGTAATAAGTGAAGCTGGTAATGCTGTTTGTGGAGTTGTTTAAGGGGGGGGATTAATCTCATGTTAATCTTGAGTACCTATAGAGTAGTAGTGCATCCTTCATATCTCCAAAAAATCTTTAGTTTTATCATATTTATAAAAGATACATACGTTGTACCGAGTATTTCCGAAAACAGCCGAGCGCCTGGAGGCGTGTGCTGTGAGCGGAGATAGAGTGACGAGCTGTCACGAGCACGCGCAGCTTTTGTGTAGAGATCGGCTGCAAGCTATCAGTGGTCAGCTAAACAGATGTATTTAAACACACGCAATACACCATCTCATTATCCCTGGATAACTTTTTAATCACTATAATGAATATAGCGTATAGTGAATGATGAATAATGAATTTATCAATTCACTACGTTCGTGTTGTTTACATTATATGTACTTAGGCACCTATTGCCAACAAAACAGTCATTTGAAGCAGTTTTACTCACCACCTGCGGTTCCGACTCATGACCGGGATCATTACCGCTGTCACCGCTCCATCTTTTAGTTTCAAACGATCTGTAAATCCAGCGTAGAACTGGACTTGAAAAAAAGATCATGAATCCTGTAAGGATTTGGAAGAGAATTTTTGGCACAGAAATACTCTGTCATTCGTCCAACTCGTGTTTTGAAACTTTGGCCATGTTTAGCATGAGAATCCAACTCTTTAACAGTGTAAATAAGTCAGAATACATGAATCAGCATTATACCCCCCCTTTAATCGGATCTTCAGAGATTTAATGTCTTCTTTTATCTTCAGTTGAGTTAATCTTTTTCTGTTCTTGTTGTTTCTCTTTCGTTCATTGATTCTGCTTGTTAACAGCAGGTGTTCATCAGTGTCTGAATTTACACGTGTTTTCATTTACTCTCTCAAGTGGACTATATTAGTGAACTAATGTAGGGAATAAGGAATGAGGGTATAGGGTGTGATTTGGAACACAGCCTCAGAGTGTCGACTTTGAGCGCTGTTAATTCACGGTATATTGCTGTAGGCTAATTTCTCGAAAACGTCAAATATTACCCAGAATACATTGTTTTCTACAGTATATTACTGTTTTAATGGAAAACAGCATATTACTGTCGAAATTAGGCCATTTTTTTACAGCAATTTTTTACAGTGTGCTTCTGCCTTAACATATTGAATGCGAGCCTATGCAGGGCCCAATTCAAAACTCGCAGGTCTAACATTGATTGTAACACACCACCTTCAGTACGATGAACTAAGGGCTTTAAATCCCACCTTCATCTCGGCTGGAGGGACAGGCCCCATTGCATCCTTCACCAATAGGACCACGATCTCTGCATGCAGGAGACATCTTTGCCTGCCACTGAGGTAAAGAGGATGACATTGAACCAGGTCAGGCACCTGGCGAACTGAATCACGTAGCCAAGTCTGACTGTCCTGATAAGGCAGCACAACGGGTTGGGAAGCGTTAGCCAGGCGCCCAAACTCTGCACAAGTGGCACCAGAAGAACAATAGTATTAGACATACCTGCGGTGGGGGCTGCACGTCACGTCCCGACTCCGTGGCTGTGAGTACACTGAACACCTACCTCGCTCCATGAACCCCGACTGGAACCGGCTGGTGACGGGTAAAGAAGCTTTGTGTCCTCAAAACCCACCACGCTGACCTGTGTGGGGTTTTTGTGCGCTGCAGCTGGACATGAGGAGACGAGGGGCAGGTGCAGGCTGTGTGACCTAGGGAGTGCGGAAGCTGTTCTTTCTTTTAAAAATTTGTGTACAACTGCCCCCTGGGACAGCAGTGACCAAAGACAAACAGGAAGTAAAGATTCTTCTGAGCTCACCACCTCCTGAAAAAGAGCAGCTCCCTCCATCACCTGTCTCAGGGACCCTTCGAAACTTTCTTGGGGTTCTCAGCTCTTGCCTGACGAATGGGCTGGATCACTTTCCTGCGGGCAGCTCAATGCTGCAGTCCGGGTGTGGGCTTTGGCAATGAGTACAACCGTCACCTCAATCTGCTTCTTTACTGCCGAGAACTGCTGGGCAAAGTCCTCGACAGTGGACAAAGAGGCCACCTCGTGAGATGGGCGCATCGAGAAAGTGAACTTTGTTGACGTCTCGCATCTCAGCAAGGTTCAGCCAGAAATAGCGTTCCTGGACCACCAAGGTGGACACCGCCTGGCCGAGAGCCCATGGCATGAACTTGAGTGAAATTGCAGGGTGAAATTGGTCACCAATTGCAGTTCATGCATCAATCCTGGCTCAGAACTACCCTTGTGCAAATATTTTAGGGAGGGAGGAGGCAGCCTGCCCATCAGCACTGTAAGCCTTCGCCGTAAGAGACGAAATAAATTTACATGCCCCAGATGGGAGTCTGGGATGATTCCACCAGGTGGCAGCGTTTTGTGGGCATAAATGCACCACAACCGCACTCTCCACCTATGGAACCTCCGTGTACTCCCTGGCTGCCTGCACTGTCGAGGGTAGTGAGGGTGGAAGAGCTTGCAAAGCAGGACCAGGGAGTAAAAGGTGCCTTCCATGACTTTGTCAACTTCTGCACCTCCAGGAAGAAAGGCACGGGGGCTAGGCGAACACTCAGGGTAGGGTCGAAGATTCCATTCAAGTCTGATGTATGTGGCGGCCCGGGTAAGCACGCCTGCTAACTCAACGTCGAACTGAGCTACCACACACAAAGGTGGGGAGTCCAGCCGAGTTCTCAACATCAGATGCCATAAGCCTGCCTTTTGATATAGCAGTCGACAGTTCATTCTCATCTGGGGCCCTGAATAAGAAATTAGGCTCGCCATAGGACGAACCACTTAACTGATCCATGAGTTCGACTGGGAGAGATGATCGTGCTGAGGAATGTGAGGTCTGTGGTGACGCACCCGGTGGAAATGCTTCCATTGGTACCCTCTGATCGCCCTCAGTGCTGCCGCTGAGGCCTCATACTCAGAGGCAGAGAGACCAGGACAGGAAGCAGCTGAAGTGAGACTGCCTTTTGAAAAAGTACAAGAGTCATGACTGCAACGCTCCCATGGCCATGCTCTCGCTCCTCGAGTTTTTTTATGTCTTTAAAAATACATTTTCATCCATGTTTGCTCTTTTAGAGGAAATTTCTCTTTTATCGAAAAATTATCTTTCTAGAGAATATTCTCTTTTGGAAATTTATCTTTCTAGTTACTCATTGAAGCGCTCAGGGGAACTTTTTTGCTCTTAACTGTGTGGGACAGAGAACCGCTGAAATGTGCCGGTTAGGAATCCAACAAAGCTTCTAGGCAGAGGTGAATGGAGAGAGAATCAGAGACACGTCTTCTTGGCTCCGAAGAACAAATCTGAATGAGTGGAGCACACCACGCCTCCTTTTTACCCATATGTCCGGGTGAGTGGCTGGCATGCAAATTCCACTTGCTAATTCTCATTTGGCCTTTTATGAAATATCTGAGGTGTTTGGGGCTCCCAAGTGCAACCCCTAGTATCAGTCTCGACACAACACTGAAGTGACTGACATACAGTGCACAGCATAAATGAGTACACCCCCTCTGAACAAATACAACATATGTATTTTCTTTATGATCACTAATACAATTCATGGAAAGATGGCAAAACTAAAATGTATTAAACATATACATAATAAAAACTGAGAAATATGTCATTAATAGCCATAAAATAAGTAAATTAGCCAATTTTGTTTAAATTAAGGATTGCAGAAATGAGTACACCCTAGATTTAATTCAACAAATGTATAATATTCTAGCACTTAGTATGCCCTCCATAATTTTGAATATACTGCTCTGACCCTTCTTGGCACGGAGTACAAGTTCATGAAAAATTGTCGCATCTGTCCTGTTTAACTCCTGGAAGATGAGCTCCTTAAATGCCCTGATCTTTAATGGGGAGTGTTGCTCAACTCGTCTCTACAGAATCCCCCACAGGCGCTCAAGAGTGTTAAGATTGAGTCCAATACATGTCCACAGAAGGTTTTTCACCTTGGGAGAATGCATATCCTCATTGTCATGTTGAAAAAATGCCCAACAATGCAGGGAATGAGGAAAGGGTAACATCTTCTGTTTCAAGGTTGTGTATTTAATTTAAACAGTGGTGTGGGAATTCATGACAGCATTGATAAAGCACAACTCCCTCACACCTTCAGCACTCATACAACCTTATATAAGAGCTTTACTACCACTGAACTTTACTGTGGGAACCAGACACTTCTCACTGTACTCCTCCTCTAGCAACACCGTAACATTTTGGATGCTGTTAGATCCAAAATGATTGATTTGGTCTCATGAGACCAGAGTATTGATTCCCAGAATCTATATTTTGTAAATATGGGCTTTGGAAATGGCTAACTGACTTTATTGTGCTTTGGCTACAATAGGTAGTTCCAGTGAGAACAACAACCATGCATGTCATTTCTGCAGGCTGCATCTTACTCTGTGAGATAAACAGTCACTCTTTTCATAGCTTTTGCTGGCTCTGAGACACTCGCTTGGTATTTCTCCTGCTCTATGTCTAGCAAAAAAATCCCTCATCACTAAATGAAAGCTTAAAATGAAGGCCTGATTATTTCAGGGGCCTTGTCACAAGTCCATTGTTTCTGAATTTCTGTGTTACTTTTGCTATATTTTCAAGTTCTGCCGGAAGACTCAAATGTTACGTCACTTATTAGTTCAGATCTAACCAATCATTATCTAACACTTGGAGTATAAAAGATCGGTACTTACACATGTATGAGTTCGCAGATGCTGACGCCAACCTTCACTTCCATCCTCCCCACCACCACCAGGATGGTCCCTGTCCATACTTCCGGGGGGTCGGCTACGCCCCTGCCTTCAGCTTCAGGCAGGAAATGCAAAGTCCGCAACCCTCAGGAAGTGAGCTACGGACGGGGCCTACACCAAAGAACGTTATCTTTTATATTTTGCTTGCTGTTTGGTAATAAATATCATTGTTTCGTTATCTTGCCTCCCGAGTCTTTCTGGTAGAAATGGGCATGTCAAAGTAATGTCCATGTGGCAGTAATATACAGCTAAGATAATACATGTAGGCAGTGATTACAATTTGTGCTTGTAATGATTACAATAAAAGGATAATATTTAACCGTTTTTGTATGTCAATCCAAAGTTGCCATCATTTTCGCAAGTGTGTTTTGCCAGGTCACCGTGATTTCACATAATTATCTTGTATGTTATATTCTAACAAAATGAAATAAGTTAGAATGGATTACATTCAAGCAATACCAAACCTTGGCATATCTAACAAATAAAACATACAATGCAGGACATAATGTATACAAATGGGTGATCATCTGTATTTATTACACAGCTCTTTGGAATACATGATTGTCATTGGTGAATTAGGACATTCTGCAGATTTTTTCTTTTTTTTTTTTTTCTTTCCAAAATGACCGTTAAACTGTAACTGGCAGCTTTACTGTGCTCATCTCATGCCTCTCATAACACTCTTTCATCTTACATAATAATATAAGTTCAATTCAAATCAATATGTTGATTATTTATTTATTAAACAGCTGTGTAATAGCTCTACAACAGACT
This sequence comes from Mylopharyngodon piceus, assembly GCA_039654765.1. Lineage (NCBI taxonomy): Eukaryota > Metazoa > Chordata > Actinopteri > Cypriniformes > Xenocyprididae > Mylopharyngodon > Mylopharyngodon piceus. The sequence goes on along the minus strand of CM077442.1, from coordinate 19,696,409 downwards.
CCTGATCACACTGTTGGGATTTATTTTGTGATAATGACCAGTCAGTTGTATATGATCTGTTAGTGTGTGTTGCCTTTAGGCTTCACAGCAGATGCAGAAAACAACCTCATTCCAGTGATGATCATTTTTCTCAGTTCTTTCAAGAGCATTTACTCGAATGACATCCAGCAGTGATATTTTTACAGTAATATAGCATAATAAATGACCCGGGATTCACATGATGAAACACAACTTTAATATTTCATTACATTAAATTCTTTAAAGTCTTTAATTTTTATGATTTTTTTTCTTTTGCATTCATATTCTGCATATTAAGAATTAAAGACAGAAGAAATATGATTTTCATAACTTAATGGCTAAATGTGTATTCATTAATAATACATCAATAAAATATTTAATTCTACATAATTGTCATGAACATCGTCTCAGAAGTAACCAAGCACCAAAATGATATGAAACTCATGTTCACAGCTTCAGCTTCAGCTCAAATAATTGCTGCCCTTTTGACCTGTCTATTTGTCAAAGAATCCTGATAAAATGTATGACAGTTTCCACAAAAATATTTATCTTATTGATTACAATTAATAATAAAAATTAATTTTATTGACCATGTGACACTGAAGACTGGAGTAGCCTAATGGCTGTTGAAAAACTTTAGCGGTAGTGTACATATCCACATAACAAGGATGCAGTATCAGGAATATATGAGATAATCCCGGGGATTATTTAATGCACAGCCACTCTGTGATTGAGTGATTGGTTCTCAGAAAACAAAATGCATGTTCTCTAGTTTACTCAACGTGCCAACAGAAATGAGTTTCAAAACTTCTCTTCTCAATGAAATCTCACTTTTCAGTACAATGATTAACCATGGACAGTCCAAAAATGACAAGCTGTCACTTTTTGAAGGGGGAAAAAAAAGAGACTGAACATTTAAGTAAATGCTTTGCAGTATGCATTTGTGAATCTGAATGAAGCTACAGACTGTGTCATACAACACCAGTCATATCTGCATCAGCAGAATGAAGTTTGAATGAGCTGCTCTGTGGCAGCTGAAACATTTGCAGGGACAGACACTAGAGCTCCCAATTTGGGAATATGACAAATAGAGAAGACCAGATATTGACAGTTGATCAGAATTGGCAGTTAATGAAATATATAGTATGAATCAAGCAAATGCAGGGAAGTACAGTTTACAGGATATATAGGTATATATAGACTTCTCAAAAATTTATGACGATGATATTGTAAGGTCAGTCTTGCTTTAGGCTAAAATGCTGTATTTTCACTTGGGTGTTTATTTCCTTCACAGTGCTTCAAAATGATCCTTTCATTAACCAATGGCAAAATGACTTAGTTAGCTACTTTTGTAAACAGTTTATCTGTAATGCTTATCATGTCCCCAAAGCAACAGATAACAAGGTTAGGCTAGTGATTGTGTTGCTACCGACTCTGAGCCAGGAGTGTGATATATTACAGTGTTCTTGTACAGACTCAGCTCTCCAGTGTTGTGGTCTCTTTATTGATGCAGTTATTTGGCATGATCCCGTGTTACATATAAACCTATGGAGGTCTATATCCAAGTTATTCTGTAAAGAATATATGTGTGTATATGTAATATTTTTCTTTAGGATTTCTCTCTTGCACTCTGTTAAAAAAAACTTACAATCTTAAGCTCCTTTTTTGGTGGTATGGGTAGGATTAAGGGTGGGGTAAGGCGTAAGGGAAGAGTAAACAGTGTAAGACATAATTACAGAAATTAATTACAGCTGTAATTACATGCAGGTAAATAGAAGTAGTGCATTGTATCAAATTATTAATTGAAATGTTAGTACATAGTAGTTAAAGATCTGTAATATAAAATGCATTTATTTGATTAAAAAAAAAAAAAAAAAAATGATTAGCCTACATGTGTATCCATATTCACCCAAATCCTCTTCTTCTCTGCTCCTTATCAGTCTTCTACTAGAAATCAACCTTTCTGCAACAAAGCACTCTTGGCAAAATAAAATATGCAGCTGTATTACAATTCTGTAGTAACTTTATAGCAAAGATGGAGATAAGATCCGATAGATTCTCTTCTTGAATGACTAGTCTCTGGAGCAAGTCCCAGCAGTACGGTGTATTTAATCTGTTCTAATAACAGCAGAAACCACATCTCCTGGCATCTTTCATTTCAGGAAATTCTTAATGGAACATTAAGAACATTTTATTTCATGACTGTGCATGCTAATAGTTTCTAGAGAAACACAAAGTTACTCTCAGTTTTTCAGATATTCAAACCTGAATCAAGCGGACTCAATAGAACATAATAATATCCGTAAGTAAGCATTTAAATGGTACAGTAAACAATTGCAAAATCAAATTACTCCATCAAATTAAATTAGTCTAATCATCCCCGTTACCATTTTAGTGCACCTTAACAAAGAAAATGAAATTTATAGTGCACACAAACATCAATAAACAGCAAATGCTTATATTTAAGTATGGCATTTGTGCAACTCATTAAAACTAAATACAACAATAATTCAAAAAGAATTATTTTCCAGGTTTTCTAATTTGTCTAATGTGCTAAAACAGGACAAAGCAATTTTATTAGGCCCTCAGCTTCTTTTCAGCTGAACCACTACACCTTCAAGCAGCATATCCAATCCTGAGAGATGTCTGGCTTTCAGTTAACATATTGAGCTACCAGAATTCAGCTTCTTTTGATTGGGACCTGCTCTTAGGAGTAAAAAGTCCAAGAAAGCAGATCCCCTATTGGGATTTCCTCTGCTACAAAATGGCTATTGTCTCTCTAGCCTCTGGCAAAGCCAAAGCTGAGGTACAAAGGCTGAGTTCTCACTGGTCCAAAGGTAGACTTATAAGACAGCAAACCCTGCCTAGAACAAAAGAGTGAAACTGCTTTGTGTTTAAATGTCACAAGGGAGCTCTATATTTCATAATAAAGCCTGCATTTAAAAATATGAGTTCACAAGTTCATGTGTTCATACAATCTGATAAAGGTGAAAAGGTTCGCTTTGGATTCATCCAACTCATGTTCCCACATACAGTACCAAAGGTTTTGCAGTGAATGATGTGATTTGCGGTATTAAATTCGCCTCACAAACCTGCAAAACTCCATTTATAAGTCAGGTAGCTGCTGGCCTTTAGTCTTTACTTGTATCTCACAATGTATGTTGGTTCGCAGTTCAGTCAATTATAATAATAAATTATACTGCACTGAAAAAACTAATTATGTAGAAACAATTCCCACGCTCATTATCACTAGTAAATTTCACAAATAATTACAAAGCATTGGCAAGTAACACATTGAATTAAACATGAAATTCTGAAGTAGAAAGGCTAATGTGTGTGTATATATATATATATATATATATATATATACATTGCTCAGCATAAATGAGTACACCCCCTTTGAAAAGTAACATTTTAAACAATATCTCAATGAACACAAAAACAATTTCCAAAATGTTGACAAAACTAAGTTTAATATAACATCTGTTTAACTTATAACATGAAAGTAAAGATAATAATGTCACAGAGTCACAGCCAACACCCACCAACACCAACGCATCGTCACCGGATCTTCACGCTCCACCCACTCGTTCACTGTCTCCTGATTACTAATCACCTGCACCTGCACCTGCACCTCATCATCCATGGACACTGTAAAGACTCTCACTTCCCTCAATCCTTTGTCTGGTCTCGTCTTACGTACCTGGACTCCTTACCTGAATTTACCGTGTTCCCATCCTGTCGTCTTCCGTCTTCGTTCTCCAGTTCACCTACAGTTCCAGCTGATCTCGTGCAAGCCGTCCGCCAAGCACTCCTTCACCCAGCACCCACCGCTTCTTCGCTAGCTGCCTCTGTCAGTCCCATGGCCCGACCAGCGACATACTCTGGCGTGGCGGAGGATTGCAGTGGGTTCCTCCTTCAGTGCTCACTCTATCTGGAAGCCTAGTCACAACTCTTCTCTTCCGAGCGCGCCTGGGTGGCGTTAGTCATCTCCTTGCTCTCTGGACGAGCGCTACAATGGGCTCAACCCCTCTGGGAATCCAACGCCCCAGTGACAGCTACCATCACTGCCTTCTTCAGCCACTTCCGGGAGGTGTTCGGACAAAGTACCGCCGATCTCTCTGTACACGACCAAATCTTCAACTTACATCAAGGTGATGAATCTGTGAGTATGTATGCCCTCCGATTTCGTACACTAGCGGCCGCTAGTGGCTAGAATGAAACGGCCCTGATAACTGCCTTTCACCAGGGTTTGAATCCTCACATAAAACAGTTAATGGTCGTGTATGATGACACAATGGGGCTGGAAAATTTAATCCAAAAGACCATCCGCGTGGCTCAACGCTATTCAGCATGTGCGCTCCACACACCCACTGCCAATCCTCTGCCCGCCACACCATCTGTCGCCCTTCCAGCACCAGAATCCATGCAAGTGGATTCCTATCGTCTGACTCGTGCGGAGCGTCAGAGAAGAATTCAACTACATCTCTGTTTGTACTGTGGGGGAGAGGATCATGCCATCGCTGCCTGTCCCATCCGACCACCACGCCCAGCGATGACTACCATCCAATTGCCCGCTCGCATTGCACCTCTCACCAGAACCACTGTATAAATTCTTAATTCCCACGTCTGTGTTTCAGCGCAAGCCCTCATCTACTCCGGTTCCGCTGGGAACTTCATCAGCAACCAGATTCTCCAGAAACTAAACGTACGTCATAAACGCTGCCAACAGGATCTCCGCATTCAAACCATCCAAGGAAAGCCGCTGGGCCGTGGTCACATTCGGCACTTCTCCCCCACGCTGACGCTCCGCATCGGCTGCCTGCACACAGAGGAGATCACATTCATGGTGCTGGAAGGATCCACCGCGGACATCATCCTGGGATGCCCCTGGCTCACACAACACCAGCCTGACATCCAGTGGAATACGGGTGAGATCCACAAATGGAGCGACGAATGCTTTAAGAACTTTTTATCTCCTGTCAGAAGGTCTTCCTCGAATTCCCGATCTTCTTCTTCTGACTCCAACGTCCTTCCAATCTTCTCAACTTCCATTGAAAGTCCTGAAACTGACCTCCAAGTGGAAATTCCTCCTGAATACCGGGCATTCCAGGATGTGTTCAGCAAGCGGTTGGCAACGCAACTTCCACCTCATTGGCCATGGGACTGCGCTATTGACCTGCTGCCTGGGGCTACTCTACCCAAAGGTAGAGTTTACCCATTGTCCATCCCGGAACAGAAGGCCAGGGAGGAGTACGTACAGGAGGCATTAAAACAACGTTTCATCCGACCATCAACATCCCCTGCCGCTTCAAGCTTCTTCTTCATGGCCAAGAAGGATGGAGGCTTGAGGCCGTGCATTGACTACCGTCACCTGAACTCCCAGACTCCCAGCTACTAGAAGCTACGCAAACACCATCTCTACCTCAAGCTGGAGAAGTGCGAGTTCCACACCACCTCCGTGCACTTCCTGGGTTACATCATTGACCAACATGGCATCCAGATGGACCAGAGGAAGGTGGAAACCATCCGCAACTGGCCATTACCCACAACCTTGAAGGAGTTACAACGTTTCCTGGGGTTTGCCTTCATCCACAACTACAGTCTTCTCAGTGCACCCCTCACCTCGCTCCTCAAAGGCCAGCTCAAGTCTCTGTCCTGGACTCCATCTGCCCGAGAAGCCTTCCATCAGCTCCAAGAAGCCTTCCTCTCCGCTCCGATCCTGGTCCATCCTAATTCTGACCTCCTGTTCGTCATTGAAGTCGACGCCTCAGCCTCCGGGGTCGGAGCGGTGTTGTCACAGCGGCAGGGTGATCCACCATGACTCCATCCATGTGCCTTCTTTTCCAAAAAGCTATCCCCGGCGGAGCAAAACTATGACATCGGGAACAGAGAGCTTCTTGCCATCAAGTTAGCGTTGGAGGAATGGAGACACTGGCTGAAGGGAGCGAACCATCGGTTCGAAGTAATTACGGATCACCGGAACCTGGAGTACCTCAGAGAAGCTAAGAGACTCAACCCTCGCCAAGCCCGCTGGGCCCTCTTCTTCACTAGATTCAACTTCACTGTCTCCTACCATCCTGGAACCAAGAATTGCAAGGCTGACACCTTATCCCGTCTGTATCAACCCGATCCTGAGAACCCTGATCCCGAACCTGTCCTCCCTCCAGCCATGATTGTCAGTCCTAACCAGTGGTCCATCAACCAATGTATTTCCCAAGCTAACCGCTCTGAGCCAGCTCCGCTGAGAGGTCCTGAGGGGCTTCTCTATGTTCCACTGGCCCACCGTCAGCCCCTCATGGACTTGGCTCACACCTCTCCGGGCTCTGGACACCCAGGCAGTTCACGTACCCTCTCGCTCCTGCGGCAACACTACTGGTGGCCCTCCATGACTCAGGATGTCTCCCGTTACATCAGAGGTTGCTCAGTCTGTGCCGTTGCCAACACTCCTAGGAAGCTCCCTGAAGGAAAACTGGTTCCCTTACCCATACCTCGCAGACCGTGGTCACACCTAGGAATTGACTTCATGACAGACTTACCACCATCAAATGACTTCACCTGTGTGCTGGTAATCATGGACCGTTTCTCCAAGGCCTGTAAACTTATACCCCTCAAGGGCCTTCCCACAGCATTTGAAGCCACCGAAGCCCTGTTCAACAATGTATTCCTGTCACGGAGTCACAGCCAACACCCACCAACACCAACGCATCGTCACCGGATCTTCACGCTCCACCCACTCGTTCACTGTCTCCTGAATACTAATCACCTGCACCTGCACCTGCACCTCATCATCCATGGACACCATAAAGACTCTCACTTCCCTCACTCCTTTGTCTGGTCTCGTCTTACGTACCTCGTCTTACTCCTTACCTGCTACTCACCTGAATTTACCGTGTTCCCATCCTGTCGTCTTCCGTCTCCAGTTCTCCGTTCTCTGTGTTCACCAGCATCTGCAAAAGACATTCCTCTGTTATCATCCAGCTAAGTTCCTATTCCAAAGTGCTTGTTCATTTACTCACCTGCATCCACCGTCTGACTGTGTTCGTGCCTCTGTACAATAAACTTGTGTGTTTCACTTACCTCTCTGCCTCTGTCTGTGTCCTGACAAATAATATAACTTAGAGAACACATTTTTCAGTTTTACTCAAATTAGGGTGATGAAAAAATGAGTATACCAACAAAAAAAAACTACTACATCTAGTACTTTGTATGGCCTCCATGATTTTTAATGACAGCACCAAGTCTTCTAGGCATGGAATGAACAAGTTGGCGACATTTTGCAACATCTATCTTTTTCCATTCTTCAAGAATGACCTCTTTTAGAAACTGGATGCTGGATGGAGAGTGATGCTCAACTTGTCTCTTCAGAGTTCCCCATAGGTGTTCGATTGGGTTCAGATCAGGAGCCACTGAATCACTTTCACCCTGTTCTTCTTCAGAAATCCAACAGTGGCCTTAGATGTGTGTTTAGGATCATTGTCATGTTGGAAAAGTGCACGTCGACCAAGGGCACGGAGTGATGGTAGCATCTTCTCTTTCAGTATAGAGCAGTACATCTGTGACTTCATGATGCCATCAGTGAAATGCAGCTCTCCGACACCAGCAGCACTCTTGCAGCCCCACATAAGGACACTGCCACCACCATGTTTCACTGTAGGCACCATGCATTTTTCTTTGTATTCCTCACCTTTGCGACACCATACAGTTTTGAAGCCATCGGTTCCAAAAACATTTATCTTGGTCTCATCACTCCAGAGTATAGAGTCCCAGTAGTCTTCATCTTTGTCAGCATGGGCCCTGGCAAACTCTAGGCGGGCTTTTTTGTGCCTGGGCTATAGGAGAGGCTTCTTTCGTGGACGGCACCCACGCATGCCATTCCTCTGCAGTGTACGCCGTATTGTGTCACGGGAAATAGTCACCCCAGTTTGGCTTTCTACTTCTTTAGATAACTGCAGTGAACTTGCATGCCGATTTTCTTCAGCCCTTCTCATCAGAAGATGCTCCTGTCGAGGTGTTAACTTCCCTGGACGACCTGGACGTCTCTGTGAGATGGTTGCAATTCCATCTTTTTAAAATTTTTGTACCACTTTTGCTACAGTATTCTGACTGATAAGTAAAGCTTTGCTGATCTTCTTGTAGCCTTCACCTTTCTGGTGTAAAGAAATTATTTTCTTTCTCAGGTCTTCTGACATTTCTCTTCCATGTGGTGCCATTGCTGACAGCATGAAATGGGAAGGGGTTTTAACACCCTTTTATAGTGAACTGTCTGCTGGACACCTGTGTAATGAATAATTAGACTCACCTGTGGTTGAATTCTTGTTAAATTAAACATTTGTAGTGTAAAATTTAGCTTTGCTCCAGAGACTTTCAGTAGGGTGTACTCATTTTTGCATCACCCTAATTTGAGTAAAACTGAAAATTTTGTTCTCTAAGTTATATTATTAATCTTACTTTCATGTTAAAAGTTAAACAGATGTTATATAAAACGTTTTGGAAATTGTTTTTGTGTTCATTGAGATATTGTTTAAAATGTTACTTTTCAAAGGGGGTGTACTCATTTACTCATTTGAGCACTATATATATATATATATATATATATACACACACACACACACATGTAAAATATACTCCAATCTTTGTATTATTTACAAATTTGAAAAATCATGTTTTACAATGTACTTTTCAGATATTTTAAGATCACATTTTTAGATCACACACTTCATAAGAACAATTTTGGTCTGACAAATTTTAAATTGGATGGGGTAGTAGAAATATTCCAGTTAAGAAGAAGAAGAAAAAAAAAAGAGATTAGACAGACAGACAGACTGACAAACAGACAGACAGATGCACTTGACCTTCATTCTATGTCATAATGATTACCAACTGCTGCTGTGTTGCTCATTTTTCCCCATCAGCACAGGGACAGAGGCCTGGGAGTTTAATTGCAGCCAAAGCAACAAACAACTCCATGTTGACAATCAGGTCTTATTAGATTCCCGCTTGCATTTCCCATCCCTGTCATTCAGCGAAGGCCAAGGTTGGATGAGGCCATTAATATTCACAGCATCCTGGCAGATTATTGGAGTTCTAAAAGGAGAGAGGAAGATTGCTTTATCTGCCACAACTTCATGGTCAGACTAAGAGGCAGCGTGAAAAACATAGTAGAGAACAAACAAATAAATAAATAAATAAATAATAAAAAAACCCAGAGGCCCAGTAAAGGACAGGCGGAACTTCGTACGACAGACAAACAGAGCAAATGTCTGGGACAATGAGCATATTCAAAGGTAAAATTGGGATTTTGTGGTGATATGATGAATCCCCAGCCCTAGAAAAATATAATACATAAAATGTTAAAACCCTGGCTACACATGCATTTGCTAAAAAAAAAACAAAAAAAAAAAAAAAACATACAATAATAAATGATCAAATATATAATTATCAAATACACAACTATCACTATATATAGCTGATAGGGTATGTGTGGGTTTGTTACTCGTGTTTTGACATGAGCAGTCAACTTTCAATAAATGAGGTACAACTATACATCTATGTCAGTCCTTTCTGTCTCAGAATGAATAAAAGGTAATTGAAACATTTTAAAAGGAGTTTACAATAAGAAATAAAATCATATTGTGAGATATGTAAGTCACAGCTGGAAAAAAAAAAAAAAAAAAAAAAAAAACACCATTGTGAGATATACAGTTTCATTTCCAAAGAACAGAGAGAATTTGTTTTGAGTGTGACATACAAAGTCAAAATTACACTGTTATGACAATCTTTGAAAACTGTTGAAAACTGACTTTCATACTTGTCTATAGCACAATTTGTAATTCGGGATCAAAAACGAATAAATAAGTAATATTAATAATAATAATAATAATAATATATATATATATATATATATATATATATATATATATATACATACATACTGTATATAAAAAAAAAAAAAATAAAAAAAAAAACACTTCAAAGTAACATATTTAAGGAACCTAAAAGAAGTAACACACTTTAAATTTGCAGATGGGCTCCTGTAATTGACTGGATCAAGAATGAGGCCAGAACCACATCTGCCTTGCTGAAATAAAAGATTCCCTTGTCTCTTGTTAAAAGTGATAATATAGTTATCAACACCTGTCTAGCTATTATGGTAATTTAATAATGCCCTAAAAGGGGCCTCGCAGTTTTTTTAAAACAAAATATCTAGTTTGCATATATTATATCTGAATGTCTTGCTAAAGGATTTGAAAGAAATGAGTCAAAGTATGTTATAGTGTAGAGTGTTCAAAGTAGCAAGAGAAGTGAGATGCATTTTGGATAGCACAGACAGTTCGTTTATCCAAGACATTATGACAGCCTCTTCTCTAAGCAGCTCTTCCAAAGCCCTTTCAAGCAACCTCAGCCTTTGTATATTTTGGAGCCTGTTTATATAAGTGTTCCTCATTTGCATTCCGACTGGGCTCTCTCTCCCAAATGTCCAGCCCATTGAGACCAGTTGTATTGTTCTGATTCTGTCTTGTGGAAACAAATACAAAGTGTTCCAGAGCTAGAGCAAAAAAGTGGCAAAGCTGTCATGCGTGCTCTCCACTTAACAGTAATCTATTTAAGACCAAAGAACCACTAGTTCTCACAAACTCTTCAATTTGTCCTTTTTGCTTAGGTGTGAGTAGAACGATTTGATTTATTACTGATAACTATTGTTTATTTCCTAATGCAAATTACCATTTCCATCAAATTGAAGTGATATGTACAATACTGTTCAAAAGAATAGAAAGAACAGCATTTATTTAAAATGTTTTTTTTTTTAACAATATAAACTTTTGCTTTTGATCAACTTAATACATTCTAGCTGAATAAAAATATTAATCGCTCTCTCTCTCTCTCTCTCTCTCTCTCTCTCTCTCTCAAAAAAAAAAAAAAAAAAAAATACTAAAATTACTGACCCCAAACTTTTGAACAATAGTGTATGTTTACATTAAACATGAAAGCTTGAAGTCAGTGTCAACTGAAATGATCCATTAGTGATGACAGAAAAATGCCAAAAAATAGTCCCCACCACTCATAAAAGATATTTCAAGGTTGTTTCTGGCATTTAAATTTAATAAAAGTGATTTTTAAATATCTTTCTTTTGCATTACTGCGACTTCATGTGCTTTTCTGTAATGATCTGATAGCAGCAAATATCAATTTCATAAATATTACACCGTATTTGATTGCTTTCACTGACATTCTGATCAAAACAGAAAAAAAAAAAAAAAAAAAAAAAAATCATGAAATGTTGAAATATGTGCATAATGAGTGCTCACAGATTCCCTCCAGTAATAAGTATCATAAATATCCTGCTAAAATCCTGCCACATCTGCTGCCCCTGCTGGCCAAACATAAATGCTGCATAGAAACTATCATATCTTATTTTGTCAGATGCTGCTAAAGGTTTCAAACCATCTCTTAAGTGTATGTGAATATATAAAGTGAGGCTGAAAAACGTCTATCATGGTGAAGGGTTGCACCATCTCATGCATGTGGAGTTAAAAGACTTTTCTGCTCTCACAGAATTGCATGCCAATGCCATCTCTATATTGTTATATATTCAGATCTCATTGTATTAAAGTATGTCTTTTCACTGCTATACTGTAAATGCTTTGCAGTTAACACAGTTATAAAGCTGCAGTATTGCAGTTCCTGTCTCGCTCTATGAGCTGAACGGTACAGAATGTAGTCATGGGTGTGAATTGAGAGACAGGCAGCACAGACGGTCTGCTCCCCCCACTGTCTGGATTCACACAGAGCCGAGGTTTCAAGGTGGTCCTGTCTAATCTGCTGCCGGCTTTCAACCCAGGTTAGTACTGTACCCGCTCTCCATCACTGTCATGCAGGATATGCATGAGATAAGCAGTGCACATCCATGCATCATTGGACCACCCTGCACACAGAGCTGAACTAGGAGATGCCACATATTTTGCAAGCATTTGAAGGAATGCAGGATATGCAATACTCTCTCCCTCCTGCCAAACACATGCAAATCATTTAAAAAAAAAACAAACAAAAAAAAAAAAACAGATCTATTGGAAGGCGACAATAATCATCTTTTTCTGTCATTAATTACATGGAAAGCTTCATTTTAAATAAATGTAAAAATAGCACAAGCATCCTGTATATCTAGGTCGATAACAAGAGCCAGCCTCAAACCAGGTGGTGGATGTTACCATATGCACATTTCATAAGTAATGCATTATGTTGCTTTTGAGTGCTTAACATTCGCAGTGACTCTCCAATGCTCACTAAAGAGCTAGTAAAAACAGTAATATTGTGAATTATTATTATTATTACAATAAAACTATTATTACTAATTCAAAATAAGTTTCTATTTTAATATATTTTAAAATGTAATTTATTCTTTTGATGGCGAAGCTGAATTTTTAGTCTTCAGTGTCACATGATCCTTCAGAAATACAACTGTTCAGTATTAGCTCATGTTACACTCTAAAATTCTGGGTTATTTTCTCAACCCTAACGCTGGGTTGAAACTGCTGGGTAAGGATGCTGGGTTGATTTAACACAATTTTGGGTTAAAAATCATTCTTATCTGCAAGTAACCCAGCAGTGCTGGGTTGGTAACACGGATGTGATAGAGAGCATGCATGTCACGTTAACAACACGGACGACTCCAATGCAAGAAGCCATCATTTTCTCAGCGTCTTCAGGCGGAAGTGAGTGAAGGATGGTTTATGGTAAGTAAAGATAAAAAATGAAAGTCATTATCAAGTGTTTTTGTCCAACAGTATTTTGAGATTTCTATAGGCGGAAAAAGTCAGAAAAAAGCATATATGGATTTTTTTTTTTTTTTTTTTTGCCATTTTTGCCTCATTTGTCTCATATCTTAAAAGCCTCTTTTATTGAATGGAAGAGACTATAGTGGGTTTCTTGTGTCATATTTACAAAAAGACGATTTATAGTAAGTAAAGTTTAAAATTCCACGTCGTTATCAATTGTTTTTGATAAAACCATGTTTGTTTTTTGTAGATGTACCAAGCCAGAGACCTAGGAATGCTTCATTCTTTTAAGTTTATTTTTAGATAAACATTTAGAATTTTTTTTTTTTTTTTTTAAATCTTCAGAACACAAATGAAGATATTTTTTTAATATTCTCTCTCTTTTTTTGAGCCATTTACAGTCTAGATAATAAGTATTTTAAGCTTCAAAAATACAAAGTTGTTGTAGTAATCCATACCAATATTTATATATGAATAAAACCCTAAATTATATCTGTTCATAACATATTCTGTCCATGTCTGTTCAGAAGACTTGAAAATGTTAGACTCCCAGACTTGCAATGGATGGACAAAAATTGAGAGAATATTAAAAGATATCTTCATTTGTGTTTCAAAGATTAACAAAAGTCTTATGGTTTTGAAACAACATGAGGGAGAGTAAATTATGACAATTTTCATTTTTAGGTGAACTAATACTTTAAAGAGCAGCCCTCCAAGTTCATCAAAATTTGTGAGGTATGTGTATGTCATGTCTGTTTTAATTCTTAAACAAAGAAGTAGTTTTCCAAAAGTTATTTTTATACTTTTACTTAAAGAATTTTCTGGCCTGTTAACTGTTAAGCTTCATAATGACAGAAAAACATCTCACAGGACTCCACACTACATGCTGTGGGAGCCACTGGCCCCTAAATATAGACACTGTGGCAAAAAAACATGGCTTTTGAATAGGGCTGGGCAATAAACAATATCATATCAAGATTAAAAAAATTATAACAATAAGCTCTGGACATTTTTACTGTATGGATTAATCTAATCCATCTGCAGTCTCACTGTATGAGGACACTCTAAACTTCATCTCCAGAGCTGCTCTTGAGTCACTTCACAAGCTTTTCCCCATTTCATTTGAGAAAAACTACCAAACTATCAAATACACACTGAAACTCAAACTGAAACTGTTTAATTACTTTTTAGAAGACTGATTAAATTGTTAAAGTTTTATTAATTAATTTAGCAAGACAACATTTTTGATGATAAATTTGTATGAAATCATAAAACATATAATCCAGAAAAATATAATGGAAAACACAGAATTTAGGGAAAAATAAAGTGGATTTCATGGGGCCCTAAATCAAAAGGTAGCTTACTCTGTGGAGTTTAACTGTGAACAAACAAATTGTTTACATTTGTTCTCAAGTTCTAACAACTATCTTGAATTTCCTTGAATATTGTGATAAATATCGATATCGTATGATATGGACCAAAGTATTGTGACGATATATTTGGCCATTTCGCCCAGCTCTATTTTTGAATCATGAATCATTTGTGTTGGTCAATAATAATCGATCAAATTAAATGCACTAGACATTAAACAATTACACAAAGTGGTTGAAATGATAAAATAGAACTGTTGACATACTCTTACTGATGTGGATGCATGTCTGAAAATTATTCAATTTTAACCAACAAAAAATTTAGGAATTTGTTTTGTGTTCCTTAGTAATTTTCTTTTTCCTCTTTTTAACCCACCGATGAACAGGTGGTGACAGGGATGAATGATGGTCAAAAAGAGAATGGCCTTCCCCAATGGAGATCATTGATGTGACAGTGCTTTTAAAAGAGAAGATTGTCCTGGATAATTTAAAGGATGCTGCATGCCTTTGCTGTGCTGATGGAGCTTCTTCATGACTGAACATCAGTTATCCTAAGAAGGTCATGAAAATTGGCAGTGAAGCATATTCTGTATGTATTCATGGACTCAATGAACTTTTAGCACATAATCTGTAATGACAAATGTTCAGTGCTTCTTCATTGTTGTTTAGTGGAGGAATTCACACTCTCTCATTCACACTCGCATTCTTTCACATGTATACTTGTGTCTTAGAAAATTCAATACGTTATGCAAATGTTATAATGTCAATGTTAATATTGCGGTTTATTTGTGTTCAGTCATGTTAGTTTGTAAAAAAAAACAAAAAAAAAAAAACAGTAATGTTAACTTTGAACTCTTATAATATAGCGCCATATTTTAGGCAACCATATAAATCTCTTAGATAATTGTTATAACCTATAGGTAGTTTTGTAAACAACTTAAGGTTATGGATTTATAGTTATAAGTTTAAAGTTGAGTGAACTTAAATTTGTAAGTTTACTTGTTACCTTTGTTTGGATAAGTTAGTGTAATATTTAATACAATTACTTAAAGTTGAAACCAGTGAATAATTTTATAGTGTAGTGTTTTCGTAATAATAATAATAATAATAATAATAATAAAGTCTAAATAAAGTTGAAACCAGTGAATAATTTTATAGTGTAGTGTTTTCGTAATAATAATAATAATAATAATAAAGTCTAAATTATATTCGTTAATGTTCATTGAACTGTTAAAAACAATTTAATTTAACTGTATAAACTCTGTGGCTATTGATTTGCAATTCTTTTCTGATATTCTTCTCACTTTTGACTATGTTTGCCCTTGTTCTCGTTTTAAATCATTTTTTACCTTTTGATAGTCACTGTGTGTGTAAAAGTGATTTTATAATGTCCAATATTTCTGGTTTTAATTTAAAACCCATTTGGGTTCATTTTAATACAGCAATGTAGTCATTTTACACCAAAATTTAGGTTAAAAAAACAAAAAAAAAACAAAAAAAACAACAACAAAAAAAAAAACAAACAAGTGTAGCTCTGGTCCATGAAATAATATTAAAAGACATCTTTTGATTTTAATAATGTATTAGTAAATGTAGAAATTAACATTAAGATTAATAAATGCTTTAGAAGTATTTTTCATTGTTAGTTCATGTTAAAATGGTCATGACATGAGGAATCAAATTTGCCTTAATCTTTAGACATATAAGAGGTCTTTGTACCAATAAAACATCTAGCAAATTTCGTAGCTTAAAACATCCTCATTATATGTTTATAATGAGGATGTTTTAAGCTATGAAATTTGCTAGATGTTTTATTAAGTATTTATTTAATCAATCACACAGGCAAATACATTTGCATATGACTGCCCCCAGAGCAAGAAATCGACGAATAGTAATACATCATCGCACCATAGGCCCCGCCCACTGGCATTCAGTTGCTTAACGGCTGATATTTGCCTATAACTGGATGTGAGTGTCGTGTCTCAAATAGCAAATAGAACCCATTATAATCAATGATGCTGTCTACACTGGATACAGTATACAGATGCATGTTCAGTTTCTGACATGCTTCACGCACTTGAGTCTAATGACAACACGACAAACGAAAGAGTGAAAGAATGTTCGCTTTGACGCTTCCAGTTTAAACAGCTTGTTTGCGTCTCTGTACCGACTTCAGAAGGATCCCAGTGTTGGAAACAAGTGGATGGTTTATTTTTTATTTTTACTCCCAGATCACGGCAGAGGATTATATGTTTATGTGTAATGGAGAGTTCACAAAGAACTCTATTGGATTTGACAGCAGGTGCATCACATACCGTAAATAAATGTTTTCATAATGCTTTGGCTGTAAATGACAGTTTTATATGGAAAACACTTACTCGCATCACGTTCATTAGCGAGTGGTCGTTGATTCTATGCAATGATGTTAGCCAATCAGTAGCCTTAAAGGAGCCGCCCCTTAAAAATGGATAATTTCAGACAAAGGGTCAGAATGAAGGTTAAAAACTAATAAAGAAACATATTACCAATGTTGAAAAGGCTATTTTTGTGGAAAGCATGATACATTTTATTTTTGTTTTAGGATTCTTTGATGAATAGAAGGTTTGAAAGAATATAATTTATTATAAAATACAAATATTCTGTAACATTATAAAGGTCTTTGTTCTCACTTTTGATCAATTTAATGTGTCCTTGCTGAATAAAAGTTTTAATATCTCTCTTAAACTTTTGAATGGTAATGTACTTGGCACAATTAGGTTTTATGTACGACTGCACTGCATTATCCTTGAGGCCCACTGAACAGACAAAGCAGTTCAATTACAAGTCATTCAAAGCTAAAGAGCGCTGACAAATAGCCCAAGTGTAGACGACCTCTGAACTGAAAACATTCCACTAAATCTTTTTATCTCTCTAGCTTTTTATTTTCTCATATTATTATTTATTATTCAGACATTAAAAATATTCACCTCTGGGAGAGGTTAGACTCCTAATGACCCAGCTTTATCAGTATTCCATTATAACGGCCTTCACAGCGAGTGTGGCTGGGCTAAAATGACTTAATGGAAATCATCATCTTGTGTATAGGCTGGATATCAATCTGCACAATATATTTCATAGTTTATCTTTTAAACTTTCGGCTCACCACATCTTCACTCACTTGAACTCCACCTGGTCAACATCATGGATAAATAACACTTCATTCCACAATAATATATGTAACCGCTGGCCAAACTCATTCTGTACTAGCTGTTCCCTTTCGCACTGCGTCAATGACGCTTTGTCAACTAGTCCAATGGCGGAACAACACAGGCAGGTGACGTCAAGACCAGGAAAGCATAAAAGCACATCTGGAAATCAAATGGCGAAATAACAGGCAGTCAAGTCATGTGTTCCTCCTTGCCCTTGTTTCCTTACAGATGGGGATACACACGACTTGTGTGTTATGTGTTTGGGAGCAGATCGTGCTCTGTCAGCCTTCGAGAGGGCTGACTGCATTCGCTCGCGCCTGTCACTCTTCGAGGAGAGGGAGAGTGTTCAGGTTCGTGTTCCTCACTGTTCCGGCCCCACTGCTGCCGAAGCAGCACGGAAGCTGAGATCGTGGGGTTCGCAGATGGATTTCTTGGAGGGATTAGAGATGGACGCCACCCTTTCTCTGCCTTTACCTGGGGCATCCAGCGCTCTCTCGCTGGGATCAGAAGCTTCTTCCACCCAGGGGGAGAGCCAGGTGCTTCAGTTATCTGGCTCTGAGGAGTTGGATATGCTGAGCATCGAGAAGGAATCACCACCTCTTCCCCCAGAATATGAGGAGCTAGTGGAGGTTATTTCTCATGCTGTGTCTAAGTTGAATATTGATTGGCCAGCTGAGAAACAAAGCACTCATCCGAAAAGCAAACTGAACGAGCACTTTTTGTCATCAAGCACAGATGCTCACGGGCTATCTGTCCTCTAGTTCAGCATCGTTCCTGAAGGCCCCGACGCTACCCACTAAGCCATTCAAATCTACATCAACGCTAGTGGGTAAAGTGTATATGGCGGCAGGTCAGGCTGGTGCATGTCTGCATACAATGTCTATTTTGCAGGCATACCAGGCTGATCTGCTAAGGGAATTGGAGGATGGTGAGGGGGTGGGGTAGATTTGTCTCTCAGGGCCACCAAGGAGACCGCTACAGTTACTGGGCGGTCTATGGCAGCCCTGGTGGCCACAGAGAGACATCAGTCTTTCTTCTGGATGCTCCGCTTTCACCGCCTGGCCTCTTTGGCGACGCCATGAATAATGTCGTCGAGAGGTTCCAGGAAAGTTCCAGGCAGAAGCGTTTAAGCGGTATCTCCCTCGCCAAAGCCTCCTAAGCAGAAGGCGGATCTGAGAACCGTTCTTCTCACAAAGAAGGCTTCAGCTAAAAAGAAGTCCTGATGCCACCAGTGTCAGACTTCTGAGGGCAGCCCCTCCGGGGTGGAGTGGTGTACACCTCATTATACGGTGCCCACGCCACTTCGGTGCCCTCAGGGGGCCATTCTGCCAACCCTGCCACCTTCTGTGCCTTGGGGCACAGCGGTCTCCAGCGAGCTTTTGACTCAAGGTGCACCACAAAACATTGCGTCAGGCTCGCACCCTTTGAGGAGGGTTGAAAAGCAATCAAATTGGTTATTTCCTGCCAGTTCGCTTCAGGTCACTGAAGTGGCTGCTTTGAGTACACCAGAGGCCAGCCTCGAGAGGCTGGTTCCCTTAGTAGATTATCTGGCAGAATGCAGGCTTCTGCCAAATGTATCTCGATGGGTCATGCATATTATAGAGAAAGGTTACAGAATCCAATTTGGTTCTCGTCCACCACGTTTCAACGGACAGAAAACACATCTGTGGTCTCTTACATAAATCACCAGTGGGGTCTGCATTCGCGTCCACTATGCAAACTGGCATACCAGATCCTCCTGTGATCCCTAGGGAAACTGCTCTCTCTGAGAGCAGTATTCATCCCACGGTACCAGAACGTAGGAGCAGACATCCTGTTGACACAGGGGCTGAGGCCCAGGGAATGCAGACTTCACCCAGAGGTGGTGAAGCATATATGAGAGGTTTACGGCCAAGCGGAAGTGGATCTGTTCATGTCTCACTTTGGTTCTCCCTAACACACCTATGGTACAGACATAGCCGAGGCTGCGTCTGTATGCATTTCCTCTGATTGCTCTTCTCCCAGGAGTTCTGGAGAAGGTCCGCCGGGACGGAATAAGTCTACTCCTACTAGCGCCGTACTGATCAAGCCGAATATGGTCCTCAGCCCTAGTGTCCCTCCTTGATGGCTCTACCCTGAAAATTCCAGTCAGGAGGGACCTTCTGTCTCAGGCGGGAGGCACAGTCCTTCACCCCTGTCCGGAGATATGGAACCTGTGGGTTCGGCCTCTGAGGGGGCCCAACTCATATACTCAGGTCTCTCAACTGAGGTTGTTGAGACCATACTTCACTCCAAAGCTCCCTCCACGAGGAAACTTTATGAAGTGGAGAGTCTTTACTTCTTGGTGCAGAATGCGACAGTGGGATCCAGTTAACTGCCCAGCTGGCTCAGTGCTAGAATTTCTTCAAGATCATTTTTCTGCAGGCCTTTCCCCTTCCACACTAAAGGTGTATGTGGTGGCCATTGTGGCTTACCACATCCGTTTGGGTGGTATCTTTGGGGAGGGAAACTGTGTTCTTTCTAGCCACTTCATCTCTAAAAAGAGTAGGAGATATTCAGGCCCTGTAGATATCCCCCATGTGTCTTGAGTTTGCACCGGGGATGATCAAGGCATTCCTGTACCCAAATCCGGGCTATGTCCCTAAGGTGCCGACCAATGTACCATGGCCCATCGTTTTGCAGGCCTTCTGCCCCCCTCCTTTCGGAGATAAGGACCAGGAAAAGCTAAACCTTTTGTGTCCAGTGAGAGTGCTGGATACTTATGTCCACAGAGCTGCCTTGTGGAGGAAAACCAATCAGCTATTTGTCTGTTTTGGATCATCTAAGAAGGGGTTCCCTGCGTCCAAACAGACATTCAGCAGATGGATAATTGAGGCTATACATCTGGCTTGTGAGGTTTCTGGTCAGCCTTCACCCTTGGCTGTCAGAGCTCATTCGACGAGGAGTATGGCGGCCTCCAAGGCCTTGATTTCAGGTGTCTCCCTTCAAGACATTTGTGATGCGGCGGGCTGGTCCTCTCCGCTTACATTCGTAAGATTTTACGACTTTAACCTGGGCGCTGCTCCAGGTTCACGAGTGCTCATGTCCTAGTTGTGCTCTAAGTATTCCATGGACAGGCACTTGTAAGCATGGCATTTGGGCATTATCGTTCCCAAAGCGTCACTGATGCTGCGTGAGTTCCCCTGAAAGGGAACGTCTCAGGTTACGTCTGTAACCATAGTTTCCTGAGAAGGGAATGAGACGCTGCGTCACTTTGCCATACTTCCTTTGTCCCTGTGATCCCTATATCTGTCTTTCATGAAGAGAAGGCTGACTTGAGCAGGTTATGGAGCAGTTGGACTGTGGAGCAGGACTGTGAACTCTGCCTCCCATAGATGAGCATGAATCTCTGTCTCCATCTCCCCTGACTAAAAGAGAGTGCAAACCACACTTATGAGACTATAATGGTGTGCCACTAGTGTGTACTGAGAACAAAAACAAGTCTTCCAGTGAGCTGTCTATGCAGACATTATTTCAGGTACTCTCCTGAATCAAACATTATTGAGTACTTTCAGAGTATTACATAATATTTGAAAATGAGCAAGAAGATTTACCTCATTTTATTTAATTTATGTGCTCTTATTTAGGGGGCATCTGCACTACACTGTAAAAAAAAATAAATCGTAAAAAAAAATGGTCAATGACTGTCAGCTACGGCTGCCAAACAAAACCTTAAAATGAAAGTAAAATATTCTAATTTAAATAAAGTGTAAAAAACTTTAACAGAAATTTTCATTAAACTTTTTCTATAGAAAAACACCGTTATTTTAGGTATTCCCTGAATTATTACAATAAAACACCTTCAGTGCAAAACTTTCAGCAATAGCTGCCAATCAAAGTCTGTAAAATAAATGTAAAATATCCTAAATAAAGTGCAAAACACTCTTACAGAAAAAAACACAGTTGTTTTACAGGTATATCCTGAATTGTTACTAACAAAACACATTCACTATAAAGTGTAAACCTCTTGCATTTAACCAAAAAGAGCACACATGAATGAATGAATGAATGTAACTATATATTACTGCCTCTGAAATAAAGCAACATGCAGTATAACAGCAATGTTTTCTGGCTCATCCTGGACTGAAGCGCAGGCTCTACTCTCCAGCACAATGGTGACCCACAAAACAGACGATACAGAAACCCTTTAAATCCCAACAGAATATGAAACACCAACAGATCTCTGAAGATCTCAGCATCTTCACTTATTACAATCCAGACTTTATTTCATACTAAAGTTCTTATTGAGAATTAACAGAGGTTTAGATGTTGATGTTTTTTTGAATAAAATAATAAAGTTTGAAGTCACCATTCTGGTGGTCAGTGCTTGCTTTAGTTGGGCTCTTGACTCTTTAACATTAGTATTTCTCTGGCTGCTTTGACTGTGTTTCTGATACATGCTTGTTATAGCAAAAAAAAAAAGCACGAACATTTTTTTAAGTGATGGTATAGTCATCATAAAGTGGTCTGATTCACTGATGCCAAAGTCTGGTCTCTGACTAAATTGTTTAATATTTGCTGTAATTTAACATGCCAATACTACTGCAGTGCTGTAATACTATAAACAATTTTATTAAATCATTTTGCAGAAAATGTTTTGTCAAGGTCATGCAGACTCACACAGACATCAAGAATTAGCGTATGAATCTTAATGGTGACAATAAAAAAAATCTACTCTGAACGTCACAAAACAAGCTACTAAAGTCACAAAAAAGCTTAACTGATTGTCACCATTGTTGAGATTCATATGTTGGTTATTGATGTCTCTGTGCTCCCCCCCCCCAAAAAAAACAAACATGTCTGAAAACATTTTCTGCATAATGACTAAAAAATCAGAATACCAGGTTATCATAATGTGATTCCACAATACCACAAGGTTACAGTAAGTCATATGAAATTAACAGTTAATATACTCAGAAATTTGACACTATGTGATATCAGTGAATCAGGCCACTTCATGACAACTATATCATCAATAAGCAGCCAAAATCATCTGATCAGAGTTTTTCCTGCACATTTTGCTATAACAAACATGCATTAGAAACACAGCTAAAGCAGTCAGAGAAAAACTAACATGGAAAAAGTCAAGGGTCAAGAGCCCAACTAAAGCAAACCCTTACCTCCATAATGGTGACATCAAACTTTTTTTTTTTTTTTTCAATAAAACATCAACATCTAAATCTTTGTTAATTCTCAATAAGAACCTTTGTATAAAAGAAATAAAGTCTGTAATAAGTGAAGATACTGAGATCTTGAGAGATCTGTTAGTGTTTAATGTTCTGTTGTTACCAGTCATTTGAATCAAATCAGGAAATACCTGTAAAATAAAAGTATTTTTTAACATTTAAAGAAACTTTTTGTTAAAGTTTTTTGCACTTTATTTAAATTAGAATATTTTACTTTAATTTTTATGGTTTTTGTTTGGCAGCCGTAGCTGCCAGTCATTGACCGTTTTTTTTTTTTTTAGGATTTTTTAAAGTGAAGGTATTTGATCGTAATAATTCAGGAAATACCTGTAAAATAACAGTGTTTTTCGGTTTATTTAAATTAGGATATTTTACTTTATTTTTACAGTCTTTGTTTGGCAGCTGTAGCTGCCAGTCATTGACCATTTTTTTTTTAGGATTTTTTTTTACAGTGAATGTATTTGATTGTAATAATTCAGAAAATACCTGTAAAATAACAGTGTTTTTCGGTTTATTTAAATTAGGATATTTTACTTTAATTCTACAGGGTTTTTTGGCTGCCATTCATTTGACCGTTTTATCATTTAACTGTTTTGTTACTGTTTAATTACTGATTATTTTTGTAATTTTACATACATTTGTTTGTAATTTAAGAAAACAGAAAAAATACTGTATAAAAAATACAGTAAATTTTCAGTAAAAAATATGTGAATTACTGTAATTTTTCATTAATGTCATAATACTTAAAATAACAGTAGAGTTGTTAATTTACATACATTGTAATTTTACAGAGTTTTGAGTATAATTTAAAATAAAAGAAAATGGCCGTAAAAAAACAACAAAAAAAAAAAAACAGTTATTTTCTGTAAAATTAGGATTTTTAACCTAATTTAGCTTAAACAGTAACCCTGATATTATTATGCAACAAACAGAAATCTGCTATAAATTATAAAATTAGCCACATTCCAGTATAGATAAACCCTGAATCGTCTTTTCTGTTCTGTATTCAAATACTGGAATGGTAAAGAGTAAATTAGATTTTACATTTTCTCAAGAAAATGTTAATGCTGCTTGCCTGTGCAAAACTCACCCTCAGTAATAGAAGGATCTCTATATTACATGGAAATTTCTGATGAATTACCTAAAATAGCCTGACCAATACAAGCATTTCTAATATTGTAGATTCTTTTTTAGAGTTTACTACAAAATCTCCAGAGTGGAAGCTTGTTTCTGCCAGTGACTTTTTATCTCACAATTCTGACTTTTTTTCTTGCAATTGCGAGTTTACATCTCGCAATTCTGACTTTTTTTCTCAGAATTCTGTGATATGAACTCGTAATTGCACGTTATAAAGTCAGAATTGTGTGATATATATTCGCAATTGCGAGAAATAGAGTCTCACAATTAACCCTTCGCAATGACCCGTCCCCCTTAGTTACTGTTGCTTTGTCCGACAAGCCATGGCGCTGTCATGCCACACAGAGTGAAAAATACAGCGCGGAGCAAAGAGGACACTGACAACACATCGACAGACAAGACAGAGCAGGTTACTTATGATATTAAACAAAGTCCCAGCTTTCAAATTGTGTAATTTTTTAAGAAATTCAAACAATAAAAACCATTTTGTGGCTCTTTATTATGTCGTGACAGATCGCTGTAGCGCCTCAGCTACTGGTTCCTACTGGTTAGTTTATAGCATCAAATAAACATGAATGAACATGAGAAGGAATGTTGTTTCAAATGCGGAAAGATGTCTGTACACACCATTTTTCAAGTTCAAGTCCACCGAGGTTAATCTTCTAACTCCTGACTGCTTTGTCGGACAAAATGGCGGATTCGGCGTTATGATTGGCTAGATCGCTTGTCAATCAACTCCCGGTGAAGGGTCAATTGCGAGTTTATATCTCACAATTCTGAGAAAAGAAGTTATTTTCAGTTGCAAGAAAAAAAATCTGACTTGCAAGAATAAAAGGTCGCAATTATCTTTTTTTTTTTCTTTTTTTTTTTTTTAATTCAGTGGCGGAAACAAGCTTCCATACCAGAGTGACCGTTCACCTTCCAAACTATATTTTTTTCTTCTTTCATAAATTCGTCTAGGTAGTGTAAATTTTTTATTTTAATAGCTGTGTGGCACTTTGATTTCAGAAGCCAGAAGCCAGCGTTTTCTCTCCTTGAGTGCAAGTGGGTACAGAGAACTGCACTCATGACAGAGACTGTGGTGCCTCATAGAGGACATGATGTCAAGACTCATCAGCCTACACGGGTGGAAGGATAGACCAAAGAAACTCAATATTGTCCAGATTCACTCTGGTTCATAAAGCAGTAAAAGCCAGGACCATAAAAAAAAAAAAAAATAAAAAAATAAAAAAATAAAGCTACCACAGGCAGGCTGTTGAAAACTTGCAAATCATCCCATCTGCTTCATTGTATGAGCATGTGAAGGATTTTTGTGCTTTGGAATAAAGAAAGCTCACACTTTACTGTAGTTCTTTGGGATCTAAAAAGACACTGAAAGAGTTTTCAAAGACCAAAAACATTCAACACTGTCATTAGCATGTATTTGGGTAAAAAAGCGTTTCTAAAGCCGGGTGCACACTGTGCGATTTATAATAGTCCTTTACGATTGTTGCTTGTTAGACTGTAGGTTCATGATCCTCATGTCACACTGTGGGATCTCAGCTGTCATTTATGTCAGACTGTACGACAGTCAAGACACGTTAAAAACGGATGCGCGCATGAAAACTTGTCTGGATTTTTACATCATCAACCCACACATGTTCAGTGACAGTGAGCTGCGTTACATGCGGGACTGAAATGGTGGCTAACAAAGAAATCTCTAGTGTTAATTTTGGTCACGGCTTGTCTTGAAAAACAAAGACAATTTGACATTCGTTGTAGGAGAAGTCACACTGCAGGACTGTGCGCCAAATCTTCTGACACTGCCAGAATTTCGTCGGAGGTAAAATTTGATCGCAACGGGCTGTCTGTGAACATGTCAAACTAGCGATCAAAGATTACAGATTTTAGCTTAGGATTATAGGAATCTTTTAGGATTCTCAAAATTTGTCTCAGATGACCAAATCGTGGCCAAAATCGCACAGTGTTAGCCAAAGTCCAAAGCAGGGTGACACTGACCAGCTAAAATCATCTAAATGAATAAACCAATTACTTACATTTTCTTAAAAGTAGCTACACAGTATTTCTCTTAATAAGTACACAGTAATTTCATTACATATTTAGGGCTAAATGTCTAATGTAGAAGAAGATTCTAGGTTAAAAAGAAGTTGTATTCTAAGTTTTAAAATGTAATACAAGCTTTACATTTATAAACACTGCTAACTATTTTCTCAAATTCTGCACCAGGGGGTGGATGAAAGAAAAAAGAAATATAAATACACAGCCAAGAGAAGAGGCTCATACCGTTCTGACACAGTCTCAGTATTTCTCAACATCGGGATTTACCGCGCAAGTCTAGATCTGCATGCTCTGCCAGAACACAATGAAAACATAATGTGGTGGGTGAACAATCTCTGAAGAGGCAGAGGAATGTGAGTCTGGGTTAAAGATAAATATGTGAATAAATAAATCAACAAAGTCCTTTGTAGGATCTATGTGGGGTTTTTGGTCAGTTCAGAGTAACCATAATGACAGGCGTCAGAAGTATTGCTGGGAAACATCTTAAACTGAAACTGAGCAACAACAAGCTAATATAAGTGGCTTTAGTTCTTCACATTTTTTTTTTTCTTCCAGTCCGCAGTCTAGATTGCAGTCGAATTTCAACACTCCTGTTTTCTATGGAACAAACATCACATGCGAAGTGTGAAAAGTGGAATGCACTCAGGCAGGAATATTTGTAAGTCTAACTGGAGAAGGAAAGTAGTAAATCCAACCAAAGCCATGCAAGTCTTTGTATTGACACAGGACTACTAAGAAGAGCTACAGAGCGGAATTCCCTTAGAAGATTATTCTGGATAAGCCTGTGTGCTTTGGACTGTGAGTTTGGCAGAATGTAGCTAGGCAGAGAAAGAAATATATTGAAAAAGACTTTTTACCAGATTGTCTTTTTTCCCTTCTCACTGATCTGCAGTCTGAAGCTGCCAGTGGGCATAGGTTTTGTATATTCAGCACCTGATTTGCTGGGGTAAGAGGAGTGGATAGGGACAGAGAAACGAACGGGGCTGCTGAATGGATCTGGCACTCCGTTTCGTTTGTGGGAGTGAGCTGTCAAGACACAACCATCCTCAGGGGGGACCCACAAAGAACAGGCACTTTTTCTTCTTTCATTTTCCCTCCATCTCTCTCCCTCTCTCTCTAGATGAAGGTACAACAGGAAAATGCTAAAACTGGATTTTCTGTCACTCCACAGGGTTTATACAGGTTGAGTGTGGCTACCTGCCATCTTATAAAAAACAATCGCTGTTTTCTATTGTTCCATTTAGGAGAAGTACTTCTGAGAACTGCCAAGCTGAATAACAAGCAAAGGTCAAATGTACAATACAATTCAAAAGTTTGTGGAGTTGGTAAGATTTTTTTTGAGTCTCTTATTCTTAGTCTCTTATTCTCATTAAGTCTCTTATTCTCATTAAGGTTGCATTTATTTGATCAAAAATTATGTCAAATCAATATCGTTGTGAAATATTAGCCTATTACAATTACATAGAAGTTTTCTATATTTATATATATTTTAAAATATAACTTATGATTCCTGTGATGGCAAAACTGAATTTTCAGCGTCATTTCTCCAGTCTTCAGTATCACATGATCTTTCAGAAATCATTCTAATATGCTGATTTGGTGCTTAAGAAACATTTCTTATTATTATCAATGTTGAAAACAGTTGTGTTAATATCCTTGTGGAAACCGTAATACATTTTTGATGAATACAAAGTTTTAAAAAGAGCAGCATTTATTTGAAATAGAAATATTTTGTAACATTATAAATGTCTTTACTATGAGTGCAATAAAAATAAGTTAATGTAACAATTTGAAGGTAACACACATTTTCCCTAAACTGTGTAATAATGAGTTTTTTTATATTTGAAAGTATATTGCTGACCCTATAGATGTTAAAAATGTACCATACACTACACATTATATTCATTAGTTGTGGGGAACAACAGTAATGTGTGATCTAAGTCAAACACAAAATCATTCTGCCAAAACACCATAAATCACAAGATTGCTTCAGCATTTCACCGTTATTTATAATTTTCCAGTCTTCTATTTCAGCACGGATGGTATCAGAACCAATGACTAGAAACTCCAGCTCAACATCTGCAGCCAGATGACTCTGGCCCACCTCTCCAGCCTCACATGAGGCCTATCTGTCACCTCAGTGTTCCCATGCTGTTCCGCCTGCCTCCTGGAGCATCTGGTCCTATCTCCATAGGGAAGCAGGCATGAGTCCATGCCGCCTCCCGAGCCCTGCCACGGCCACTGCCACAGTATCAATTTATATCATATTAACTTTTCCCATGCAGCACCAGGTGCTCAATTAGGAGACAGGCCCAGGGCCAACAGCAAGCCAAAGCCATTCAATAAATCACTCTCCATTAGGGGCCTGGTGGCCCCTTCTAGTGCTGTTCTGTGTTCTGTGTCTTCCTGGTGCTGAAGGGGCAGTCTGAATCAAGCTCTCACACAAGATAAAGAAAAGATATTTGGTACTTTAAAAATTTATGGTATTTATAGTTGAACCAAAATCTTAGTCATCATGGAAATGCCCCTATAACCTTCCTAATAACAATTCGAAAAATAAACAATGTATTTATGGACTGAATAAATGAGTGTAAATCCCTCTGAAAATATGAGGGCCAGAAATGATTAAATTATATTATTATGAAAGTATATTATTCAGTTATACTGTGCATAATTATATACACTACCATTCAGAAATTTGGGGTTAGTATGATTTTTTTTAATGTTTATATGCTTATGCTCATCAAAGCATATATTTATTTGATTAAAAAAAAAAAAAAAATACTGTAAAAACAATTATTATTGTATTTTCAGCATCATTACTCCAGTCTTCAGTGTCACATGATCCTTCAGAAATCATTGTCATATGCAGATTTGCTGCTCAAGAAACATTTCTTATTATTATCAATGTTGAAAACAGTTGTGCTGCTTAATATTTTTGTGGAAACTGTGATACTGTGGCTTTTTTCAGGATTCTTTAATGAATAGAAAGTGCAACATTTATTTAAAACAGAAATCTGTTGCAAGTTAACTGCAAAAGATTTGTGTAAAAGTCACTTTTGGTCAATCTAATGCTTTTTTGCTTTTGAATTTGTGTATATAGTGTATTACACATTATATAAAAAGTGGTATTATATATATATATATATATATATATATATTAGGGCTGTCAAGCGATTAATTACATAATGTGCCAATTAATTAATCTAATTAATCACAAATTAAAGGTGGGATCAGTAGATTTTGAAAAACACTGTTGGACATTGTTGATATTTGAAATCAACCCAAACAAACCCACCCCTCTCTTCATTGCTCCGCCTCCAAAACTAACTCTCCAATCCTAACCACCCTGCTCCAAGTCGGTCTCAAACTCCAGCCCGATCCCTGCTGGCAGGCGAGGCGAGTGCACTAACAATGACGCTAAACACCTCATTCTCTAGCAGTCGTCAGGATGCAGTGGTTTACCTGCTCAACTCTGGCCACTGTTACACACGCAATGCGAAGGTGGATGTCTGTTTATCACAGCTGACATGCAACAAAATGCTTCACGAAATATAAAGCACAGATGATGAACGAACGACAAGGAAGCACAAAAAATGTACGTACAGCACACAAGAGTAAATACAAACAAGAGTTCGTTGTTAGTCGCCAACAGCACAGCAGCTCATGACACTTAAACCCAATGTTACTCACATATGAAGCGGAATCAAAGCAGCTTCTGTGTCTGTTTCCAGGCCTTCCCGCTTAGCTCTCTCCAGCGCTGGAAAGCTTTTCTAATATTAACGCGGGGCCTAAAGATCTTGCCCAGTCATAACCCTTCATTCCAGTGATATTCTTTTCAGCTTTTTTATTTTTTTATTTTTATTTGATTCAACATAGAATTTATTACACATACTCTTTTGGACCATGAGGGTGAGTAAATGATGACTGCATTTTCATTTTTGGGTGAACTATACCTTTAATGTTTTTATTATTATTATTATTACTATGGAAATATAAAATTGTTTTTTAATGGAATTTTACTCTAAATAAGAAACTACAACTGCCAGTAGGTGGTGGTAAATGTCTTAATGATTCATTCATTCATTCGAATTCATTCAATCAGCTGATTCATTCAGGAGTAAAGTAAATAGGCTTGTTCGAGATGCATCGGCAGACCGATCGGCGTATGACATCGATGTACCATGAGAGCGATTCAAACTCACGTGCTGTGTTAATAATAAACTAGATGTAATTTAAGTTATTCTGCTTTTATATGAAAATAAATGTAATGAACAAGACACCCAAAGTACTTGTTATTTTATTCCATTCGAAAGACTGTTTATCAATCATTTTTACTTTAATTACAGATGTTTTTATATATTTTTTATAAATATGACAACAATCACATAACCCATAGAGAGATCGTGCTGCCAGAGAGTTTGGGAATATTTACACAATTTATACACATAAAAACATGATATCAGAGTTTTAAAACCAAACATTTTAAAAGAGAACAATACATCATGGCTGTTTAAACCAATAAGCATTAAGCTGTGTCATCAACAAGTCGTTTCCCATCGTGCTTTTGATCAGTGCAGTCGGTGGAGAGCAACTGTGCCTGACTGCAGAATCCGATCCGGCCACCTCGCTGTCACAAGACTTTTTTGACACACGTCGGCATGACATTAGAGCAAGGCGGTCCACACTCGGACACATTTATAACTGGCATGCATCTTGCGGTGATCACTGGTGATCGGATCTGCGCAGATTTCGCTCATCTCAAACGAGCCTAATGGTTCTCTTTATAAATGGAATCACTGAATCATTAGGCTTGTTGGACTTGAAGCAGCACTGCACAGGCCGATTGGTGTATGACATCAAAGTATTGTGTGAAAACGATTAGAGAGCAGACGGCTCCGTATGCTTTTGAATCGCTCTCAGGGTACTTTGATGTCATACACCGATCGGTCTGTGCAGGGGCGCATGGTTCACCCGATTCGTTGAAAACGCAGATTCCAAAATTCAATTTCGCTGTGTGTTGCTCAGAGATGAACTGTTCTGATTTGTTTTTATATTTTCGATGGCAAAATTGAACAAAACAACACAATATTAAAAATAACAACATTCTTATATATAAATATAAAAAATTCTTATTTATTGAACTGTTGTATAAAATCAGTATCACGTTTGCACTCATTCTAGACAGAAAAACTGCACTTGTGTGATATTGCTTAACTATATCATATAGTGTAAATATTAGGCAAAAATATAAAATCACCTTAAATACTTTTCAACTAAACTATTCAGCCTAAAAAGTGTGGGTAAAAAAAATTATGACCTTTTAAAATGGCAAGATTTACTCATGACGCTACTGTTTGCACAGGGTCATGGTACAGGACCAATAAATTTAGAGCAATGTGGGGGTAAACTAATCATTTTGACTGAAACATTAATAAAACACTTCTACTGAGCTGTATAAAGCAAAAGGTTACAGAAAGAGTGAGTTTATTCATGAGTGACCCACATATGCTCCCATAAAAGGCATCAAAAGTCTCATTGTCCCCTCTGACATGAGTATGGCTTTTTATAGGCTCACACTGACAGCCTCAGACACGCTCTTTCCAGTCTAACTTCCTAGACCATTAGTAATTGAAACCAGCACTGCTATAAGACATAAAGTTGAGCTTTATATTTTATCATTTCACTGCACTCACCAGAAAGCTGGATTTCATTGGTAATTGTACCTGACAATACAAGATTGTTCATTTGAAACTCTTCACAATTTACCTAATGGAAGTCAGCTGCCGCAGTTTCCTGTCGAAAATGATCTCAATGTTGTTCCACCCGGACCTCTTCCAAGTAAAACAGACTGACCTGTCAGTTTGGGAAAGATGGAAAGAGAAGAATTCAGGCAGGCGGAGGAGGATGAAGGGAAGGGAGGGCTGCTTCAGTTCAGAACATTTATTTTAACTCGAAAATATTTTCGACTGTTATTCTACACTTTTAACTCGGCTGTGCAGACTAAATACTCTGGAATGTGAGCGACATATTTTGGCATCTCAGACTAACAGCACAGCTTCAGATTACAGATATAAATGGCCATGAAATGGGGTGAGAGCAGGGGTAAAATTAAACTATACAATTTGTCTAAATTGAAGAACATGTGATGTTTTGGCTTAGGGGGAAAAGGCCAAAATAGCCCAGTGATATCTGAGAGAGGAAAATAAACTTCTCTCATGGACTCCCATGGAGTATGACTTTTAATTGCTGAGTTGCATTTTAAAGCTTGATATTCAATGTGTTTTCAAGGTAGAACTGTATTGATATTCTTCTGGTTAGGGGTTTGTTTTCAAACCTTTAAATATTAGACCTCTGCAATTAATTCAATCTAAACTTCTTATTGTGCAGACTCATTTTAAACTTTGTTCAAATAATTTTATTGAGATAATTTCAGCCTTTGGTGTGCTATTTCTGGATTTTGCTAAATTAAAACTAGATAATATATTGTTGTTGTTATTATTATTATTATTATTATTGTTGTTGTTGTTGTTGTTGTTGTCGTCAGTCAATCTATAACATGAATCTATAACATTTCAAATGCATTGAAATGAACCCAAATGCAATTCAGAACATCATTTTACATTGTCACTATTTAAAAGACAACTGACCCTTCATATTCCTTTGTGAACTCTTTTTTATTGTAAGTCTCTGGAGGGTCTGTGAGTTTAAATGCAATAGTATTTTACAATTGTATTACAGTAAACACTATTGTCAGGTCACAATAGTGGCATAAGTTACACAAATGTACACAAAAACGATAAAAGCCCTCCCACCTTTTAATCATGGTAATGTGTAATTTAACAATTAAAAATGACAGGGAAAAATGCTTTGCAATCAAAGCCCACATAAGAATAATATACATTTTTAACACTTTATGGGCATATTTTAGTGAAATATCCAGTTCGTTTCCACAGGATGTTCTGTGAAGCTTGTCTGGGTTAGCAACAGTAACCAAGGAGGCGGAGCTTAGCGAAGGATCAATTAATGGCCTTTTCTGTCTTTCTCTCACTCTTTATCTCTATCAGACACAAGCGCACACAAAGGGAGTCCATTTCTAATTTTGATGCCTTGACCTTTCTGTTAATAGTCAGAAGCATGATAAATCAACAGAATCGAGTGGTGCAGTTATGACATCACTTTGTAGGCTAAAACGTGGAAACGAGTTAGCATTTTAGCACTTTCGGTTCAATCGAACCGGAGTCAATGGGTTTTTTGAATTGGATTTTGGTTAAATGGCTGAAATAAGGTCTGTGGTGAACACAAGCTCAAGACACTTTCATGTTTTATGCTACTGTGTTGGACAAAACGTGCAAGTATCATAAACATTTGTTGATCACAGAGCTTGTTTTTTGCGATAATCCAAAAACCTATGGGAAAATCGTATTGGGTTTTTGTCGAGGGAACCAGCGTGATGTTAACTGCCGACTGGCCTACAAAGTGATGTCATACCTGCACCACTCTATACCATGCCAGAGGCCAAACTAAGCAACATTAAACATGATAAAATGATTTCCTTTGCATGTGTAATTACATATAAATTCCCAACATTTTAAGTTTCTGGGAGACTAAACAAAAAAAAGAAAACATTGGAAGCTCAAGTAGATGCTGTCAAAGAGTGAGGAACGTAATGTCTCCAGCATGCACCTTTCCTGGCTGTGGCACAACCGGAAATGTAAATGAGACAAGACACTCTCTGTATGACCCTGCCTCTGCCCTGAGTCTCTTATCTTCGAGTGTCCTCTGCAACGGAACACTGATTTTCATATACAGTCACACACACACACACACACACCTACACACACACACACACACACACACACACACACACACACACACAGCTGTCAGGCCTAGATTAATTTATGCTGATTATCTGGGGAGCAAAAGGTAGATCACCTATACATTCTTAAGATTAGTTGCTTGAGAGTGGCTCCTCTAACTGCTATGCTTTTTTCTAGATGTATCACAGTAATTAGAACGATACACACAATTGAATATTGTACAGAGGAAAGCAGTTTTTTTTCTTTAACACCATAATCTCCCCACAATCATTTTTTATCCTGCCGTGGCATCTTTATTGTCTACTCTTATGGCGTGTTATGGGGCTTCCTGTGTCCTTCAGGTACTTAAAGAGATTGTTCACTCAAAATGACAATTCTGTCATTTACTCATTCCAAACCTGCATGATTTTCTTTCTTCTGTTGAACATGTAAAACGATATTCTGATGAATGTTTAAACTGATAGAATGAAATATAATGGGGTCCAAAACAGCATTAGACCCCACTGACTTTCACTGCATGGGCACAAAAAAAAAAAAAAAAAAATGATGATGACAGAAACTATCCCTTTAAGGATGAGAGGAGCTTGAATTGATGGCCTGGCACAGCGTCTTCCTAAACATTCTTCTGAATATGGCTTTGTTGTGGAGTAAAGAGTACAAAAACCAGACCAGCAAGCCATCTGCACTATGGACGAATAAGATCACAATACACATAGCCTGTAGCACTCAATGCTAAAGCCATACAAACAATATGGCCTTAGTTTGATGAGGCTCAGAGCATGATTAATGCAGCTACTAATCCAAAGATACTGGACAATCAACTATTTCATATTCATGATTCCTAGGATTTGGATCCAATCAAATAGAAACATGCTTGAATCCTTTTGGCAGAATGTTCAATACTACCCAAACAGCTTGTGCACAAAAAAAAAATTAATAGACAATTATATGGGGGAAAAGAGAGTGTCTTTCTTGTATTCTGCTTCATGTTTTACTGTAGGGAATTGGGGGATAGAGACATCGACTGGCCACGCCTGACTGAAGCTGTCGCTATTGCTGTTGTTTTTTCTTGCTGTTGTTCCTGTTGGAGCTGCTCTCCTCTGCCACAATAAGTTGACCTGAGATCAGCCTTCACCGTATGGTCATTACCGATGGATCAATCTCAGGGGTCATCCCGACGTCTGGACATTATGAAGGCCAGAGACAGAGCAAAAGGCACATACTGTACCACCAGTCACTGCCCCACAGACCACCAGTGCATGAGTAAAAATAGACACTGATCACAGACAACAACACAATGTGCTATAGATCAGCTTACGCTACTGGATAAATACAGGGATATGTCAGACTATGATGGATTCATGAAAATCTTTGAAATTTTGTAAGTTAAATTCTAAGAAGTTTGTAAGAATGTTGCTATGTGCAATTCTTAAACAGTTCTTGACTCGCTGATCAATTCAATGAAAAAGGCAATTTTTTTTCACTGCCTGCAGATTACCATATAATAATTTAAAAAAAAGTACATACTATTTTTGACACGACTGGCTTGATGGGAATTCAGCACTCAGAGTCACGTTATTATTGTGTTGTGTATTTTAAATAGTTATTTTTAAAGAGCCAGTCAATGCATCCTGTATGTGTGTGTGTGTGTGTGTGTGAGTGTGAGTGCTGCTACAGTGAACACGTCATGCATATCAGCGCTTTCATATGTGCTGAATGATGCCGAAAATTATGTTATATTTACCCAATTAAAAATAATTTGACTAATTTTTGAAGAGTTGTAACTGACTTTCGAATTCCTCAAAAAGTCATATCACACAGAATTATGACCGTTCAATGTTTACATGAACAGATCAATGGTGCCACTTCATAGTACTCATTTACTCATATGTACAGGTATTATATGCGGCTGTTAATACATAATATTTCAAACAACCCAATAAATTCATTAAACATCTTACTTTTAGGGAATTTAAGGCAAGTTGGAGGTTTTTCTAACTTCAAGAGGTTATGATGATTTGTTGAAGAACATTCTTTCCAGGAATACAAATTCTCTAAAGTTTTGTCTTTAGAAATGTTTTTTGGGAATACAAAATATTCCTAACTTCATTCTTAAGTTAGAAAATAAGAGGAAAATAGCAGTTTTGTGAATCCGACCCCAGATTGATAAATAATATTACCTGTGAGTTACTTATATTAACAGGTGGCATCTAAAAAAAGCACGACCTGGGTAATTTCCTGTCTGAGGTGAATTAATAATGTTTCCTCATTAGGCACCATTGAGGGGTGGATTGGATGAATTCCATCTCCGGAGTGGCTGAATTAATTAGATGTCACCCTAAAGAAGTAAATAAGACATACCGTCACCATAATGACTATAGAGAACTGAAGAAACGAGATGATGAATTAATTGAAAATCAATCAGCTCTCTTGATGAAAGGTCCCTTTTTTACTATCCATAACAAGCCAGGAACCACATCAATAATAGAGGAGATTAGATGTCCCTGAGACATATCTGAGATCCATCGGTGTCTGGACCTGGCTGACTGCTGTGCTGTCGCAAGGGAGAACGACAAAACACGGCTCGAGCTGTCCAATGTCAAACTCATCTCAGAGTCTTAATTCTCAGCTCGCTAAATAGACACTTATGGGCAGGATATACAA
Source organism: Mylopharyngodon piceus (assembly GCA_039654765.1). Lineage (NCBI taxonomy): Eukaryota > Metazoa > Chordata > Actinopteri > Cypriniformes > Xenocyprididae > Mylopharyngodon > Mylopharyngodon piceus. The sequence continues at coordinate 19,660,174 of CM077442.1, read as the reverse complement.
AATGTGTAGAAAATGAACTTTGGCAGACAATGAATAGACTGAGAGATTGATGAGTTTTACCGTGTACGATACAAGGTTGCCTACATATTGTAAATAGTACTGCAATGTTTGTATATAATGGCAGAATATCATAGAAATGTAAAATTAAAAGTATTAATGTGCTAAAAGCACATTTAAGTATTTAGTCCTAATCAAACGAAGCGCAGACATCCACATCTAGTCAAGCACTTGTAGAAGAAAAACAGCTGATACTTTCTGATGGTATAAAGAATAAAAAATCATCCATCATTGTACCTGTTCAAAGTAAGTGCTAATCTATTTCAGGTACTTATTTCTGATTATATGTTTAATTACTGGTTAAGTGTCACAAAGAAGGAACACAACTTATTCTGTGGCTCTGAGGTGTTATTGACCGATAAAAATAATTACTCAACAAACAAGACCACTTTTTGAATCTTTCTTAAACTCAGGGTGTTAAATTCATGTCACCTGTCATGTTGAAGATCGTGTCTGGGTGGAATGGCCTTGGTTAGACAGGAGAGTGACTGCCATCCGGGTGGCTACATGTCAGAAGAGTTAGTCTGAGCCAAAAATTCAAGCTGCTCTAAAATGGATACACATCACTATCAAGGTCACTGTGTAGTTTTAAATACATTAGTACATCTAGCGTTTCCTGCAAATGCCGGATAAAGAATGAATGATTATAACAGCTGTCCTCAATTTTCATTCCTCCCTAATGATTTATCTACATCGGGGGGATGTGAGGAAAAAAAAAGTTTTACATACATTCTATGAATCCCGATTATAGATAAAGTGCATCAAAGATGTAAAGAGTGGATGACGGGGTCAAACCTGACACTCATTTCAATAAAAAGAACAGCAGGCCCAACAGAATGAGAAGGCAAATAAATCAGTTTGAATTTGGAAGCTGGAAAAGCAGCGTGAGGCAATAATAGAGAAAAAAGGGCATAAAAGAGCTGCTATTTGAGGAAGAGCATATTGACATGAGGCTGTGGGATAAGAGTCTGCAATCATCAGGATAAACAATAACATTGAAGAGGCTCCACTCAGGGTTGATTAGACTGATTCTACCTCTCATCAACCTCTGACACACTTTGGAGGAGAAGTCTGTGGCATGACCCCTTTATCTTCATATAAAAGTTGAAGGCAGTCCCACCTCACCACACACTCAAGCAGAGAGAGCTGCCATTTGCTTAAGTACACAGTCCTACATTAAGTCCACCTGAGGCTGCCTCTTTTGAGCACTCCCGCTCTACAGAAAATGTGCACTGTTTTGATTACTTGCTCTATAATATATGTCTTAAAGACGTATATATTAATTATATAATAATTAATATAATATATTATAAAAACATATTTAAAAACTTGAATTTTGTCATAATCCAAAACTGTAGCAGTTAGGCTATCGAGGCACTAGACAGCAACCTCTAATATCCAAATGTATACAGATTTATGTAAGCACATAATATCAAACCTTGACTGAACCTTTGGTGGACAGAAGGCCGTAACAGATGAGATTTAATGTTGTAAATCAAATGTTTTATGAGTGTTCAGCACCACTTCAGGCTCTGGGAAAAAGACTATACAAAGAAAAAAGGCTAAGGCTCTGAAACAAAGCCAAATCCTGCCAGCACAATACCATCAAAGCCAAAAGTGAGAGGGAATGGTGAGTTTCCAGCATGTGTCTGGCATGTGGTACTGTCCCGACAGGTTATCTGCTCTGAGGCAGAGATAATCAAGAAAGCAGAACTGTCTCTGGTAAGGAAGTGATTCTAATCCCAATAACCCAGACCTCTGCATGGGGAAATCTATGCCGATCTGTCACTCAGCACAGTTCTCTGGCTTTATTGACAGCTAACATGTCTCCCGGCAAATAAATTCAGCTGGGCCACGGCAAGTGGTGACATTTCTGGGTTAGCACATTCTCTTGAAATTATTAAAGACACATAAGCTGGAATAGGGCGCTTAGAGTGTGCCCTCATTATGTTCATCACAAGTATGTGTTATATTTCCCCATGCAGATTGTAGCTATTTTTCTCTGTGCATTATTTCCTGTTGACCAGTCAGTTGAGACAGATATAATCTAGTGTGTTTCCGAATTCATTACTCATTGTTTGCCAGCAGGACTTCTCTGTCCTTCTAGATCCACCCATTAGAAAGTGACTAACAGAAATAGATGTTAACTGCACATAATAAAAAAAGCTATTGGTAGACATTAATCTTTGTTGTGTTGTCTAAAATTAAGCACAATATAGAGAATATTGAGGAAAATAAAAACACACCATCATAAATGAATTAAGTGTAGGGAAGAAAAAATTGTTGAAACATGTCAATCTGCATTCAAGTAACTGCACAAACTAATCTCTTGATTGACAGAACATGCGGACTGAAAAATGCACAGAAGCTCTGGGAGGTGCTAGATCAACAATGTTGTCTCTCCGGGAGAGCTTGTGGGTTGTGGTAGTCTGTTTAAATTCCTGACAACATGACAGTCCATGATCATAGTCCTACAGTGAGCATCCCAGGGACCGATGAACGCTAAAGATTAATTATACGATTAGCTCTGCCTCCACACATTTTTATGAGGCCTTCAAGATTCAGCAGAAGAAATGCACTGCAACACTCCATCTAATCTAACTCTGTGTGCAATAAAGCCATCACATTGTGAGCAGAGAAGGTGTTTCTTTGACCCAGTGGCTCTTTATTACTGTCAAAAAAAAGTGCTGTTGTGCTGTTTGTGATGGGGAATGAGTGGAAACAGGTCACTGGAAACAGGAGCTGGCAGAACATTTGGGGTTCATTTTCCAGTGGAATCCTTGTGTTGCAGATAGTGGTCGACCAATATGGGTTTGTTAACGCAAAACAATTCATATACATTTATATATGCATTATTTGAAATAAAAAACTCAATTTGAGAAAGATAATTTGAAAATTATATATATACAACAGTTATTTCTGGTTCTCGAATCTGATTGGCTGAGAGCCGTGCGATATTCTAGTGATAACAGCACTCCTACCTTTTCACCGTTTGTATCACCGTTTCTGTAACTGCAGTTTTAAGAGTTTTTTAGGTGAGAATGTAGTTGTGTACACCTGAAATATGTGACTCATATTTAATTGTAGTGACTATTTTACAATTAGTTTAGACATTTTTGGAGATGAAAGCTCCAGGCCGTCAGCGGCCATTCAGGGTTCGTGCATGTGCCGAAAACAGCTTCATCTCGGCCAGTGCTTCGGGGATTTGCCGCTGGCTCTTATAGTGGTTAAACATGAGATATAATTTATTTTGGGTACATAAAATGGGCAATCTTTGATCTTATTAATCTATTACTTGTTCCTGAACAAATTGAGTTGGGCTATGTTAAATTTAATAATTTAATATTAAGGCTATTTAACTTACATCCTGTAGAGCACTGCTTTTGTATGTTTGACTGAATTGTATAATTGTGTTTATTTCCTATTGTCATTTATAATGGCTATTGTTGTTGATTTAAATATTGTTGTTCAATAAATATTATTTTATATAAATAATATGTTGTATTTGGTATTGAGAAAGGGTCTGTTAGTGCGTAATATGGATTGAGTGAAAGTTACATTAATATGCCATTAGATGGCAGCAAATTTTACGAATCAGTGAGTCGCAAAAGACTTTTATAAACGAAAGGGACTTTTGTAAACAAAGGACATTGTTTTAGCACTGTAATGGGAAATTCCCTTAACTGTAAAAAGGACAAATACAAAGACTGCTTTCATTAGCAGACATTTAAACAGATTTTTATAATGGATATAATATCATGGACATCGACCTGAAGAATGAATGTTATATCAGACACAGGTAATGCTCACAGTCTCTGTCTCTCAATAATACTGTACAAAAAAATACAATGAGTTTCAATGGAGGGACTCAACATTCCTTCATTACTAGTTCTAAAGTGACATTTTAGAATTGACCCTTCGCAAAGACCCGCCCCCCTTAGTTACTGTTGCTTTGTCTGACAAGCCATGGTGCTGTCACGCCACACAGAGTGAAAAATACAGAGAGACAGAGACAGAGCAGGTTACTTATGATATAAAACGAAGTCCCAGCTTTCAAATTGTGTAATTTTTTAAAGAAATTCGAACAATAAAAACCATTTTGTGGCTCTTTAATGTGTCGTGACTGATTGCTGTACTGCCTCAGCTCAAGCGGCTCGTGAACCGATCATCTCTTCCTTCTAGTTAATTTATAGCATCAAATAAACATGAATGAACATGAGAAGGAATGTTGTTTAAAACGCGGAAAGACGTCAGTACATACAATTTTTCAAGTTCAAGTCCACTGAGGTTCATCTTCTAAGTCCTGACTGCCTTGTTGGACAACATGGCGGATTCGGTGTTATGATTGGTTAGATCGCTTGTCAATCAAACTCCCGGCAAAGGGTCAATTAGTAACAGAGGCTTGGTCAAACTGTCAACTTGAGATTTAAATCTGTGGCGGAAGGAAGTAGTTCTGCACAAAAGAGGGTTTTAAAGACACTCCGTTGTTATGGCTGTATATCAGCACGCTGTGATTATATATATATATATATATATATATATATATACATATATAGTAAATCACTCTATATATTATATATTATATATATATTTCAGTGGATATTTTCCAGAGGTGGGAGTAACTCACACATGTGCAAGTCACAAGTAAGTCTCAAGTCTTAACCTTCAAGTCTCAAGCAAGTCCAAGTCAATTTTTTTGAGAATCATGCAAGTCAAGTCACTGCTTTATGTCAAGCAATTCAAGTCAAGTCGTAGCTTGGGTCAAACAAGTCACTGGCAAGTCATACAAATGTTTGATGATTTAACTGAATTTATATTAAAATAAGTTAAAACTACAGTGGTTATGGACTATGGGAGTTTTATTTGCTACAAAAAAATTGCAATAAGCATTTCTACTCGAAAGGTGTCCACATACAGCTGAGCTGTCAATTCAATAAAAATCTAAAAATAAAAAAATAAATAAATGAATGTGTGTGTGTGTGTGTGTGTGTGTGTGTGTGTGTGTGTATGAGTGAAAAGTGTATTGTTTGCATGTGCATGGTTGTGTTTGCAAATTTGATTGTTTTTCTTTTTATTTGTGTGTGTGTGTGTGTGTGTGTGTGTGTGTTTGTGAGTGTGAGAGAGAGAGAGAGAGAGAGAGAGAGGTGATTTGATTGAGTGTGATTCATTAATATTTGTGAGTGAATGTGTGTGTGTGTGTATGAGTGAAAAGTCTATTTTTTTTTTTTTTTTTTTTTTTGGTTTGTTTGTGTATGCATGGTTGGGTTCGCAAGCCTGTATGATTTCTTTTTCTTTGTCTCTCTCTCTCTCTCTCTCTCTCTCTCTCTCTCTCTCTGTGTGTGTGTGTGTGTGTGTGTGTGTGTGTATGTGTATGTGTATACAATATATTTATGTGCATCCCCATAAACTATCCATAGGCTTTTCACTCAAAGTCTAACACTGAAGACCAATTATTAGACACTGTACACATACTAAGTGCTATTGCAAAAAAGCTGACATTTCCTTATAAACAGTGAATAACCATTTACAATGTATTGCACTTGCAAAAAATTAAATGTGATAATTTTCTCTGTTACCTTTGTTCTTCAATGACAGACAGCATTGGTTGCTGTCACTTTAAGATCTGCCGCACATGACGCGGATCTCACGCGCGTCCCACTTTCTCACAACTCTTTACTTTCGTTTAAGACTTTATTTAACTCATTCAAGGCTGCTCTAATGAGGATACTCGACAAAACGGACATTTTTGCCATTATGTGTTATTGTTCGTTCAAGTGTGACATTCTGGCGCGGGTCAGCTTCTGTGCGTCTTGTGTGTGACAGGACATTCACAGACAGCGCGTTCTCTTTTTCTCTTTTGGTGCGCTTAAATGGTTTAAAAGCATTTGCATGAATAAGAGCGTGATCATATATTGTAATGCTAGCCAAAGGATGACAGAAAAAACGGATGCTGCGTTTGCGTTAAATATTTTTGACGCGTTAAACTGGAAAACGTTGACAGCACTGATTTTAACCCAATTTTCTGTTTAATGAACACAAAACCAATTCAAAGTCAACTCTTAACATGTCCAAAACGTTTTTTTTTTTTTTTTTTTTTTTTTTTTAACTTAATTATTCTTCTTGGCATAGCGCTTTCCACGTTCAGTCAGGACTTGTCCATGCTCTGTCCATGAGAGAGCTCACGATAGCTCTCTCTGCTTGCCTGCTGCGTCACGTGGTTAGGTTGCGGCGCGTTCAAAAACATTTACTAAAACAAAAGACAAGTTTTAAACAAAAGACAAGTTATTTCGAGTCATTTAACTCAAGTCCGAGACAAGTCTCAAGTCACGAATGTCAAGTCAAAGTCAAGTCAAGTCTTTTATTAATATTTGTCAAGCAAGTCTCAAGTCCTTAAATGTGCGACTTAAGTCTGACTCGAGTCAAGTCATGTGACTCGAGTCCCCCACCTCTGATATTTTCAGAGTGGATAAATTTCAACAGCGTTTATTGGCATGGAGCATGGACTATACATAGGCTTGATTTTGGCGGACGAGATCTGCTACACTGCTGCTGAGCAAATACAATAATTTGTTCAGCTTAGTCAAAATAACAAACAAAGGAAAGGCTGCTGCAAGAAATGGTATACACCCCTCAAAGCAGTGACCGCAAGGGCCATGCTAGCCAGACATTTGCAAGTGGCTGAGGTACTATGGCCTGATACCCTCCACCCAGCAGATATGAACGCCAAAATACTGTATATGTACTGCTGCTGCTGCGTAGATCTATGGGTATGTATGGCTAGCTATGTGTGCCTGGGCCTGCTTTGCTGAGTGGCTTGACACTACTGAGCTTACATATAAATGTGCATCTGACCTAGTGGCCTAAAATAGAATGATTACTGAGCTAGAGCTCAGATGCATAAATAACATGTCTATACATTGTGACTGGTTTTAGCTGATGCAGTGTGTGCTATGCTGTTTTTTGTTTGTTTGTTTGTTTGTTTTTTGAAGAGCAATTTTTTTTTTTTGAAAAGTGAAGAATATGAAGAGCGAAATTAATTATTTAATATGCCCAGATACCCAGCGCCACCTGTTTGAATCATAAACTCATTTTCTTTTGTCCTTCCATAATGTCTTTGGCATTATGTCTGATGTAGCGTTCATATGCTCCCGAATTGCAGCGCCCCATTTCCCTAAGGGTAGCGGATGGCACTCTGGGAGTGGCTGTCATTGCTGCGCTGATTTTGAAAGAGTGAAGAGTGTAGACTTCTGGGTTTAAGCCACACAGATGACATAGCTGTTTCAATTTGGAAGAGAACCAGCCGTTGGTCATTGGATTGCCATCTGCTGTAAGGAACAGCGGATCTCGAGGAGCGGCATTTCTCTGAGTTTGCAGGAATTGTGACATGGGGAAAAAAAAGGGGCAAAACATGGATTTAATGCTGAATAATAAAATGTGTGACCGTTTGATAAATTTGTCCATTTTTGAGTGCTTTAACTTTAAGGAGAAATTATTTTTGAACATAGTGATATTGCTCATAATAAGATTGATAACAGGACTGAATGATAGAGATTTACACATGAATTCCCCGCACCTTAAGAAAGCATAGAAGGCTGTAACCAAAACTGCCTCTGGAGAGAGTGTTGGTATAAGCATCGAAAGCTCCCCTTCTGAGGTGGTGAAACATTTTGTGTAGAAGAGGTAAAGTAAATGGAAATCGTTTATCTTTGGCTGTTGAGGATGTCTTCACAATGCCGTTCAAAGCAGACGAATGGCGGGTTGCTTAAAGAGGCTTGGTGCGCTGGGGTCCAAGCAGCGAAGATGAAACTGAATTCCTGCCAAAGTAGCTTTGATGGAAGGGGGTTGTAATTTATGGGAATTAACACAGCAAACCATGAAAGCAGCTACCACTTGAAAATTTATTGGATAGGGGGGAAATGCTGCACAAAACAGAGAAAAATACAACTAGGCTGAGTCATAGGTTTTGAGGATGGATTTAGCCATTCCCCATCTCATAAGTTCTTTGGCCTCTGCCAGATACGAGGTGAGGCTATTTAGTCTAAAATTGTTAGGTGTAATGGAGGACATGGGGCACTGAAAGGAAGAGCGTCTGGGTAAAGGGAGCAAAATTTCTGAAAATTAAAACGGGAAAGAGTGTCAGCTTTATCATTGTAAGGACCTGGAATAAAAGTGGCTTTAAGAATGAAGTTCTTTGTAACACAAATCCAGATGAGGCATCTGATTAAACAGCTGATACAAGGGATTGCTTAACAACCTTTATTAATTATTTCTACAGCAGCTTGGGTATCACAAAACAGTGATCTTTTTTCGCGACCATTTGTTTCCCCATAGCAAGCACGAGATTGCAATGGGGTAGATTTCAAATAGCACGGTAGATTTTTGATCAGATGGAAGGTTAAGTATTTGGATCGGCCATTTGTGCATGAATCACTTGTTTCCAAATAGCCCTCCGAAAGCTATAGATGGACAGCATCTGTGAAAAATTGAATGGAGCTAGAGGTTTCAAAGGTATCGTTGTAAAAGAAAGAGATCCCATTCCATTCGTTGAGTAAACGTGTCCAGGAGCATAATTCGGAAAAGCAACCTTTGTCAAGCGTGATTAAATAATGTAGATGTAGAACAGTTTTTGACAGATCTAGAAGTCTGGATATGAACGCACAGCCATGGGGAATAATGCGTATAGCGAAACTGAAATGACCTAGTACGGAGAACATATCGCATTTTGAAAGAGCTCTAACAGACTCAAATTCTGAAATAATTTGGCGGATGCAGTTGAGCTTCTCCTCTGGAAGACTTGCTTGCATTGCTTTGCTTTCTAGGATTATGCCTAAAAATTCGAGGTGAGTAGATGGACCAATGGTTTTTTCTTTTGGCAGTGGAATATTTACTTGTATTTAAATACATTTTAGAACTCCATCTAACACCAAAAAGGTGCCACTGAGAAGGATGTAACGGCATGATTTAAATGCGTCTGTAATGTAATGTAATGTAATTGCCTAGCCAGTTGCCTCCATCTGCTGTTTTGATAAATTGAATAGAGTGGTCTATAGTTGCATAAGATAGTGAAAACAAATCGTTGGGAATTAGGCTATTAATATTTGGTGTAAGTGAATTATCAGGTGAAGAAAGGTTTAATTAATTAATATTTTCTTCCCTGAATATTTTCTTGTATCAATGTCTATTGGGTTTTACGAAATATATACGAAACAGATTTGTTAAAAGGACTGATTAGATAGCCTTTATCTAATTCTTCCTTAATTAGATTATCCACTATCTTGGGTTCTTTCAGGGCTGACATGAGATTTTTGCATACGTGAATGGATGAGGGAATTAAACTGAGTCCAGCCAAAAAACCTTGGTTTAAACCAGTAATGAGGAAATTGACCCAACAACGATTAGGATGGGAAGATAAATTCTTAGACAGTTCTTTCACATTGACAGGGGTAGAAGGGTGTTTATTCATCGTTTGAGCCATTGAGGGTCTTTGGACCTGCGAGGACAAACACTTCTAGGATGACTGTCACCGCACAGAGAACAACAGTGAAGGAATTTACATTTGGTGTAAAGCCACACTGATTCATTGAAGTTAATACAGAAAGGACCATAGAGTTAAATGCATCATTCAAATGTTTAGAGTTAGAAAAGTTCTTAATCCCTGTAGAATTTTTGGCGAGATAGTTGGAGCTTCTTTGAGGTTGAAGGTATGCTGTCCTGGGACATAGACTTTTAGAGTGAGAGAATGAACCACAAACTGAAGAAGAAATTGCTCTGTGACCGGTTATAGCATAATAGTATCCCTGTATACTATACGCATACAGACTTCTGTCTGAAGAGCTGTCGGAGGCGCGCAGGATGTTGAAGGAGAAGGGCTGTTGTTTTTTTTTTTCGATGTTGAGACTCTATTATCCAGTTTGCTGATGGAATCCCTGATTTGGAGAAGAACTGAAAGGGTCGCTGCGGGACTTTTTTGCTGGAGGAGTGGCCGTGGGTGAAGTTGTATGCTTGCGCTTGGCTTTGGCCGGTGCGGGACTTGAAGGAGGGTGGCTTGGGGTGACTTCGTAAATGGAGAGAAAGACAGCAAAAAGTTCTTGGTGAGATAAGCCGGTTTTAGGTGTTGTTCCAATTGAACAGGTATTCCAGAATCCTATGCACTGGCCAGTCATTGACGGAAGCCTGGCGTTTTGCCAGACAAACACTCCAGCGTATGGAGATGCTGGGAGCTACCGAACCATTTCAGCGGGTGGAGAGTTAGGGTTTTCCGTGTCAGAGTCGGGATCGGAGGCTTGATCTACCGGAGATAACACCTCATTGATATCCAGATGAGACGTCATTCCGAGAAGGTAGATTGAAAGCAGCAAAAGGAAAACTATAACGGAAGCTTTCATATCGCACAGCGTGCCAATCACAGGCTAGGGTACGATATATACGATCCCGTGGATTTGAAAGTGCTTCTGATTGGCTCGCGCCGTGGCGTTGGAAGAGCCAATCGGTGTTCGTTAGAGTTTCATGCCTGAACTATGTATATATTGTACCGCGTCCACTATGGGAAAAGAGGAGAACAGACACGGAATGCAGTGAAGTGTCACCCCGGAGGGCATCTTTATTTTTCAAACAGTCTAAATTTAGATGCAATCAAACTCAGTCTCTGTTTTGTGCAGGTGAATTGTTCCTTGGGGAGAAGTGCATTTGCTCCTTACCCAGCGAAGAGAGGGGAGTTTAGCCAACTAGCTGGGTTATCCACACTCCCTTGGGGAAGTCAATCACTCTCTAGGAAAAGACCCTTACCAGACTTGACCAGCCAGAGAACATCCTGGAGAGTGCATCAGCATTGCCATTGATGGAAACAGCTCGATGTCTGAACACGATGCCTTTTCCCTTGTCATCAACTGCAGAGGGGCATGGTCTATCACCAGGGTGAAGGAACGACCTAGAAGATAGTACCTGAGCTCCTCAACAGCCCATTTTATGGCCAGGGCCTCTTTCTCGACAGCTGCATACCGTGTTTCGGCAGGGGTAAGTTTCTGGCTGATGAACATTACAGGATCTTCTTCTCCTTGGACGATCTGAGACAGTACAGCTCCTAGGCCCGTGTCGGAGGCATCCATTTGGAGGACGAATGGCAGGGAGAAATCCGGGACATGTAGCACTGGCGCAGAGATCAACACTGTCTGTAGTCTTCGGGAAGGCTCTCTTGGCTGTAGCATTCCACTGCACTTTATTTGGCTGGCCATTCTTGGTCAGGTCTGTAATGGGGCAAGCCAGAGAACCCAGAATAAAACATAGATAATATCCGGCTAACCCTAGGAAGGCACATAACTGTTTCTTGGTAGAGGGCTGGGGATACTCTCTGATGGCCTTTACTTTTTCCTCGTGTGGTTCAATCAGTCCCCTTCCAATGTGATAACCCAAGTATCGTGCCTCCGCAAGCCCCAGATGACATTTTTGAGGGTTAGCCGTTAGACCAGCCTGACGTAGCGCAGTCAGCACCTCCCTTAGTAGAAGTAAATGTTTCTCCCAGCTCTCAGTGTGGACGACCACGTCATTTAGGTAGGAGGCAGCTGCATAGGACTGGTGTGGTCGGAGCACTCGGTCCACCAGCCTTTGGAAGGTTGCTGGTGCCCCATGCAGGCCGAAAGGTAAGACCCTGTAATGCTAATGCCCTGACGGAGTACTGAAGACGGTCTTTTCTTTTGCCAAAGTGGAGATGGGTACTTGCCAGTGTGGGATTACAAATTTAAGAATCTGTTTAAGATCTGCTGATCTTACATCCTGACATAACATCACATGAAATACTAAGGTGAAGTACATTGTATTTAACATTTTAAGGAAAGATGATGACATCAGATGAATGATTCTGTTAAGCAAAGTTCCCAGCAAAAGTTTTCTGCCAGTTCCTTTTCTCTTTATTGTAAGTCTAATGATCTAGATTACTGAGACTCTCACCTTTCGTCTTTAATGGCTCTTGGAGCCCCTGTCCCATTCTTTGAATAGTTATGCTGATTGGATTTGGACTGGTGACACTCTAGAGTCTGGGGTGGGTTCCTATACCTGGATACTTCATTCGCATGCTTTGTTTAAGGTTGTCAGCCAGGTGCTTTGGCTCCATTTCTAAGCACTGCTTCCTAAAATCTATATAAACTACAATGTACACTGCCTTATTGGACTTGATGACTGCAGTGTTCTCAATAAAGATTCCTGCTGAAGATACAACCAAATGTAGCAGTGTGCAGCAGGTCACTATAATATTCTCTCCAGTGAGTTCAAAATTCCAGAATCCAATATTAATTGGAAAATGGATAGGCCCAAAAGATCAGTTACTAATATTGAAGATGCTGAGAGAGATTCAATATATATTGAAAGGTTCTGTTGAGTTCTAAATGTGACCTGCACTCATGAACCCAAATATTTAATTCAGCTGAGACCCATTACTCATAATATGAAACTTCCAATATAATGCTTTAAGGATCTATAAGATGGTAGCCACAGTACGAAAATCACATTACAGTGTATTTTCAAACATATCCTAGCCCATGATTACTACAAGAACGTCTTTGGTGCAACAGTTTTTTGTCACATCATTAAAAACAGTGCAGTGTCTGGTGACGCTAACACATTCATTAAATTAGAGGGCATTCCCTGAAAGAGTTTCTAGCTGTGTTGATTACTATCTACATCTCCAGTGCAAGTGAATAATCTGACTCAAGCAATGAAGCAAAGCATATAATGACTTTGTGTAGTTCGTTGCAGATTTGAAACATGATCCAAAAACAAGCTTGAGGGTGTGAAGGCATCCCAGTAATGAATCACTTATTCAGTAATGAATAAAACAAAACCAGACAAAACTTATTTTTACCTCTACACCTACTATTTACAAGCTAGCCTGACTAAACACTACTGCTTAGACATTGACCTTTTCCTACATACAGCTTATCTAGTGTCTTTAAACAACAAAAAACTTCATAGCCTGTACATTATGAAGTTCTACTTATAAGTGAAATGTTACAGTTATGCTGCATGGAACTATTATTTCTGCAGCGGTGAGTAGAAGAGAGTGGTAAACTTTGCTCATCACAATGGCTGCTGTCTGCTCTCACCAGTCTCTCAGTGTAAATCAAACCTCATACACACACTGATTGCATCTCATTTCACCTACTGTAAACATTTATCAAAATGTGTCCCACAGAGCAACATGATTGTTTTCAATAAGAACATATTTGTATGCTGTCAACCTTAAAACAGTTATGCTTTTTGCTCTGACATGCTTCTGCATTTGTAGTCCCATGAGCATATTTAGAGAGAGAGAGAAAGAGAGAGAAGTGGTTGTTGTGTTAAAATACAATCATTGCTTATTACATATCAAATTAATTTGCTTAATTTATTTATTTATAAATATACACAATCCCATTCAAAAGTTTTTTTTTTTTTTAAGAAATTAATACATTTATTATACTTTGTTACATAAAATATCTATTTCAAATAAATGGTTCCCAGAAAAAATATTAAGCAGCACAACTGTTTTCAACATTAATAATAATAAGAAATGTCTCTTGATCACTAAATAAGCATATTAGAATGATTTCTGAAGGAACTTGTGAACATAAAATAAAATCTATCACAAGTTCCTTTGACAAGGGACATAAATTATAAAAAGGTGATCGATAATGGACCATTGAGAACTACTGCAACCTTCACTGTCATGAATTCCAATTTGCAAGTAGTACTTGGAGCACTTCTGATATGCATGTGTGAATACTGTAACCTATTAATATATGATTCAAAACGAAAATGTGCTGTTTACAAGTCGCAGATGCAAGTCTTCCTCTGCCTCTCCCACATTATAGGCTACAGACCTTTTGACCAAAAAAACTCTCAGAGATGTATTCATCTGATGATGCTGCTGTTTCACTCCGGTTTCACTCTCGTGCAGCATGTTCTGTAACTTTGCAAGTGGCTTTGCTTGCGAAGATGCACAACTTCAAAGTGACTGCTCAATTTTGGCCTTTTCCCAAATGGCACACTTAGGCCCGGTCCCAAATGGCACCCTAAACCCTAACGGTCTTTCTCTGAGTCTGCACTTTCGTGACGTAATGCCGCTTTGACTGCCAGACTTGCGGGCTCAGCTGAAGTGCGCATCGAGGGCGCATAGCGTCCGCAAAGGTGGTGCTCGCGAGCACCCTTCTGAAACCTAAAATGATGAATGGGACACCCTACGGTCTCGTGGACTTAACGGACACGTGGCAGCCATTGTAAGTCCACATAGAAGTGCATAGAAGTGTGTCATTTAGGATTCAGCCTTAATGTGCACTTTCGGTCTTATGGACTTAGAATGGCCACTGCGGGCGCGCGTCCGTTAAATCCATGAGACCGTAGGGTGTCCCATTTGTCATTTTAGCTTTGAGAAGGGTGCTCGCGAGTGCCCCCTTTGCGGCCGCTATGCGCACTTCTGCTGAGCCCGCAAGTCTGCAAGCTACACAGAGGACTTCTACCCAGCAGTCAAAGTGGCATTACGTACGAAAGTGCAGGCTCAGAGGAAGACCGTCCCTGCATTCCATTCGGAAGGGCTCATCCCTGTGCCCTAATCCCTTCAAAGGGTTTACCCTCCGAAGTGAGAGCTTCGAAGGGATGAAGGGTGTAGGGGTCAAAAAAAACTCTTTTTTTGGAACGCACTTCAGCGTCATCTTAACGAGACAATCAAGGAGGTGCCTTCGTCTTTTTTCCCCTGGTTTACTCTTTGTATTAAATACGCATTCATTTACTGTAGTAACATTATAAGCTACTGCCGGTCTTTTACATTAAATATAATGTATATTGTGTCTATGTATTTGAAACATTTGAATGAACTGATAAAGGGAGCTGTAAAGTATTTTTGTTGAATACAATTTCATGTTGACCATAATAATGCACCAAATCTAACTCGTATAAATATTACAGTAGTATAGAAAAATACTATACATACATTTATATGTAAAATCGAACTCCGAGCCTCCTTTACCCATTCTGTGACGTCAAACAACTTCCCTGTGCAAAGGATCATGGGGGCCCGAAGTGTCCATCAGTTGTACCCTTCGAAATCCTTCATTCCGAAGGGCCCTTTGAAGTGGCCAGTTTTGAGCACTTCGGTTTGGAACGACCCTTCAATATGGCGGCCATGATTGTTTTCACTCCGAAGTGCCCTTCGGAGGGCGATATATCCCGTTTGGAACGCACCACGTGAGGGTTTAGGGTGCCATTTGGGGCCGGGCCGTGTGTGCGCTGCGTGCTCTGCCCAATGTTCCGCTCCATGTGTTTGCTCTCTGCTCAGTCCCTCACGGCCCAAACACTCCACTCACGTAACACTTATGCTTACCGGAAAAGCAAAGTCCGCTCAAATAACGTGCTGACATGAAATTTATCTGGACTTCTTTGTTTCTGTTTGCAATAGCCCTACTGTACTCTAACATGGTGTGGTATAGCCGTGCTGGGCAATGCTGGTAAAATGACGCTCTCGTTCACTGATTCACTCCCTGCTATCTGCTCACATGCTCTGATAATAATAGCTTTATAGGACTATACTTTATTTTGATCATTGGTGAAAAAAAAAAAAAAAATGTTGCATAGAACTGAATGAAGAATAATATATTGATATACTGAAATATTGATCTATCCAATTTACTTTAAATAAAAGTGTGGTTATTTTTTTTTTTTTTTTAAATTCAGATTAAGTAAAATTATTGAATTTAATTAAAAGGTTTAATAATAATACAATTATACAAAAAAAAAAAAAAAAAAAAAAAAACTAATTTAAAAGAAGAAATGAATAGTTATATAAAAAAGTCATTTACGGTTTCGGTTTTTGGCCAAGTGCATCCAGAATTTTCGGTTTCGGCCCAAAATGTTCATTTTCCTACTTCCCTACTATTAATTCAGGTTTGTTTAAAATGCATAAACTCATGTTAATGTATACATTTATACACACTGAAATGTTAAAACAAATATAGAAATTAACCAAGATTAGTAAAAGTACAGTATTGTTTATTGTTAGTTTATGATATATGATGAAAGAAAGAAAGAAAGAAAGACTCCAAACTCCCATTCAAGATGTTTCTGTAACTAGTTAGTCTTACAATGTGAATGTACTGATTTCAATTTAAGCCACATGTGTTTGGAAATCACAACCTTCCTATGATTTATGGACATACTGATTGTAGCTCTCCATTGTATTCTCTTCTTCCTTCCTCTATCACCTCTGGCTAACATGCAATACACTGAGGCAGATGAAGTTAGTCATTTTACAGTTGTTCCCAACAGTCTGCACACATGCTGGTCTTTTGGCTATGAGGTTTCTCTCACATGTCCCTGCTGGAACACAAGACAACGGTTGAGTCCAAGCCTCTTCAGCAGAAACCTGCTTCTGGCTAGGTGTCTGGCAACCCTGCTGTTGACAAGCTTAAAAAAAAATTATTGAGTAGAACTGGCAAAAGAGTATAAGTAAAAAGAAAATGGGGTGGTGGGGTGTGTGTGTGTGTGTTTGTGTGTGTGTGTGTGTGTGTTTTTTTTCTTTTTTAAACAGGTGCTTTGTGATGAATCAGAAATGCTTCTCTCTCATGTGTCAAGTCTTTGATGTTTGGATAACATAGGACCTTACAAGAAAATCAAAAACAGTTTATTGAACTGTGTCATGCCCTTTAAATGCAAATTGGTATAATTTTAGTTAAAAAAAATTCAAAGTGACACTGGCCATGTATTTTTGATCAAGCCCCATGAAAAGGCCTTGACAAAACATAAATGTACATCTGTTCATCTGTCTGGATCAAAACAATTATCCATCATTAGACCAGATTTTGTTGACAATCATTTAATTAAAAAAAAAAAAAAAAAATGTTAGTTTTAGAGTAAAACAAAAAAAATCTAACATTACATTACATTACATTACGATTGTACAAATAATATATATATATATAATCATATATATATGATTGCAATTATATGCACTTGGTATCAATTGACTACATGTAATCGCCAAACAAATCAATTAAATTACTATAATTATAATATGTTCCTCTTTCCTCTTATGTTCAATATTTTTCAAAATGAAAATAGTATAAGATAATTTAAAGTTCCTTTTTTCATCATTAAAAAATGTTAGATCAGCAGTAATCCAATTGATTGCTTAGAATTTTAGTGATTACAATTAGACTGTGTAATTTTTACCAGAATAATTAGTAAAATTAGTACCAGAATAATTTCATAATGAATATAACACAGGCTATTGCAGTATGAATGCTTTATGTACTGGATGCTCACGTCCTGCACTTAGAAATGTTAAATTCATTTACTGTGAGCATGAGGATTTCGCACTATAGCACACGTTGGTGACTGGTTAATTTCAAAACTAAAATTAATATTTTCTCTTTTTTTCTGCTCTTAAAGGCCTGGCATCCATAATCAAGTCATCAATCAGGCACTGTCTTGGATACCCCATTTTTGCTCCCTCAAAGCCACTGCATGTCATTTCTCAATGGTTTTGTTCAATCGGGGGCCTGACAGCTGAAAGAAAGGGAAACACTTCTCACAAAAAGAACCCCTACTCAACTGCCAGCCATTTAAGGAAAATATGAGCTGTAAATTTGGAGCTGTAAATTCAGCTGAGAAGCTGACAGCATTTCAAATGCACCCACGTCCCAGAGATCACGGTGAAGAAAGGGATACATTATGTAAAACGTGATCAAGGTCTATCAGGGAATTTATAACGCATACAGAAATTTGCTTCTCTCAAAGTGAACTGTGTGTCGGTTTGGTCAGAAAGCAGACCTTAGTTTAACATGATGCCGTTTTATGTATTTATATGTAATCCAGTAAAACTTTAATGGAAGAGGGTTATTACGGGGCAATGCAGACTCAGTACTGGGGATAGAAACCTAATTCCCTTATATAATTTGGAAGAAAAAAGGAAACTTGAAGGTCTGCGAGAATTCATTTCGGTAAATGTCAGTGTTCCTGCTAATCAGTCAATGTATTGATTTTTGTTTAGCCTAGTTAGATGATGCTGTCATATTGACAGGACAGATAAATTACTCTGGCATTAACGAAAATCCGTCAGCTCTACCCATCTTGTTGAACAGATGCTGTACTTTTCATAGGAACCTGCTAGCTCACCTAACCTAAAAGTAATTAATTACCGTGAGTCTTTTTATGCAGGAACAGTATCCCTGGTAGAAGGAAGAGGATATCTGTAGACTCAGAAGACAGGTTGTAAATCCTAAGTAAGTCTTCAGCTCTGGCCAGTTCCTGAGAGGCTCCACACAACATTGCAGAGTACCTTGTTTGGCTAGACTAGATGGGGCGGTCGATCGATGGTAACAGGATGCAGGTCTCTCCGCTTTCAAACAGTGGGCTGGTTTTGTGGTCAGATTCAATTGGGTAATCAATCGCCAATTTTGCTGGCCCTCATATAAGATGATCCAGAGAGCAGATAATCAACACACTGAGTGATGAGGCGGCAGACCACAGCAACTGAAATTTTCCCAATGTTCTCTTTTGGCATACAGTAATGCCATATAGCTTGTGCAAATATCATAAAATGTATGCCACATGACGCAATGAAAAACGTAGCAGCTGTTATAATGCTTTAAGTTTACTGTTCAATGTACACTCTAAAAAATGCTGGGTTAAAAACAACCCAAGTTGGGTTGAAAATAGACAAACCCAGCGATTGGGTTGTTTTAGCCCAGCAGTTGGATTAAATGTTTGCCCAACCTGCTGGGGTAGTTTTATTTAACTCAACTATTGTTTAAAAATTACTGTATTGCTTGCTTAAAATGAACCCAAAATATGTTGGAAATTAAAATTTATTAATATGTTTAATAAATGAACATTTAGTTTAATAATATTTAAACAATAAACTTTTATTAAATTGCTTATTAATAAATGTTCACCTTTTGATTATTATTGTTGCCTCTAGCATGTCTGATTTTTTAATTTCCAACCTATTTGGGTTCATTTTAGGCCAGCCATATAGTCATTTTTAAACAATAGTTGGGTTAAATAAAACTGGCCAGCATGTTGGGCAAACATTTAACTCAACCGCTGGGTTAAAACAACCCAATCGCTGGGTTTGTCCATTTTCAACCCAACTTGGGTTGTTTTTAACCCAGCATTTTTCAGAGTGATGTGCCAGACAGATAACTGCCATGTTCACCTGCTCAAACTACAACTACTTAAATTCATCATGAGATCAAAATTGACCACTTATTTTCTTAATGCATGTTAATAGTCATAATTTGCTCTTCCTGTACTGTGACTTACTTCTCTTTGCTGATATATGCAAGGTTACTCTAAAGTTAAGCCAAGTGCATTCATTTTCTACCACTACTACTACTACAAAACACACATTACAACCACACTGAGTTGTTTTATTATAATTTATATATTTTAGCACATTTACATTAATAAGTACATTATTTTGATTTCAAGTGGAATATAAGTTTTTTTTTTATGTTATGTTTTTTTTATTCCATTAAAATATGTATGGTTGCTATAAAAGTCATTAAATTAATACTTTGCAGTTTATTCTGGGAAGAGGTTAAAGACAGCTAGAAGTCTATTGTTTTCAAGAGAGGGATCTCTATTGAATTGATGTGCTGCATCACTCTCACAGGAATGCACATTAATCTTAATTTATAGTTAATTTTAAATTTATACTACAGGGACAGAAAAAAAAAAATGTCAATGAAGTTATAGCTATACTTACAGAGACAGAAGCATCTTTTGTTCTCATATATAAAATGATAAGATTGTTTCTCGACTGAGAGCCATCCATTAAATAAAGCAAAGAAAACATAGGGAAAAAGGTTCTGTAAAAGTAAAGAGAAATGTGTAATTGTTGCACTCAATAAATGTAACATCACTAATAGCTTAATGCACAACATCAGGTACTCTACCTACTCCCAAAATAACAGACAGTTTTAGTAAAGGCTGACATGTATATTATTAAAATATATATTAGGACCGTTACAAACAATGTTTAGTGAAGCTTTATTCAAGCATCAACTGCAACATCAAAAAAAAAAAAAAAAAAAAAAACTTTTTGCCACTGCATGTGTGTATATGGCACAAGTCGAGATTCTGACAGGCAGTTGAAGTGGAGAAGAATCGCGGATGCATGGTGATATTCTCCGTCTAGTTGCATTTTTTTTTTTTTTTTTTTTTTCAGTGTCGTAGATAAGCAAATGTACACATATATAGTTGCAATGTAAACAGTGTGACGCGTCAGTGCGTTCAATGCAAATCTGCATTTTTGCATAATAGTTTCAGCCCCACTTCCTTTAGTGTTAAAATATTCAAAAATAACAAAGGATTTAACGGAAGTCATCAAAAGTACTTTTTTGAGAATGTTTAGAATATTTTGATAGAATATTTGAAGCATATGGGTTGGGTTTATTTTAGTACTGTAAAATGTGTCATGTGTCTCATTTTAATAAACAATTGAAAGATTTGCTGTAATTGGCTTTAGGAATTCAAATAATCCAATTATCTGTTTCATAGGTGTGCTACAGTGGGTGAGGAATGGCAGGGTGTCAGAATACTGAAAACAGGTGGGAATGACATCTGAAATATGTACACGAGGCCAGATCATCCCACCACAAAATATGTTCAATAGAACACAGCCTCCATTTCACAGGTCTAGATGTACTATCCATTCCAAATAATAGCACCTATTTCCAGCCAAATGTAAGTGTGAAAATATGTGAGAAGGCTTGGGAAGAGGTCAGGTGAAACTGCAAAAACCGAAAAACTTTTCCATCCCTGTGTCCTTGAAAGGTGTGAGACAAAAGCATCTTCTTCAGTTTACAGGACTTCACTATAGCATGAGGTGGTTGCTGAAGCATATTATCATTTAGGGGGAAAAACATTAATTCTTTACTGCCTTTTCTCTTCACATTACCAGAAATTTATTCCTGATCATTACGTCTCTTATCATGCAAAATTTCTATTTGACGATCTAATGATCCAGCCGTGGGGAGATTTATTTTTGGCTAGAAGCTCTGGGAATGTCACAGTTTTATCTCCACCATTCCAACAGTTTTTTCATGACTAAATTTCTCACTCTCCTTAGATTATTTACAAGGCTTTTGATATTCTCTCTTTTTCTCATTATTTCTAGTCCATAATTCCCAAAGGCCAAGAATCTAAGATTCAGTCTCAGGCAGCTTATTTAAACAGAGTCGGTGTCTACACTACCAACGGATACAATTGAATTCTGCAGAATACAGAATACTAGTGAGGTTTAAGGAACAGCAGAGTACAGTACATTGCAAAAAGCGTTGTAAAAGTCAAAACATATTATATTGAAAGAACTTAAAAAAGCTTTCTTCAACTGTACAAATCAGCAAGGACATGGGTTTCAGGATCAAACAACAAATATTTTGTTGAGGCAAAGTGCTATTTGTCCTTGAGACTGTATTTCCGTGAAAAATATGTTTCTAAGCATAAAGTGGACCTTGATTGAGTTAAATGGCATCTCAGCATTGAGCCTGTGTACCTTGTGTAGAGTGACAATAATAAATGGCCACAGAGGTTTAGGGACTGATGCTTCAAATGTGAACGAAATTAATTCATTGTCCTTTTACTTCCATGATTCAAGCACACACTCACAGTGGCAAGTCACGTGAGGTGTTTTGTCTTATTGTAAACTACAGCCTCCTGAGTGATATGTCTAACAGCAGAATTAAGTAATTTGCCTTCATTTATGCTTTCCTATTTCCTGCAAGATGCTCTCAAATACTCCAATTGATGGGGCCTCGTTCAACACGGCAAACTGCCAAGACAGCAGACATCTCGGCATCCTCCCTCTCCACCCGTTAAACTTCTGAAGCAACGTTCATTTTTAATGGAGAATTGATCTGTGTAAATCAGAGGCAGATAGGGGCCTCCTTTTCTCAGATAATCTGATAAAGAAACCTTGCCATTTTCAGACCCATTTACAACAGTAGCCTGCTGGAAAGGGGTGAGCCCTGTTCTCTGCAGCTCCCTGCACCATAATCGAACGAGCGAGAGGCAGATGATCAGAGATTCAGTGGGTGTAGAGCGAGAGAGGGGGGTAGGGGTAGGTGGAGTGGGTAATCGACAAATCTATCCTCATGCTTAGCTTGGCTGGCTCTCTCATTTGGTTCAAAGTGGGTGCAGATGGATTTTAGATGGAATGGCCTTTGCAAGCGGTAGCCTGTGACACACGTCAACAGCATGACAGCTCGGGGCTTTCGGAAAAACTAGGCTTGTGCCAAAATCATCATACTTATCATGATTAACAATCCCTAGTTGTCTGGATACTAAACAGAACTAATACAAAAGTTACACAGACATTTGGTTGAATGCATTACATGCCTAGAAATACTGATTACAGCTTCATTGTCCCCTTATTGCCATTTACAGTGCAGTTCTGTCCAACTTGGCTCATTTAAACCTGTGTGGGCTGCACACCTAATTGCCCTCTGGTTTGACAAGTGTAATTGTCCTTAAGTACCTTACATGTATTACACTGTCATTTCACAGTGAATCAGAGGAAAATCGACCTCTTTACATCACCTTAAATGCTCACTTGTGAACCTGCTGACATTTCTCCAGACCTGGGGCCTCATGTATAAATACAGATCTCAGCCTAAAAGTGTGTGTGCTCACAGAAAGTTTCAGATTTATAAAACTATGCATACACCAGAACCTGTGCAAAATTCCCTTTATAAAACCCAGTAAGCAGAAGATTGTGTGTACGGGTTCCATTTGAACATCCCCTCTGTAAAACCACATTCTCCCTTACCATCCCCATTAGATTAACAGTGTTGAGTATTATGTAAAACTTATCATGCGATTGATATAGTAAGACTCTCTACGTATTATCTTCGTAATTAATGAACTATATATATAACAGCAACTGACCAAACAGAACTCAATATTGTAATCATGTGCTGCACACGGTCGAGCAAGCTTTCGTCATTTTTTGCACAGTTCAAAATGGCCAAGAGAACGGTTCAAGCACATCTTTTGATGTTCTTTAAAAAGAAGAGAACAGAAGGTATGATATTTCTTTGATTAGTGTTTAAGGACATTCCCCTGACATAACATTAGAAAGAATAATGAACATAGCTAAAGTGTGTTGATTCAGTAAGGAATTGTTGTCAAAGTTGCATTGAATTACATTCATAAGTTGCATTGAGTTTCTGGCTGTTTCTATCCAATTATTTAGAATAAAAGAATGCATGTTCTACATGTGACTATGAAGGACAAGAGATGATTCTGAGAGAGGAGGGGGGGGGGGGTGCATGTGTTCCATTCAGAAATGATCACCCTATTCTATTCATCTTTACTGTTTACTGCTGAAAAGTGTGGGGTCAAAAATAATTGTCATTTGGAACTCATTCATAGAGTTACCATACTTGAGTACAGTACAGATACCTTACAGCAAAAATGACTCCATTACAAGTTATAAGTCACCAATTCCAATACGACTTGAGTAAAAATCAGATTAAAATCTGTATCTGATTTTAACAGTATTAAAGTATTTTACTCATACTGAATGTAGGCTCAGATATGCACTAGTCAACACCTAAGAGACATACCAGTGAAAAAACAAGAAATCGTTGATTTGTGAGAGAGAAATCATGTTTATTTTCTAAAATAAAAAACACCTCAAAATTGCAATAAATCAAGATCGACACAACAGCTTCTTAAACGTCTACAAACACTCAAGTCTCAGTTAAGGTCGAGTGCTCAAAAAGGGAATAAGTAATCAATTTCCTTCAAAAAGGTCTCTTCAATATAACAGATAAATAAAATAATGTTAAAGCGGACCTATTATGCAATATTCACTTTTACGTGGTGTTTGAACATAAATGTGTGTCAGCAGTGTGTGTACACAACCACTCTATAATGGTAAATATCCACCCACTCCTCTTTTTTAATCCCCATAAATCATAAGCAGTGTCTCACATCAAGCCTTTTGCAGATTCTAGTTTTTGTGATGTCACAAATGCTTAGGCCCCACCCACGACTGCCAACGGACTCTGCCCTATTAGCATAGACCCCTTCCTGAGTGCGTTGTACACAGTCCGCCAAGTTTATCTCCTAGCCAGAGCATTTAACAGCTTCATTCAAGTAAGAAATTTATTCTTATTAAAGCTACTAAGTTATTCAGTCAAGAGCAGTGAGTGATTTTCTGTTTTTCTTTTGATGTTTGATTCATATTAACAGCATATACAGCAGTAGGTACTGTATTTTATGTTGCTTTCACTTTAATACACAGATCTAATATACACATGTTATTTCTTTACTTGCTGTTTACGTTCACAGACAAAACTGTGTTTAGTAGAATTTAGTTTAATACTCACGGGTCGTTCCGCCTGACATCCAGCTTTCTGTTTGTGTGCTTCAGATGTGTGCTCAGAAAACCATATATCAGAAGTTTAGACTGTTATGGCTTTGAAATGCATGCAGATAAACTTTCATGATGATGAAGAACTGCAATGTGAGAGTGACCATGATAGAGATGATAATCAAAACCAAACAGATGTTTTGTTTGTATCCGAGGCATGAGCTGTAGGCTCCACCCTCTTCTGGAAAGCGTTCATTTGCATTTAAAGATACATGCACGAGAACAGCATATTTTCTTTCAACTCTAAAATGAGCATTTGCAACATGGTATAATAAATGATCTGTGGGATATTTTGAGCTGAAACTTCAGACACATTCTGGGGACAACTGAGACTATGACATCTTGTAAAAAGGGGCATAATATGTCCCCTTTAAGTAAAATTAAATAGTCAAAGCCTACTTGCACTGGATGTGCTGGTTTCGGCCTCATTACTGGCTGTAGCCATGTCCTCATGCGTGTCTCATATTTACTACTACATGACATGCGCAAATCTGTGGGAGGGGCTAAAGAGGCAATGATGTAGAGGTAGGCATTGATCTTCTTCTGCAGAGGCATGTGTACATCACAATGAAAATCTAAATGTTCATGTCAAAATGAAAACAGAGTTTAAAATCATTCCATTTACTTCATTACTTCGCTCACTCCGGTAAAATAGTGCGTACACGCGGTCGAGAGTGTCCGGACGGTACACACATATTTAAGCTAAGTTTATTTTTTATAAATCCCTATTTTTGCATGGAAAATTACGTATGCACATTTCAATGCCTTTTTTTTTTTCATACACAACGTTTATACATCACGCCTCTGTTGATTCATGGACCTGATGAGGACCTCATTCCCACAGCAGCACAGCTGTTTCTTATTCATTCACATCTCCCTGTTGATCTATATTTAGCTCCAGTCTCACATCTTTCCAAAATTCTAAAATGTTGACTGTCACAGTAACATAAACAAACTACATTCTACTAAATATGCTTTCACTTTTCTTCCCATGTGCTTGTTCAATCAAAGACACAAAGTTCACTGCAAAGCCTTTTGCACTGTCAGCCAGGGCATCTTAAACTATCAGTTTAGCATGTGGTAGAGGGAGAGAACAAAGGGCAAATTTGAGAAAGGTCAATGAGGACAGGGTCTCTGAGATGTGCGTCAGCGAGGGCTCAGATAATAGACCTAATGAAGATGTAATGCACATGGGCATTATGGGTCATGGCGTGCCCTGCATTAAAATGATGTGCGGCAATAACAGTGCAAGTCGGCCAATCATCTCTGTGTATTGACATGTTACGCTGTAAGGACAGCTCTCCCCTTTGAATATTGAATCACACTCTGTTTTCTGTCTCCCAAAGAAAAAGGTCACTGCATGCTCTGAGTGGTATGTCTAAAATTTCATAGACACAATAGCCCTGATGGATGGATGGATGGATGGATAGATTATTCTACAATTTATCTATCCTGGTGATCTGTTAGTGTGCTACCACAACAGTCGTAGGATAAAAGTATTTTAGCATCTGTCAGTTCATTTCCATTTGAAACTGCTGCTTTTTTCTGCTCCATCCTCAGAATTCAAATAGACTATTACACATTCATATGAATCTCATTCCTATGAATTTCACAGGCTTAAAAAGAGTGCATACATTTCCCCTCACTATTTGCTTTGTTTTCCCTAAAAGGATAAAAATGACCTCTATTATGGCTGGGTATGTGCCCCCATACTAACTTTGCTCCCACCCATGATCAGCTGATGAGCGTGTTTGATTCCTTCATCTATTGGCCTCATTAGAATCATACAAAAATAAATATGCCAACAATGTGTAGCTGGTACTCCAGCAAAATCTATTCAGTCTCTACTACCACTGGACCACCCAGCACAAACAATGAGTATGAGATGTCTGAAATGAAGAGGGAAAGAGAACGGCTGCCCACACAAACCCTGACGAAGAGGATGCAATTCTCTTATCGTGCCAACCGCCTTGCGGCAAAACGAAGAAGCCTGTTCCTGTCACCTCAGTGACAGGCGCATGTATCCCTGGCTGTAACAGCATAGGATACAACTGCCACATAGCACCCGGTGGAGATATCTGCAGAGCATTGCAGGAATCATCTAAGACAGCACATCTGACAAGTGCCATGACACCTGACAGTCCGGCTGCTGTGTGACATGACCCAGAGCCATCCATCTGTGCCACCTGCTAAAACATACAACATGCAGCAAAATAACATCATCCTGTGTTGATGCATGTATTGACAGTTATGACAGAATTTTCAACATTGAGATTACCAACATTCATTTTTCACAGTTTGCTGTAAATGGCATATGTTATATAATAAGCTGTATAGATCTAAAGCTACAAGGTAATTGAAAGAAAATGCTTTTAGACCTGAACAACTTAAAGGATTAGTTCACTTCAGAATTAAAATTTACTCACCCCCATGTGATGCAAGATGTTTGTCTTTCTTTCTTCAGTCGAAAAGAAATTATGGTTTTTGAGGAAAACATTCCAGGATTTTTCTCCATATAGGGGACTTTAACGGCTACCAACGGCTTGAAGGTCCAAATGCCACGCATTACATAATCACGTTGGAAAGGTTACACATGACGTAGACGGAAGTACTAAGCAAGTGTTTACAAAGCGAACATGCAAAGAATAAGTCAAATTGACTTTACAAAAAAAAAAAGGTAAAACAATGATATCAGACGATTTTGAAGTTGGACAAGAAAAATGAGATGGAGTTTTTCGCCCTACCGCGGAACTTACGCCTATGCGTGACCTTTCCAATGTGATTGCATAATGTGTGGCACATCTCAGAGCTGGTGCAAGACAAGCATTTGTGGTTAAAAAGCATATAATTTTTTCTTTTTTTTTAAGAAAATGACCGACTGTTTCGCTAGATAAGACCCATATTCCTCATCTGGGATTGTGTAGAGCCCTTTGAAGCTGCATTGAAACTGCAATTTGGACCTTCAACCCGTTGGCAGCCGTTGAAGTCCATTTTATGGAGAAAAATCCTGTAATGTTTTCCTCAAAAACCATAATTTCTTTCCGACTGAAGAAAGAAAGAACAAACATCTTGGATGATGGGGTGTGAGAAAATTATCAGGAAATTTTAATTCTAAAAGTGAGCTAATCTTTTAACAACATTAAATTCCACTCTTCCCATAAAGGAAAAATCTTACATTGCTGTAAAATCAATACATCTCATTCATATTTCTTACCTGCTGTTCTTCATCTTTAAGGTGTTTTCCATGTCATCAGCCCCTGTAAAGTTAAGCATGAACAGAATTTGAGTTTCATCATCATATAATAGTACTACAGTATGCATTCTAGGGAACTGATATTAAAATTAAACCGATAGTAGTTTTCATGTTATGATGGTCAATAACCTATTATAACCTATATAATTACGCTATTAATAAATAAATTGCTATATGAATTTTCAAATTTTATCCTATTTTCTCTAAATATTCAAAACAAAACAATAAAACTAGAATGTTGTGATGCCTGAATTTACTTTTATCATTTAAACTGATTTATTTTAATGTACTGTAAGAGAGATGTATATTTAATTTGAGATCTGAATAAAGATTGTATTTAAATAAATAAATACACAGAAAGAAAAGTTGCAGCAGCAAATACTACTGTGGAAAGAACATAGAACAATTTTATTCTGTATGTAGGCTCTTTTTTATATGACAGACTTGGTGGCATAGGATAAATGTCAAAATGTCAATAATAAAAAAAGAGATTGTGATGCCTAAATTCACATTCAGCATTTAAATTTGATATTTGAATTAAGATTATATTACTTATTTAACAATGTCATTAGTGTTTCGAAAGATTAATGTTAACTGAGTGTTATATGATGGCACATGTACTCCAAAGGCAAAATATGGGAAATGAGCATCAACAATTACAATAAATATTCAGCATATCAGCCAATACAATAAGGTTCATGGGGGCCAGTTCTACAGTTCCATGGGGAAAAAAAGGAAACACAATGTACAATTTTCTACATCAGAGATTCTCAACTGTTTTGGCCATGGGATCCACATGGTCATTAACCCGCGACCCAATTTTTTAGGAATTTTAACCAAGCTAATTTATTTCTCAAAAATGTCTGTCCCACTTTATTTAGCATAAATTGTAAGAATATCACTAACACCAATGAATATAGAGTATAAGGTAAGGATATAAATAACAGTTCCAAACTAGTTTTTCATAATACAATAAAGTTAATATGTTAGTATGAGCCACCACAAAAATCTGAAAATGGCATAATTTGAAAATAAAGTGGTATTTTGGAAACTATGGAAACTACAGTTACTATGGTAAATACACAATGCTATCATGCCAAGAACTGTTAATAAAACATGGTCACTGATCCTTGTGACCCATCAGAGAAACACTGCTCTACATCATTGCCGATACTGATTTAGAGACTTATACATTTAAAGCTTCATTCCCCAAGTATCCTCATGCTAGTTGTTCAAATCAATTCTTTTAGAACCATCATTATAGACGGCCTGACCTCTGAACTAAGTAAAATATTAAGGACTAATTCTCTATTACCCAGCAGCCAAACATAAATCACATCTTCCCTCTTCAACTTGCTTTGGAGATAATAAATCTTCAGAGATTTAAAAATGCCTTGAGAATATTTATTGACTTGAGTATATAGTGATTTCCCCCCCATATTACCACTCTGAAAGGTCATTCTCTAGCCAGGGACAGAGTTCTCGTACGAAACGGGGCTGGCTAGCGGAGCTGCCGATGAGACACTGTGCAGTAATAAACTATATAGTGGTGGGTGACAGCTCTGTTTTATGAGCTTCTTATCACATCCCTGTGGCTTTTACCCTCTCTGGATCACAGCCTGTGTTGTCCTCAACTCCAGTTGTGGCCATGATTGTGTTTTCATTTCTTCTGTAAGGCTCTATTCTCATGCTGGCTTTGTCATGTAAGGCTACTTTATTGTGGCATCCGGTGAGCAGGGTCGAGACTTGCCGCTTAGTGGAGGTAAAATAAAACATTAAACTCCCCAGGGCGGCTTGTGGAGTGGCTTCAAGCTCTCTTCTTAGGCCTTGACGTCCATTACATATAGCTGAAGTGCATGCCAAATGCTAAATGAGATTATTTCGCTCAATATTTCTACCAACAGAAGAACAAAATCTAAGTTATGTTTATTTATATGCACATTTTTTAAGGGTCAGCCAGGTACCAGGAACGCAAGTGTGGCAAATTGCTTGAAATGCTGAGATAGAACAGAAAATCATGCTGGATATCTGCAGCATGAATAAAGGAAGACAAATTTACTTACTGTTTTTTTTTTTTTTTTTTCTCGTTCCTTGTTATTTATTACATGTTGCTGAGCTGAGTGGTGATAAGAATATATTAGGCTTCGTTTTAGGCATTGCACAAACAAAACCTCACAGCAGAATTACACAGGGAGGATGTGTATATGTTTGCTTGCATGTGTGAGCGACGTACACATCCGTTGTGTTCATATCTTTTTACAAAGTGACCGAGCGACAACAGACGAGCGCAGAAATCTACTCTTTTTTCCACAGATGTAATTGCAGGGTGATGGCACTCCTCTCGCAGCAGAGCTGGAAATGAGTCTGGAGCGCGTGTGACAGCTGTGGAGGTCACCGAGCCTTCAGATGAAAGTAGCCTGTCTGTTCTTTACTCATACCTTTTCATTACATTGCTGCCTCTCTACCACCAGTGATAAGCACAAATAAACACCCTTCAGCTGTGTGCATTAGGATGCTGGCTTTCCGCACACCATCTCAAGTGTCTTGCAAATGAAGTGCTGAAATTAGCTAGCTGATCAATACCATTAGTTCTGACAGATCATGTCCTTCAACACAAGAGCTCTTGGAAGTTTGACCGAACCTGTAAAAGTCTGTTACTACACGGTGGTGGCCAAAAAGATGACAATGATATTATTGTGATATCTATAGAAAGAAAGAAAGAAAGAAAGAAAGAACATTACCGCAGTAGATCGCATATCTTTATTTAGAGCAGGTGGTCTCGAACGAGAATGTGACATGACATGCTGCTTGGCAAAAGCTATAGGACTTCCGGGAACCGATTGAGTCAGGATCATGATACAGTGTTTTCCAATGTCATTTGAAAGTTCAACCAATAAAAAACTGGATCTCCATTGTGGTGGATGGATATAGTAGTTTGGGGCGATATGTAGAGACCAGTCGGACACTCTCTTACAGCTGGAGTGTGTTTGGATTTGTTTGATCACTCAGATTGACAGGTTTTGATTTACCATGCATATAGAATAGGAGCACACAGCTGAAACAATGCTTGAAGATCATCACTCATCAACCAGGAAGGATATTATTACTTCTTGTTTATTCTTTGTACTTTTATTGTGGCATTTACACAAGTAAGTACCCAGCAAGCCATTTCACCATCTCGGTTAACTATAGACCTGATAGTCCAGCTATGAGTAACCCTAGACAGAATAACCTTAAATTTGGTTACATGTAGTTTTTGCCAAAATAACTTGTGAGATGTATGATATTCCATTATGTAAGCAAAGTCAGCAGTGGTTACAAGGTGTTTGGTTTCATTTCTTTGACATATTCTATGCTATTTGTAGCCCACTTATAGTAAGAACTGATTCATTGTAGTTTGTGGCCAGGCAGCGTATGAGATTGTTGATATCCCATTATGTTCGCAATGTCAATAATATCTACATATGCGTCATGACATGGTCGATCTGTAGTCACGATTTAGCTATTAAATGGCTATTAGACGGTTATTAGATATCTTTTAAATGCAAAATTGCTTGCTGGTTAGTTCTTATGTTCAGTAAAATCACTTGTTTGAAGGGTTTTTTGGACCCTACCTAATCCATTGCATGGCTTGTAAACATGAATGCACTTAGAATACATAACTACGGCACACTCGCTTCATTTTTCCTCGTGTGTATGCTGCACGTGTTTTGCGCATGAGCAAAACTATGCACTATAATGAGGACCTTGCTTAATTAACCATTGATAAGTTTTATAGATTAAATTATTATTGACAATTAATCAATCGATTAATCGTTTGCATCCCTAATATTAGCATGTAGTATTAACACAGTATCAACATTTCACTTTTAAAATATCATATTATCAATACCAGTATATTGCAACACTACTACCAGTCACATTTTGGATCTTAAATATTCAACCGATTTCAGCACCTGTATCCATCAAAACCAGAATACATCCTGAAAAAGCAGAGAATGTCAAAACATATACATGCATCCATGTGGAATGTTCTGGAACGGCTCATTTCAGTGTGATTCGGCTACCTACATTTGCTATGCATTAATTCACAGTGGCTCAGAAGATGTTATTAGATATTTTTTATAGTGCCATTTCTTTTCTGTTGACACAGACATGTAGTGCGCTATGGCACATGGAACACAATTTACCATAATAGTGTTCCATAATGGTTCATTCAAGCTCATGTAAGTGAGTGTGAAAGAGTCACAAAAGCAGATAATATATCATGGCGTATGCCCATGTATTAAAGACAGCACTTTGCGACACTGTCAATGGAAAGTCTATTTTCTACAGAAGCATGATCAAAAGAGAGGTAATGAATGGAGAGGGACAGGGCTAGGTGCTAGATGCCTTGGGGGGGAAAGCAATGAAATGCAAGATTACAGAAAGCGTTCACAGCTGATGGAGAACTGGACTTTTTATCCATTTGGACTAAATTGTGCTAGACATCAGATTAATTAGCTTGCACTCTTAACAAGCATATCTTAAGAGTAATTCAAAGTCCTCATGGAAAGAATCACTAAGATAACAACGCCTGTGTAAGGCCATTTGCTAATGATTTTGATTCGGCCCCAATGTAATGTACAAAGATTCACCCAGCATACACAATCAATGTATAGCCCTCTTTGGACCTTGCTCTGGGAGACATCTGGCTGTGCTGCTACTGATTAGAGCCTCCTGGATTAGGCCTCATTGTGCTGTGCTGGTATGGGGCATTCAGCCAGACTTGAGAAGAAAAAAATCAAATTCCTTGACTGAAAGGAGGGAGTCAACAGTCCATCACAACTGGAACAATTAGCGGTCAGTGATTTACAGTCTGCATTCTCATTCTATCAGTGCCGGGCACATATTGTTTTATACAAAACAATAATTTCTCACATTCCTGTGCCTCCAAATAATAACATATTGTTCAGTCTTGCTAGTCACATGCATATGGCATATAGGCAGTTACGATTTAAAAAATCTAAGTCTTAGAGGATCGGTGCTTTAAAATGAGGAAACGAATCAATCATCTAGGAATTAACAATAAATTGAATATCAGTTATTGGTTGATATTGGATATGTAATAGCACGTGCTTATTTTCCCTATTTTATTTATATAACCTTTGCCATCATAGCTATTACTTAAAAGGGACTTTTTCATCCAAAAATGAAAGTTCCGACATCATTTACTCACCCTCATGTCATTTAAATGCAACATAAAACATAACATAACAAACATAACAAGATATTTTGAGAAAAGTTTTTTTTTTTTTTTTTGGTTTTATTTTTTGTTTTGTTTTGTTTTTCAGTGGCTACCAAAATGGTCTGGTTACCATCCTTCTCCAAAATATTATTTTTTGAAGAGTGATGGAATCAGCAGAAGTCATACAGGCTTAGAACGACATGTAGGTGAGTAAATGATTACAATATTCATTTTTAGGTAAACTATCCCTTTAAAAGATATAGGCCCGGTTTCACAGACAGGGCTTAGCCTAAACCAGGATTAGGCCTTATTTCAATTACGATATTTAAGTAACTTTTATAAACGTACACTTGAAAAAAACATTACTGGTGTGCATCTTGAGACAAAACAATGGCACTGACATATTTTAAGATATGTCAGTACAAGTTGCTTTCAGTTAAAACAGCTCAAACATACATTTTAGTCTAGGACTAGCTTAAGCCTTGTCTGTGAAACCAGGGGATATATTTTTTATCTAATAATTTAATAACATTGTTAAATCTTTAGAAGCTGTCAAAATTAATATCAATTTTTCATATTGTACATTATAATGTTGTGATGCCTAAATTTAAAATGATTGATTAGTTTTGAGATATTTTTTATTTTATTTAAATTGACAAAATAGCATAGAATTTTAATATAGGCCATTAGCAGTTATCAATATGAAAATAATGATCAGTATCGCTGCATCCCTGCTCTATCATCAGTTCATTTTCTCTTTTGCCAGAAGTGCTGTTGACAGCACAGTTGTTGTTATTTTCTATTATGACAACAGAAAACAATGAAACAAAGAAAAATGAATTGATCAGTCTGGACAGACCATTTGCTGGGTTGTCTCTCTGGAACAACAGAGTAACATGATGCTAAATGTGTCTGTCTGTGTTTAAGGATGAATAGATCATTTCTTGACATTTTTTTTAATCTGTTTTTATGAAATACCCTCAGTCTTCCAATTAAACTGGATCAGATTTCAAGAATAAGATTCTGTGCCAATGAAACATTTTGGAAGACACCTCATGTGGTTTATCATGCTGTTGTCTAAAGCTTAGGATAGTTTTGGAGGGACACATGGCCAGGTTTGTAGCAGAGATATTAGCATTTAAATGCAGTGTTTGTAGTATCTGTACTGGCACCTGGCCTCACTACGTACTGAGTCAATCAATCTTTGTTTGTTATCATGCCCTTCACGATGAATTGCCTGAGAGCTCCTCTAAGTTGAAATCTGAAGAAAACAAAATGAGAGAGTGGTGCTCCATCAGAGAACAAAAAAGTACAACTCCAAAAACAACTCCCGCTGCTTGACTCACCTTGCAAAAAATGATTTTGTACACACAGTGCCTTTAGCACAATTCATTCAGATTCTAAAGAATTATGCGGTTTCAGTTTTAAGCAGTCTATTCATTAATTCAGAAGATCTCATGCTGATTTGTTTATGACAGAAAAACATGAATAATACATACACTTTGAGTAAATGCATTTTGATATCTTGTGTCACTATTCACAGTTGTAAACTCTGAAATTGTCAGGAGTATAACAGCTTTGAAGTGTTTTAAATGTTTAACTTCACACTTTTGTACTGCAACTTTTTTCACACTCTCAAACTATTTACTTGCATTTCTTCCTCTGTCTCACATGAAAAAAACAAATATTACTAATTAGTGAATGGTTATAATGTAAAAGTACATTGTGTGATAACATTACAACTGCATTACACTAACAAACCTGCAACAAGCAGCTCTGGAGAGGCCACGATGCTTACTAAAGGCCACAAAATACTTCAAGTGGAATCGAAGAACGAATGCGTGCGACGTCATTTTGAACAAAATCTGGCCAAAATGAAGCTTTTTTGGAGATTGTTCCAGTGGTTCGAAGTCTTGCCAGCAAAAGCTTTCCGGAAAACTTTGCAATGACTGTTAAACACCTTCAAACTACCATTGACGATTACGTAATAGGTGGCATGTGCTCTGAGGCTCCGTCTCTGTCGATGTCTGACATAAGTAAAATAAATAAATAAATAAATAAAAATATTACACTGGACTGAATGCTGAATTTGAATATTCACAGTATAGACTAACAGTACAGCCTACCATTGCACAGGAGTTCCAAACTTCTTTTTACTTTTGAGCAAAGAACAAAGAAAAACTTACTGGAGTATATCGGAGACCAAACAGCTGGTTGCTTTTTATAACCACATTTTAACCAGTCATTACTTTGATAGTACACTTGCAGATTATTCAGAATTACCTTACATTATCACACAACAATAAACATCCAGTGTCAACTGCTCAACCAGAAAATGGCCCAACTTTGTAAGTGGGTGGAAGTCTGGCAGTCAGATGGCAGCATGATGATGATAATGTCAATATGGCAACAAACCTTGAGAAAACCGTCTCTCCATGTCATGTCACATTGTCATCTAAACCCCAAACATCTGCAGTATGACCATCCATTTGCATGTGTCAGTCATAGTAATAATCATCTTTAAATCCAGACGCCTGACAATACAAGGATAACCATCTGCAGATTTGCACTCTTCCTTTAGATGAGACTAACACCTTAAGATACAAATTCAAGCAGAATTGACAGCAATTTAGCTGCCTGTGTGTGGGAGATAGATTGAACATATTCATCCATCAAGGAATCAAAAACATCTGGCAGGAAGTTTATATACATACGAGCAAAATATATAAAATAATACAATAGAATACAATCAATCTAATATTGGAGTATTGGTGCTAGGGAGATGCTTTCATCAAGTTACACTAGTTGAAAGTGTCATGGAAAATATTTGAAAGCTCTTTTGCAATTTTTATATCTTTTGAGACAGCTATTATGTGACAGTGATTTACAAAAATCTAGAAACTCTCACCTAATAAATGTCTGTTGTGCATAAACATTTCAAAGGTTATGTTCACTGTCGCTCTTGCAGGGGAAGCATTGCAGGGGAAGTCATACAAATGCTTTTTTCAGCATAGAATCAAGTGCCTGAACATATGAAGCGCGTGTCTTAGAAAAATGTCACATTCCATGAATAAGAGACATGAATGATGTTTTCATGCACTAGAGTGAAAAAGATGTTTTATTCTACATGGAGTGGGTCAGCATCTCATGGCAACCACCATAGAGACAGAGCGACACGCGTCATAATCTGAAAACCATGCCCCAACGGGGGGGAAAACAATCCAACAGTCCCCATTGACTTTATATAGCGCCTCTTTGTCATTTCTGGCTTAAAACAAAAAATAGAACAATGTCTAAAAGCTGCTATGTGACAAGGTGTACAGCAAACAAGCCAAAAAACCCAGAACTAAGTTTTTATAAGCTGTCGACCCCAAAAACGAATGTTTAAGGACACAAAAGTGGATACAGGCAGTGAGACAGAGCACAACGGGTCATATTACTATAAGAAATGCACTGGAGGGGATCGTATTCGGCGACAGGTGAAATAATTCTTTGACATGGTTAAAAATAATTAATGTTTTTTTTCCTTTGTTTGTTTAGCATAACCTGTCGCCGATTACGTTCCCCTCCAATTTATTTCTTATAGTAATATGACCCATTGTGCTCTGTCTCACTGCCTGTATCTACTTTTGTGTCCTTAAACATTCGTTTTTTGGGGTCAACAGTTTATAAAAACTTAGTTCTGGGTTTTTTAGCTTGTTTGCTGTACACCATGTCACATAGCAGCTTTTAGACATTGTTCTGTTTCTTGTAATAAGTCAGAAATGACAAGGAGGCAGCCTCACGCAATACAAAGTCAATGGAGACGGTTGGATTGTTTTCCCCCCCGGTGGGCGTGGTTTTCAGATTACACTAAATGCGCTCTGTCTCTATGCTGAGATCATATGTTCAGCCATGTTCTCCATTTCGAATTTAAAAAGTTTGTCAATTTAACATGTTAATTTTAACGCATTCTTTAACTGGAATTCATGCCATTGGCAAACCCATCACTAGGAACCAAAGAGGATTGCACTAAAACAAATGGCAACTTAGATGCACCTAAGGCTGGGTTGCCAGGTTTTCACAACAAAACCAGCCCAATTGCTCCTCAAAACTAACCCAAAACCAGCCCAATCGCATTTCAGGAGGGGTCCCACGGTAAAAATCACGTTCAGGGACTCCCTTGGTAAAATTCGCATTCCAGGGGCTAAATATCACGTTATTTGGGGTCGATTCAACCCGCGGACATGAAAAACAAACCGCGGCAACAGTGTAAAAGTAGCCCGGTTCCGCAGGAAAACCGCGGACTTGGCAACACTGACCTAAGATCCAACAGTACTATGTCACGTGACATTTTCCTATAAGACAAGCACTTCAAATGCTCAGGCAATTGAATGAGTTGATACTATGCTGAAAAAATGCTGAAAGGGTCTCGAGTGATTGTTTGCATGACTTCCCCCGCAAATCTGATAGAGTGACCATCATCTTTAAAATGTTTATAAGGCGTTAAAAGCATTTATAAAGGTGAGAGTTTCTAGATTTTTGTAAATCAGAGTCACGGAAAAGTATATTAAAAATTCAAATATTAAACTAGGCACCCACAACAAAATGAATACTGTTTCAGTATGAAGTGGTAGCCATTAACAAACTTCAAGCATCCACACCAATATGCGTATATTAAAATACACTGAAAAATAAAGAACAAAGATCTTAAACAAGCCTTTTTAATTATTGAATTCAAATGAAAAATAACCTCTACACACCTTATGCGCCAGAGAAACAAGCACGCAGCCATCTTTCGAATATTGTGTTTGAACTTCTGTTTTTGTGTAGCTCCTATAGCATCGCTGTTGAAGAGTAATTAGAGGTGGATTTACATGTAAGTTATCATGGGCATTGTAATGTTTGAAAAATATGTCATAACAAATTTCAGTAGACCGGGAAGATTTCAAAATGAGCAGCTCATTCATAAATCCATAAGATCTTACCTTCATGCTGTGGAAATTCAAACCGGAAGACAGAACACAACGAGCGCAGAGCATACGGTCTAGGTTGAAAAAGTTAAACAGTAATAGTTGAAAAATGAATGACTAAATTCAACAAAAGTGAAACAAACAATTTTAAAAAATATGGATTTGATTAATTCTTATTTATTTTTGATTTTCTGATTCATATAACCTTTAGATAAGCTCTCATCAGGGCTTTTCACACAGGGTTATTCTCGATTTAGACACCGATTAAATCGAGACCCGGGGTTATGAAACCGCTTTTCAGGTATTAACCCCGCATTGCAGTGCCAAACTTGTACAGTGTGAAATGATGCGGTGTTAGAATGTTACAGCTAGATGCTTAGCAACAGACAACCAATCGTGTACTTATATTTGCCTGCTTTGGACAGTCACAGGAACACTGCACATTTTATAGATAAATTCAGCACAAAAAGAAAACTGACAATTTGAATGAAGAAGAGACCATTTCATTCTTACCTTTATAGTCCAACATGTCCATTCAGTATAGTACAGTTTGCAATATGAGGATGCGCACTGCTAGAGCTTTTATGTAAACAGGTCGCGTGCTACGTTCATCCAGTCAATGACACTGAAAGTATGCGAATAAGAACGTTAACCCAGGGTTTAGGAATGTACAGTCTGAAACGT
Organism: Mylopharyngodon piceus; assembly: GCA_039654765.1. Classification (NCBI taxonomy): domain Eukaryota; kingdom Metazoa; phylum Chordata; class Actinopteri; order Cypriniformes; family Xenocyprididae; genus Mylopharyngodon; species Mylopharyngodon piceus. Next base: position 19,621,598 of record CM077442.1, on the reverse strand, counting down.
CATCTTATGAATACCCAGGATTAATTGTTAACCTCGGGTAAATTATGAGCAATGTGAAGCGTGAGGCAATATAACCCAGGATTCCGTTTACCCGGGGTTTAGAATGACCCAGGGTTAACTCAAGTGTGAAAAGCCACATCATGTCATAATTTATCAGACAGATCCACAAAACATTCACACCCATACAGACGTGCTGGAATGGAACAATACTGGGATTTCCACGTCCCAGAACATGATATGTGTCTCACAGAGTAATTAATTAGTGCTAATTCTAGAGATTTTAACGTGAGATGAACAGAACAGACTGTTCATTAAAATGTTATTTTTGTTTTATAGCCATGTTCAAAGGGACTACTCACATTTTAGTCTCCATCAAAATAATTAACAACAAGGCCCTACGGATTAGCGCAGAACAGTCTTTTCACAGTGACACAGTGGGGAATACACAGATAAATTCTTCATTTACTTCTTGCTGGGAGTAGACGTCCACTTCTGCATCACAATACTTGCAAATGTTAACTTCAAAGAAATGATAGCGCATCCTGTGATTTTATGAAATGTATATCCAAAATTGCTTATCCAGTATTGTCACTAGCAATTACACACTGGTTTTTCCATTTTAATTTGGAATATTTTGGTTTAAATACTTTAAATACCTTATTCATACTCTATAGTCTTTACCCAATTAATAGAGCTTCAGCTTTAAAACTGTCACAATGTCACAAGTGCAGAATGAAATGAAGTGCTGTACTATTAGACTTTGTCATTTTAATTACCTCTTAATACTTTTTTGATAGTTGCCTTGTTTAAAGAGTACAATCTGGCTCGGGAAGATAATGGCCAGTGCCCTATCTAAAGAGAGAGTCCAATAATTCAGAGTGTCAGATTAGTCTGATAAGCTTAGTATTTACTAGTGTGAAGTGACCAAAGGCCAAATAAATTAATCTGAATCAAATTTAAACTTGCTAAAGCCATTGCTGTCCTTCATTTTCTTTGCCTGTCACTTGGTTGCTCAATCAGAGCACATAATTTCCCTTCACTGTGACTGTGTTGATTTTGATAATGCAGAGTTCAATGGTAAGGATCGTCTGCTGGCCTAGGGCCAGTGTGAGAGAGTTTCAGGCCACTTAAATAAACTGTCACCTGTCCTATTGGGACAGCGCTATATCTTTAATTTTATGATCATATACAGTACATGAATTTTTATGACTTTCTTCTGTGACATTTAGATGTGACTTCTGCTTGTAATTTTATTATTTATTTAACTTCAAACGTGCTAACAGGCTGATTAAGTTGAGCTAGATGAGGTTGTCAAATTTGTAATGAATGACGTTATAGTCTTGGTAGCATCAGTGATAATGGGTTAAAAATTACAAACCAATCAGTAATATTTTGCCATGTATGCCAGCAAAAGGGCTTATGAATAATGATCTTTTCTTAGTTTGGAAAAACCCTAAAGTTGTGATGAAACAGAAGTACCGACAGATCTTTTCTTCCATTTTGTAATGTACGTCTGAGTGTAACAGATTATTTGAAGAAAAAAAAAAAAAAAAAAGTAGGGCAGACACTTGGTTCAACCCATCGATTGGATTTTGAGATGTGGGCTTTGCACTCCAAAATGGAGGCAACTTAGTGTAAGCTTGCAGGGATTGGGTTTAAGCAGACTAAATGACTAAGGAAATCTGGCATATATATCCAAACAGAAGTCTGTTGTTTCACCAGACAGTCAAGTGATCATCCAAACTGCTTGTCCTCTGTAGGGTCGCAGGGATGCTGGACAAGACATGGGGAGAACATGCAAACTCCACACAGAAAGGCCTCCTGGCTCAGCTGAAACTCAAACTGGGTCCTGTTGTGGATAGCACTGAGTCACCATGACGTGAATCGAGTGACATTTTGATTAAAAATGCAGTATGTATGAATGAATTGTTCCCAAAACGATCAATAACATGCATTTAGTAAATAGGGTGAATTTTCATTTCATGCCAACTTTAACATTTGATGAAAAAGAATCATGTGCGGAAAATTTATAATAAAAATAAATATAAATTAATAAATGTAAAAATTATGCATTTAAATGAGTACAACATGAAATTTTACAGCAATAAAATGTATATAGTAAAAACTGAAATGTAATGTAAAAATTATTATATAGAAAATGTTGGCAGGGCAAATAGAAATCAGTACTACTGCCACTGGGAAGGCATTAAAAAATCCTTACTGATGAGCTATGTCTTCAAAAAGTACCACTACAGTGGTTCAACCTTAATGTTATGAAGCGACGAAAATACTTTTTGTGCGCAAACACAAAACAAAAATAATGACTTTATTCAACAATTTTTCCTCTTCCCTGTCAGTCTCCTACGCAGTTGACGCAGTGCAGATCTTCCGTGTTTACTTCCAAACTCTGGCTCAGTATTGGCCGACGCTGTACACGTGGACGCAGGATCCAGCCAATACAGAGTCAGCGTTCGGACGTAAACACGGAAGCTCTGCACTGCATCAACTGCGTAGGAGACTGACAGGGAAGAGGAAAAATTGTTGAATAAAGTCGTTATTTTTGTTTTGTGTTTGCGCACAAAAAGTATTTTCGTCGTTTTATAACATTAAGGTTGAACCACTGTAGTCACATGGACTATTTTAACCATGTCTTTACTACTTATCTGGAGCTTGAATGTGGTAATTTCGTTAGGAGATGCAAAAACCTCCCAGATTTCATCAAAAATAATTTAATTTGTGTTCCGAAGATGAACAAAGGTCTTGCAGGTTTGGAACGACATGAGGGTGAGTCATTAATGACAGAAATTTCATTTTTTGGGTGAACTAACCATTTAAGCCACTACACTATGACCGATCTGCTCTGGGAGTAGTTTAAGATGAGTCTTACACCAGACTCACAAATGACTTTGAGGCAATATAATATTTTCAAGATGATGCTAAAACCTTTAAGTTTAACCCCACTGTTGAGGTCAGCATGTCCCTAGTTCAAACTATACTGAGCAGTCCAGAGCCCAAGCTCAGTCCCACCTCTGAGCACAGGTCTGTTTCTCCCTGCCTGTAATGGGGAGGCCATAGTAAATGTCATTTATCCAACTTACCACAGCGTCAGAGCCTGGTGCCCTCACTGCAGACTAGAGGCTCCATCATTGGGTAAACAGTGTTCCACATGAGTGTGGTCTCATCAATAAATTCTTAATGAAATTTTCAGACTGTTGCTGCCTTTGCAGCAGGACCTCCCTATAATGAGCTGTGTGAAACCCGAAGGAATAGCTGAAGATGGAACAAGAGAGACGCAATCAGTGAAAGAGCGAGAGATAAATAGAATGGAAAGACATGAGAAGATGTGAAGTGTGTGGTAAACAATGTGCATGATCTGTAAAGCGTGTTTTGACTGCAGAGGAGCTCAGTGGTATGTTCGCCACAAATTTGGATGAATTAAATGCTCAGTGTTGATACAAAAACAAATGTGTGTCAGGTGTAGTAAGAAGTCATGTGGCGCAAACTGCCCATATGACTTCTTCTAAAAGACTTGATCTCATGGAAGATTATGCACAGGGAAAGTGCAAAGCAAATATGAAATTATAAAACACAGTAAGTTCCATCAGCATGGATATAGAGAAGTTTATCATCACAAAATGTTCAGCCTCAGTCTATGGACTGCCCTCTTCACCAACCATTTAATGCATATTGTACACAAAACTCTAATCCAATTGAGTTACCGTACATACTTTTTAGTTACCGGGTTAATACAATGAACGCTTCTGGGGATGAACTGGATTTGCCAAAGTTTACCAGAGTTTACAAAATCATATCCAGATGGGTTTTTTTTTTTTTTTTTTTAGAGGAACTTAGCAGTTTTCACCCCAAAGAAATGAATAATAAACATGTAATGCTGGCGTCTTAGCAAGTTGTGTTGCCTACACAACCAGACACAAAATCACATAAAATATGAGTCAGCTATCTTATTACAGACTACTTTCAGCATAATCACAACTGTAGGAGGATGTGTGTTGTGCACTTGTTTGATTAGTTCTGTAAATATCATGCTTACAATCATGGCGACGGTCATAAAAATAGCACACAATGACAATGTTGGGGCTTTGTTCTAGTTAATAATGCATTTCTATTAAAAGGACTTCCACAGTAACAAATGACTGGCTTTAGCATTATAATTCAAGCTCACTGATTAGCTATGCCGTTTAAACCCTATAAACTTAAAGAATAGCTGAGCTCCACGTCACCCTGACATTTTATGTTACATAAGTATTTATTTCCTTCTTTCTTTCTTTTTTTAAGAATTTACATAATGCTGCATCAGTTTCTCTCTACTGGAAAACAGTAGAAAGTGAACTAGATATCCATACACAGAACAGTAGAAGATGACACATTTATTCACTTGCAATGTTTATTGAGTCATTTGGCAGGCATTTTCTTACCAAAATTAAAATACCGTTCACTTACTACATGTACTGTCTCTCTGGAACAGCCTGTCCTGCTGAAAAGACCAGCCAGGCATAACATTATGACCACCTTCCTAATATTGTGTTGGTCCCCCTTTTGCTGCCAAAACAGCCCTGACCCGTTGAGGCATGGCCTCCACTAGACCCCTGAAGGTGTGCTGTGGTATCTGGCACCAAGATGTTAGCAGCAGATCCTTTAAGTCCTGTAAGTTGTGAGGTGGGGCCTCCATGGATCAGACTAGTTTGTTCAGCATATCCCACAGATGCTCGATTGGATTGAGATTTGGGGAACCTGGAGGCCAAGTCAACACCTTAAACTCATTGTTGTGCTCCTCAAACCATTCCTGAAGAATTTTTGCTTTGTGGAAGGGTGCATTATCCTGCTGAAAGAGGCCACCGGAATACCGTTTCCATGAAAGGGTGTACATGGTCTGCAATAATGCTTAGGTAGGTGGTATGTGTCAAAGTAACATCCACATGGGTGGCAGGACCCAAGGTTTTCCAGCAGAACATTGCCCAAAGCATCACACTGCCTCCACCGGCTTGCCTTCTTCACATAGTGCATCCTGGTGCCATGTGTTCCCCAGGTAAGTGACGCACACGCACCCGGCCGTCCACGTGATGTAAAAGAAAATGTGATTCATCAGATCAGGCCACCTTCTTCCATTGCTCCGTGGTCCAGTTCTGATGCTCACGTGCCCACTGTTGGCGCTTTTGGCGGTGGACAGGGGTCAGCATAGGCACCCTGATTGGTCTGTGGCTATGCAGCCCCATACGCAACAAACTGCGATGCACTGTGTATTCTGACACATTTCTATCAGAACCAGCATTAACTTCTTGAGCAATTTGAGCTACAGTAGCTCGTCTGTTGGATTGGACCACACGGGCCAGCCTTCGCTCCCCACGTACATCAGTGAGCCTTAGCCGCCCATGACCCTGTCGCCGGTTTATCACTGTTCCTTCCTTGGACCACTTTTGATAGATACTGACCACTGCAGACCGGGAACACCCCACAAGAGCTGCAGTTTTGGAGATGCTCTGACCCAGTCATTTAGCCATCACAATTTGGCCCTTGTCAAACTTGCTCAAATCCTTATGCTTGCCCATTTTTCCTGCTTCTAACACATCAACTTTGAGGACAAAATGCCTATTATATCCCACCCACTAACAGGTGCTGTGAAGAAGAGATAATCAGTGTTATTCACTTCACCTGTTAGTGGTCATAATGTTATGCCTGATTGGTGTGTATATATATATATATATATATATATATATATATTTACATATATACATATATATATTAGTCCAGATTACTTTAGCTATTATCTAAAGTAATCATCAACCCTCAATACACACATTCAAGAAAAAGGTAACATTCGAACAATGATATAGCACACTAAACGTACTGACTGTCACGGATTTGCACCCAGGATCATAAAACTGCTGTTTTTAGACTTCCGTGGTAATTATTCTAAATGAAAATAATAATAAAAATAATAATTGATTGAATCTCTAATCTGGAGCCTTTGTTTCATAATTGCAAATCCAGCCTAGCCCTGATTCATTGTTCCCAGAAGACCAAGTCGGAGATGAATTCAGGAAGCAAATAAAGTACCTTACACCATTTGCCCCTCACCAAAGACATCATCAGGTCCATTTACAACCCTCTGCAGTCTGAGTTTGAATCATTAAACTCGACTTCCCTTTCAGGTCACAGCCCTTTGGCTCTCACCCCGCAGCCATGAATCAAAATCCGTCACACTCTCAGCCATGATCTCTCAGGCATGCATTTCAATATTTTGCCATAAATTGGAATATTAATAATTTACTGGCTGTGGAGAGAATTGCTAATTAGAGGCTTCATATGCTTGTCTAGCCAATGTGCAAAATAAACATCCTTTTGTTCTCTTTAATAGATGAGCCTGTAATAGCTTGGGGTGGAAAAAAGACAAGAAAAGAGGGAAAAACAGATCTGTTCTTAACATTGTATCATTTTCAGCATGCATCAGCAGTAAGATCATCAGTTCGGCCTCATATTTTTAGCAAGTGTAGTGAACAAGTGGTGTTACCTTACATAATTTTACACTTATACTGTGCTGTAAATCTGCAATGAAGTGCTCTGTGGTCAGAAATGAAATGCCCACAGAAAACTCTAGCCATCCATCCTGTAGTGCTGTATACAACACACATGGTATGCACAACAGCATCATACATCAACATTGCTATTTAGCCTTAGTCACAGCATGTTTATTGCTCTGATTCCGGTAGTGGTCTGATAAAAAAAGGGGAAGAGAAAAGAGTCACGCATTGATTGAAAGCGGCTGGTAATTACCTTGTCTGACCCTTTAATCAATGTATTGATCATCAAAACACTCCAGTTCTGTGGATTTCACTGTGTCCTGTGGCACAGTAAGCAGATTCCCATTGGGCAAAGGTCATTTGAAGAGCGATCAAATTCTTAACACAGTGATTCACAGCTCATTATTGACTAAGCCTTCAGAAATGAACAGGTGAAGGATTTGTGAAAGCGTTCCTCCCTGTGATTAATTGACAACGTGGTCTCATAAAGACCAGGCAGGAATGTATCCAACACTGACATCCATCGAGTGGGGATTGATGAGCACACTTTAACACAAGGTTGGCCATGACAGTTAATTACATTAGTTCCCTCATTAGCTGTTATTGTCAACAAGCCAGAATAGAAGACACAATTCACAATGAAATGAGCTTGGGGGATACAAGATGAGCAAACGGTGCTCTAAGATAGATTCCTGTAAAGCCAGGTTCACACAGCACGATTTTGGACACAATTTTGTCATCTGAGACCAATTTCAAGGAATGGGAACACGTTTCTTTTGTCATAGGTCAAATGCTTTGCTCAAGTGCTTTTTTTATTATTACAATGGAAGAAAAGAAAAAAAAAAAAAACACATTGTTTATATCTTTTTTATTATATTTTACATTTGTTCTATTTCGAACAAAATGCCTTCATATAGCCAGAATGTTTCACATCAACACGCACCCAGTCCCACGTACAACTTCGCTTGGTCATTCATTTGTTCGAAACTCATAAACACAATATTTCACACTAGACTACAATAAGCAGTCTTTGATCACTTATTGTGGCATGTTGCAGACTACTTATTAAATGTCACTGAATCTTAAGCCAACTTTCCACTATCCCTGGGCATTAGCCTACAATTTTCACATTTTGCACCTACTGGCAGTTGCATGGAACTTTAAAATTGGTTATGAAGCTGCCATAACCCTCCACTTAGGGTGCCATCCACTTTGCTTTTAGACACACAATCACCAACTTCCCTAATCACTTCTACTCGGGGAATCCCAGCTGCCATTTTGAAGCCTCTATCACTTTGTCAAGTGGACAAGGGAAGTTTATATGGACCGACCCCCAACCCCTTGTTTTGACATGAAATTAGTCTACTTTTTTGTACACTTCGGGGCAGCTCCATATGGTACAAAGCAGCATGACCGTGACATCAAAACAAATCTTGCTTAAGGATTAGTTCACTTCAGAATTAAAATTTCCTGATAATTTACTCACCCCCATGTCATCCAAGATGTTTATGTCTTTCTTTCTTCAGTTGAAAAGAAATGAAGGTTTTTGAGGAAAACATTCCAGGATTTTTCTCCATATAGCAGACTTCACTGGGGTACAACAGGTTGAAGGTCCAAATTGTAGTTTCAATGCAGCTTCAAATGGCTCTACATGATCCCAACCAAGGAATAAGGGTCTTGTCTAGCGAAACGATTGGTCATTTTCTAAATAAATAAATAAAATTATATACTTTTTAACCACAAATGCTTGTCTTGCCCTGCTCTGCGATACGCCACGCATTACATAATCACGTTAAAAAGATCAAGATTTAATTTACCCCCACCCCACACAACTCAAGTGTATGATATATGTGACCCTGGACCACAGTCATAAGTCGCATGGGTATGTAGCAATAGCTAACAATATATTGTATGGGTCAAAATTATCTTTTTTTTTTTTTTTTTTTTTTATGCCAAAAATCATTAAGTAAAGATCATGTTCCATGAAGATATTTTGTAAATTTCCTACTGTAAATATATATATATATATATAAAAAACATTTTTGTAAGTAATATGCATTGCTAAGTACTTAATTTGAACAACTTTAAAGCTGATTTTCTCAATATTTAGACTTTTTTGCACCCTCAGATTCTAGATTTTGTATCTAGAATCTGAGAATCTTTGTATATTTGTATTGTATCTCGGCCAAATATTGTACTATTTTTTTTTTTTTTTTTTTTTTTTTTGCTTTTTCTTTCATTTGTGTCATTTTATGCATTTTCTCCAACAGCCCAAGCATACCTATAGTCAAATAGAATCATGCATTAAATGAATTCATAAGGGAAAAAATGAGAATAATAAATCATCTCCATAGTGGATTCCAAATGATTCTAAGACTTGGGACGTTCCAATTCAACCCATTGCAAGGGATCCGCCAGTAGTGGGCACTCGTGAAACATAAGCAATGAAGTTCATCGGTCAACAAAACAGAAGGAATTTAGCAGGTGAAGGGCATAAAAAAGTGAAGTGGAACGCAACCTTATTCGCTATGATAAAAGGTTTCCTAGGGCCAAATAACATAAGTAATTACGGTATGTAATAGTTAAAAAAAATATATTTATAATCAGCCATTTTACAGAAATAGTTTTAAAGAATAACATTTTAGTGCAATATTGGTAATTCTCACATGAGGCACATAGTTTCGATTAGCATTCAGTTTGGCGGCTGCATAGTTTAGCCACAAAAGTTCAAATATTTCAACCCTAGTGAAGCTTGAATAGGACCAGAAAATTACGCATGTTTTGATTGAAACTCCAAGTAGCTCCCACACTACTCTCCATTTGTAATAAATGATGGACAGTGTTGAAATTATAAGCCACAGTCGTACACTGACACTCTGTCAACAGGTCGATTAAGACCAAAGACTTGGCAATGATGTTTATCAATCTGATAAAAGGCAGATGATGTCACAGTGTGCCATGGCTGTTACCCAAGATCTTACTGGGATCATATCTTACAGTCTGACAAGCAACAATCATAAAAGATCAAAAACATCATACAGTGTGCACCCAGCTTATGATAGAGGAGATCTGAAAAACTTGTACATGAAAAGACTGCATCTGTGAAGTGAAATTAACTTACAGTTCTAATTATCACAAGAGATTTTGCTCATGCAAGTACATAATGTAAATTTGCAAAGAAATGATCTTATTTAACATGTATGAATGTCATGTATTAATGCCTATTACGGCCTTCACATGTCTTTTTCGAGGACATTTATAGTCATAATCACTCCATGATTCTTCATTTTTAAAGTGGCTTGAGAAATATGAGCTATTTCTATCTATTGAAGAGTGTGAGTGTGTATGACATGTCCTTCCAGAGCCTGTTGATGTGAAAAGTGTTTTTCAAGAGTTGTTTGCAGTGAAGAAATATAGATCTCATGCATTTTGATTTTGACCTGCTCATTGGAGCATGGGCATGTGAGCTGGTCAGCTGTGCAGAAACCCATCAGCTATTGAAAGGCAATCAAATAAGTGTCAATCGGCCTCTTTTGAATTCTGCTGAAACTTACACACACACCTTTATATATCATTTTCCAGCCGAGTGGACTTGTTCATTTGAGCATCTACCGGGGAAAAAGAATCTGAGGAAAGAATTGTCTCATTGATAATCAAAAAATAAGTCAAATTCTTAAATAAATAAATAAATACATAAATAAATAAATCTAGTACTAATGACTCACTAGGTTGAATATCTAATATTTAATGTCATCATAAAAGACTTGTTTAGTAAAAATAAATAAATAATAATAATTAAGAGCATTGTGATTCACATGGCTGTCAACTTGCAGCTTCCTGCTGCTTTTCCGATGTTCATAAAAAGAGATGCCACTACCAAGAATTTGGTGATTCAGATAAATATCAAAATGATCTTAAATCAAGAGAGTGAGGCAAGAGAAAGAGATAAAGAGCAGGCAAGACATTTTCTCAGACCACTTACTGGTAATGAGAAAGTACAAGCAGCTGTTTTAATCCAGACAATGACTTTATTTTTACAGATGGTAATATACATTATAGGCCATGTCCGTTCAGGTTTATTACAAGAATGTGTTAATTCAACAGTTTGCAAAACTGACTGAGAGAAACAATGAGTAATGACTAGTGGTTCCAAGGCAATTAGTATAAAAATGTGGTTAACACCTTAATTGCGAATTCAAAAATGCCATTTACGTTTGACAGCGATGTTGTACTCAAAATTGCTTCTAAGGGGTGAGGGGTGGGGGGTGGGGGGTGGGGGGGGGCAGTCTTGTGTGGACAGAGAAGCACACCAGACGAGAAGTGCCACACCAAGTGCAGATATCCTACATAGAACATGTCGTTCTATGTGTGCAAACTCAATTCACTCAATTACCTCATTTCAAAGCAGTAGGTGTGTTCGACATTAGGCTTGTTCGACTTGTTCAACCGCAAAGATCGGCTGCCACCTGACAAAAGCAATGCATTCTGGTTAGAAAATTTGTCCGACTTTGAACGGCGCTGCAGCCGCCTTATGATCACATGTGCCATCAAAGTACCGCGAGAGCAAAAAGAGACCAGCCACCTAGGTCAGGCGCTGCAGTTGCTCAAAATCGGTTGTGAAAGCCTTGATGACGACACACTTTATTCTCATTGGTCAGATCCTGTGATGACAAGGACAACGTGTTTTGCGTGTTTTTTCTTAGACAGGTTCCTGTATTTAACCAATCTTGATATTAAATATCTGATATTCAAAACATGGGAATTTCAATCGTATCCACTTCTTTGGCTACAATCAACGCAAAAATCTTGTGGTCTGCCATGAATGAAGTTGGTTCAGCACACTACAGAAAGCACAAAGTGTCCAACCTGATGGCTGTCTCTGTACTCCTCCCCTGCCTGCTCCCCCGCAGGCTAGTGTAGTTCATCTCGAACAAGTGATGCTCGTGCTGTGTTTGCATACTTTATCACAGTTGAAGTGAAATAAATGCAATATTTGTCAACTACACAGATGTTTCAGAGAAATTTCATTCAATACTTTATGTACTGCTTACACCATCTGTTTGTACAAGAATAAGGTTTAACATAACATAATAAGCCTATACTAATTAAATACCAATGAAGTGGGGTCTACATTTTTTATCAGTTTTATTTTGATAAACATGACATAATACATCGCGACTACATGAAAAGAGCTTTAACTGTTATAAATATACAGATTTGTGAGCATTAGTAGAACTGAAGGCATTAGTGGAACTGAATAAATACGAAACACACATGATTGTTGTCATGCGGTGAATCCAGCCAATCGTGTAACAGCTGTGTCGTCATCAGACCTTGAGCAGCTGCTCTTGAGAAGCTATGCTGGCTGACTCAGCTGTCTGCTCTCGAATTGCTCTCACAGAACTTTGAAGCCATACGTCACAGTCACGTGGCATCGGCGCTGTCTCAAGTCAAAATTCCATCTCAAAATTTCTAACCGGCTTTAAGTCAGCCGCCGATTGGTCTGTGCAGCGCTGCATGAAGTCAAACAAGCTTATTCTAATCAGGCTAAAGACAAAAACTACTACAAGCCATTTTTTCACTAAACAGTGTGACATGAATTCACAGGTTGGTCAATGAAAACGTCAAAATAAACGTTCACCTAAAGGTTCTTTGGGAAACCACAAAAGGTTCATCTTTGGCATTGTTTCAAAAACCTCCCTTTTGGAACCTTTATATTTAAGACAGTAAGGGGATCCAGTTGTGCCACAGGAAATTTCTGAGTGACCAAGCTATTGTAGCCTACAAGGTTCTAACATACGACAACCCATGTAAGAGGGTCCGCAGTAACAATGTAAACCTGCCCTCACGCAGACTCCTAAACAGTAATTTTAGTCTAAACTACACACACACACACACACACACACACACACACAAACGAGATGACTGTGAATTTATTTCATTGAATTTCTGAAGTTTGTACACTGTATAATAAGCAATGTGTACTGTACAAAATCACTTGAATGTAAAAAAAAAAAAAAAAAAAAACATTTACTCACCATGTCATTCCAAACCTATGACTTTTGTCTGTGGAACACCAAATAAGACATTTTGAAAAATATTTCAAATGCGTTTGTCCATTCAGTGAAAGTTACTGTGGTTCAAAACAACACTGAACCCCAGTGACTTTATAACGACAAGATCATGTGACAAGGACTGTGACATTCTTTAAAATATCATCTTTTGTGTTCTGCTGAATAAAGAAAAATTAAGGATTAAGGATTTAAGGATTTATGGATTTGGAATGACATGAGGTGAGTAAATGATAACCGAATTTTCATTTTTGTGTGAATCTAAAACCTAATGATATTCTGAGTTTTGTAGACTGGTTTTCTGTATTACTCTAGGTGGGTAACCCTACACTCAACGATGTTTGTGGGAATCACCTGGAGAGCTGACTCACTGTCTACGTGCCCATACTGTACAGCACCTAAAACTAGTTCCTTTCTTGTTTGTCAAAGAAAAAATAAAATAAACAGAATCTACAAAAAATTGATTGAACAATGCTCGACAAACAATCCTGCAGTCCAGAGCTGTCTTCTCTTCGCCTTTCACTAAAAAGAGCAATTTAAAAACCTCTACATCTAGGGAAATCCTTTTTACATCTAGATGTGTTTGCATTGCCATGTTTACATGTCGAGGCTGAAAAGCAATAAAGGACAAACAGTACTCAGGAAACGTTGTGTTTAATTTGGCTGTGTGTTTGTGTGGGCATATGTCCACTGTGATAATACAGCCTTCTGCCACTGTGAGGGATCAGCGAAACCCTTTCACAACAAATGAGCCGGGGAGTTGCTGACCAGAGGTTTTAACAGATTACAACTGTCACTGGCTGCCTTTCCCATTTATTCAGGCCCTCCACGATGGGAATATGGAATATCTGTGCAGTGTTATACCTTATTCATCCAACTGTAGTTATGGCAGAAAGTGGGAACACAAACAATTTACTCAAGTTATGACAGCACCTGGAATAGAATTTTCACATCTCCAGACAGAGATAACACAGTTCGACTTACTGAACTCCGCCATGCCACAAACATGCATCTAGATTTTTCTGCTATGCCTAAAAGCCTGGAAGGTTAGTCTTTATCCTGTCTTCGCCCAGAGGAAATCAATTTAACTTTGTGTAAAAGGCTCTATTTCAGTGGTAGTCTAAGATAGAAACAGCTATAGAAACACCAAAGCAACAAGTCATCTATGTTTTATAAGACAGAAGCAAAAGGAGTAACAGTTCTTTTTATATGTCAATGTCGTTTAGCATGGTACCCCCTCAAAATCCCACCTGCACCTCATCGTGCTGTGGGGGTGAACCCCAAGTAGGGGATTGCTCATTGAGGCTAAATAACCAGTGAAGAAGTCTTCGGCCGAAGTATCACCGTGGGCATTACACGGAGTGGTCAGGCTCAACTGAGAACCCTGAAAACAGTGGCCAGTGCAGGTGGTATCCCTTTGAGCCTGGTTACAGGCCTAACCGCAGGGCAGCAGCTGCGGCTGGTATATGGAAGGCGAATGAACTCCATGGTGAGTCAAGTGGTTCCTCACAATACATTACAGGCTTCGGCTGTGAAATGATTGTCTTAACTGCGTGCCACCAGGGTCAGGCATTAGGTAGCTTTTTCCACTTTAGTTGAGATGAGCTGGCAGACCCCTGCAACCACCACGTGTACCGGTCGTCTCGGGTTCTCCCGTGCCACCAGACTAATACCGTGGCGGCCAAGGTAGTGGACTAAGGATTGTGCAACCTTCCTCCACTTTAAACATCTGAGCGCAGGAATTTGCATTGCTACCATAAACAAATAAATAAATAAAAAAAAACGTTATGTAGACCATCTGAAATTTATACTGAAGGCCTGTGGCATCTCAGTAATGTCCCTCGAAGGTCTGGTGGCTGACAGAGTCATCTGGAAGTCCACCTGTAAGACCGGTCTTGATGCCTGGGAAGCGGCCATGACCCAGGCGGCATAGGAACGCCGCCAGCGGATCCACGGCAGTAGAGGCGGCGCAACTATGCGATCAGTCTATAATCTCACCCAGTTTGAAGCCGTACTAAACTGCAGTGGAAAAGCAAACCAGAAGTAAGCGAGCCGAGCCCTGCCGTACCGAGTAGTACCACGCAGTGGAAAAGCACCAAAAGACTGATCAATAGCAATGCATCGTCCTCGTCGAAATCGATGGAAGTCCAAGAGAGAGAGAGACTCAATCAGAAATAATTTTAATATGCTGATTTACTGCTCAAGAAACATTTCTTATTATTATCAATGCTGAAAAGAGATGTGGTGCTTAATATTTTCAGAAAAAAAGTGATACTTTCATGATTCTTTGATGAATATAAAATTCAAAAGAGTAACATTTACTTGAAATAGAAACATTATATGTCTTTACTGTCACTTTTGATCAATTGAATGTATCTTTGCTGAATAAAAGAAAAAAAAAAGAAAAAATACTGACCCCAAACTTTTGATATATATAGGAGATGATACCATGCATATAATAAAAAAAAGATTTGGAATAATTATATTCTAGTTTTGAGGTTTAATAATGCATGCCTCAAATAGTTACATTTCTTTCTCAAAAAAGAGAATCAAATTGGACATCTGTCAAAGTTCAGCTTGTCTTTACTCTTTACACCAGGTTTACAAAATGGCAGTTATTGATAAAGTATCAGTTCAGTGGCTTCAGATCAAAGTGGAGCTATCCGCTCCTCAGTGTTCAAAGTGCTGAGCGTGCTGACGGGGAATGAACCTACAACATGATCTTAGATCTTTAACAACGGGTGGAGCACGCACCAGCCCTCAAATCAATTCAATGATGCGTAGCCATCCACATAGCAAAAAGAGCTCCCTCTCCCCTCTCGCACAGATTGAGATCACATCACACACTGAGCGCATTGACGGATTACAGAATTCAACATTAGCAGGAAATATCTTTTATTTTAAGCAGAAGAGATGGTAAGAGAGAATTATGAATGTGTGCTAGTGCAGCAAATACCCTCCATCTGTTGGGAAGGGGAAAAAGTGCATGCCAACAATCCATTAGATATTATTTGTTTAAAATAGTTGTCCATACTGTTCACATTCTTGTAGGATTTAATTAATATTTGTTTTGGAGAAAATGACAGGGATTGAAATGTGTTTAACACATGTAGCCATGCATAAAAGATACATTGCCTGTTTGTTTTAAAGCACTCTCCAGCAGCATATGTCTTCATTATTTCTAGGCCCATTTGCTTGTTAAATTATTCCTGTAACCTACTGATCCAAAATATTTGTTATTCCCTCTTCTGTAACTCACTTCTTTATCAACAGAACATGCACTAGCCTCCAGCCACTGTGTTTTACATTATGCTAGGCCTAACGCAAGGTAAATAACCATCCTTCTATTGTCTGCACCCCCTCTGGGAGAAGCCCCCTGATCCAGGCCTGATTTCCATTTATACTACATGTTACTCCAGGGTAGATTTTTTTCAGCGTTACTGGAGATGGCTGCAATGCCAGGGAAAAACAGCAAATACATTCATTCTGCAGTGACACTGCATGTTTCTCAACAACCGAAACGAATGCAGAAAAATGCCAGCGTGTGTGAGTCTGTGGGCATAGCATTTGTTAGAGCATGTAGGCGTGTTTTTGTGCCTGAATGCATGTGTGTGTTTGTGTGTATACACATCATATAGCGGTTGTCACTGCTACAAGTGGGCACAGGGAATATAATGGCCTCCCGATGGGAGAGGAACAATTATTCCAACACTGCTTTTTAATACCTGCTGACGTAAGGGGGAAATGCATTCAGCTGAGGTATTTAAGAGTGATACCACTTCCGACAGAAAGAGAGGAGACTGCTTTCTCTGGGAGGCTTGGGAAGTGTTTTTCCAAGAGAACTGAAGAGCTGTGAGGGGCAGACCTCACCTATAGCTAGCAGGCATCAGTGCCAAAGGCAATCGAAAAGTAAGGGAGTTAAGGGAAGGAGAAAGGGAGAGCTGTCAATCTCATCCCAACCTACTCTAGCCAGTTAGGACAAAGCTGAGGTTAGGGTGGAAATGTCTGTTGGTATCCATTGCTGTCGGCAGCTGCCTTTCAGGTAGGCCCAACAGATTGAGTCCAGCTCTCCAATGGCCACTACAGGTTATGTACAGTACCAATCATCAGCAATTTACCTATTTAACTAATTTAACTTCTAAACACCTGAAAAAGTCAAAGATATTTTGGTCAATGACGTGATACTTATAGGGCTGGAGCTAACGATTTTTTTTTTCCCCAATCGATTAATCTATTGATTATTTTTGATCAAATAATCTATCAATTATTAACAATTATTTTCTGAATTATTATTTTAATATTTACCAATAATTTACTAATAAATAATAACCAAAACTAATCTATATATGAACTTTTACCTAACGATACTGTTTATCACAAAAAGATAAGGTTTAGGCAGTGTAGGCCTAATTAGAAAAGGTGTTTATGGCTGCGTTCACAGTCACTTTTTTGATATTTAAAGCAGCAATTGCTTACAAGTGTGAATCCTAAAAATGTTTTGTTAATTCAGGAGATTAAAAAACCTCTCGGATTTCATCATTTTATTGGTCTCTGTTTAAAAAAACTTTACAAACTTTAGATTGGGCTCGATATCATTGTAACAACGGCTGATGTTCAACATGCCTAGTTGGAGCTGGGGATGAACATGAACAGTGCAACAAATCGACGCATTGCACACAAATTGACTAATTTACATAATCGAAGTAGTGCTGCCAATTTAATTAATTACGGTAAAAAATAACGCATTAAAATTTTTTACGCATTTAATGCACTTGTCCTGCCCCAGACATGTAGTTCATCTGACATTACATAAAGTTGATTGATGACGAATATGATGCAGGACAACACCTCACTGTGTGATGGAGCCTATAGAATGTAGTTAGAATGTCCCTAAAATTCAAAATATGGGGGCAAAAATGCCCGTTTGAGTTTTTGTCTCATATTTAGATCATATGAGTTAAGCAATATCACACGAGTAACGAGTGCAATATTGCACAAGTGCTGTTTTTGTCCCATAGCCTATAGGTCTATAACGAGTGCAAATGCAATACTGATTTTATACAACAGTTCTGTAAATAAGGTGTTAAAATATATATATATACTGTATATACAGGTCACTTGTCTGTTGCCTGGCTACAGTTTCTCTGTAACTGGCAAAGTGCTCTATTTGAGCGACGTAAAAACAAATTGATGATAAAATTAAAAGAAATATCTGATCATCCTCCATAATGCGGTCATTATTTACATCTCATATCATCAGTAAAACCAAAGTCCCTTTAAGACAAGTCATTTCACTCGGCGGCCATCTTTGAAACGCCTCTTGGGCATTCAAGTGCAGCTCCTATCTCTTTGAATGGGGAAACAAAAAATCAAATTCTCCAAAGCTGTTTGCCAAGCTTTCGATTAAATTCAATATTTGAAATCACCAATGAAATCTGTCAACAACTGTCTCATAAATTTTGTTTCTAAACGCTCGAATCATAACAAAAAAAAATAAACTCATTTTTCAGGATAGATCAAGCTAATGCGCATGCGCAGTCCTAAATGCGCGTCTCGCGTCTCATTTCGGAGGCGCGCGTCTGACTGTTTCTATAGGAACCGGAGCTTCTAACTGCCGCTGCAGTGACACAATGACTTTACCAATCAGCAATTGGCTCTTATTTAGAAGGCGGGACTTATTGCGCGTTGCACTTTCTCCCATTCAAAACAGTAAGAGTGACGCGTCTTGTGTTATTCTATAGTCGTTGGTAAAACGTTGCGTTACCAAGGCAACGACTGACGCGTTTGTATTACATTCCAAAGAGAGGCAAGGAATGGAACGGTTACGCAATGAGAACCGTTCGGTCCGAAGAAGGAAAAGAGGCTTATGTCATTTTACCAATCTCTCAAGCTTCTAAAGGGTGGTACTAGTTTATTACTCATCTTTCACTCTCTACAATGCTCGCTCAATGGCTTACAACTGACAAAAAGCCCACATCCAAACATCAGTGGGTGGAAAATGACTAAAGCATTCTCAACACTATTGAGGCAGGCCCACATCAGGCCAAAAAAAAAAAAATAAATAAATAAATAAATAAATAACAGTCATTCGTTGCACTCTAAAATGGACCATGTATATCGCTAACATGGTCATCTAATATATCATTTACGCTTAATCGTTTATGTTTTTTGTATCTCTTAGATTCGTAATCTTCTTTAGCATAATCATTGTCTGAGGGGAGAAACAGAAAAAAAGAGAGCTATGCGTCAGAGAACACAAACAAGACTCTCAGGTAAACAAACCAGCCTGCTGTGCATGCAAATGCTGCTGCACAGACAAAAGCGCTTGTCAGAATGTCCTTCCATTGGGTATTTCTTTGAGAACAGATTACTCTTATCTCTCATGTCACTTCAGTAACATCTTATACTTGTGATTTGTAACTCATTTAGACTGGCAGTCAGTGCCAAATTAAAACATGGCTTCCGAAATTTACATTCATCAAACTAATGTAATACAGCGGGTTCATTGCACCGCAATGCTGAGCATTATTTTGCATCTGTAAAGCATAGCGTAAACATACAGAGCCCCGCACATGACATGCAAGAAAAAAAAATTAAATAGCAGGCAAAATCGTGTGCACGATTTACTAATTCGTTCCCTCGATTTACTAAAACGTGCGCACAATTTACTATTTCTTTCCCTCGATTTATAAATCATGCGCATGATATATAAATCGAGGGAACGAAATAGTAAATCGTGCACACGATGTAGTAAATCGAGGGAACGAAATAGTAAATCGTGCACACGATTTAGTAAATCGAGGGAACAAAATAGTAAATCATGCGCACGTTTTAGTAAATCGAGGGAATGAATTAGTAAATCGTGCGCACGATTTTGCCTACTATTTTTTTCCTGCATGTCATGTCCGGGGCTCCGTATAAACTATCATTTTTGATGATGCGACACAACCACTGACTTCCGAAGTCCATTAATTATTTTTTTGTTTGTTGTTTTTTTTGTTTGTTTGTTTGTTTTTTTCTCTGAAGAGTGCATTAAAACTTTGGGCCCTATCATACAGCCGGTGCGATGCAGCGCCAGGCGCGACGCAAGTGTTTTTTTCTAGTTTCAAACTGACAGTTATCATTTTCACATCCTGCGCCACGTTGTTTAGATAGCAAATGCATTTGTGCCCATTTGTGTTGGTCTGAAAATGAGGTGTGTTCAGGTGCATTGTTGGCGTGTTGCTATTTTGAGGCAACTGAAATAGACTGCGCCATTGACCAACTGAAACCTGGTCTAAAGTCAATGGCGCAATATATATATATATATATATATATATATTGTTATTTAAAGAGCGCGTTAGTAATATGCGCCTATAGGCGTGCATACACTCTGCTTATTACACACACAGGGACGTGCAGCAGCACACAGACATGCCAAATATTAAAAATAAAAGGATCCGTTTCCTCGCTAGAGAAGCGTTCAGTTTTTCCACTTGCAAATTCTGCCATGTAAATAGCAAATCCGCCATGGCGCGAGCGCACCTGGCTTTTAAAAGGAATGGGAGATGAGATTCTGATTGGTTTATTGCACGTTATGCTCAAAACACACCCATTACTCATTAAGAGAATAGGGACAACCATACGTCGGGCACGCCAACCATTTTTCCCATTGTTAAACTAGCAAAAGTGGATTCGGACACGCCCTAAGTGCACCGTGTGCTTTAGACCATGCGCTTAGATCATTAAAATAGGGCCCATTGTGTGCTTCTTATAAAAGCACCCTCCTGAGTAGTCATTAACAGACTGTGCAGTTGAGAATAAAAATAGCTGCATTTTCAGTTTCAAAGAAGCATCATCAGGGAAGAATTTTAGATTGCCAATGTGAATGGTGATGATCAGTGGTCGGTCTTAGCCAGTTCATGTTTGGCATAATGGAAATAAGAGCAGATATGGCTGCAACTAGTCATGCATATGAAACAGAGTTTTTACTATTTAATGCTGTGTAAAGTCTATTCATTAAACATGCAGAGGGAGATACATCCATCACATCCATGTATTCTGGAATCTAAATAATTCCCCACTGTACACATGATGGAGAGCACACAACATCTCTATTGCATGTTAATCTTGTCCCAAAAGCTGCCCGATATTCCCATCCATCAAAAGCCTATCTACATGCATTCATACTCATTTTCACATTCCCTATGTGAGTATTACAGTCGCTGCCATTTTCTAATCTCAGATGTGCTCAGGTATCCATCACCAGTGTCCCAGTTCCCACCTGCACGTCATCACTATACTTCAAAAATAACTTTATACTTATACTTCAAAAATAACTTTAACTTTATACTTCAAAAATAACTTTTTGAAATCTATCACTGAAGGCTCTAAACGTGTTTACATTTTTGTCTTGACTTTACTAATAGTAACTGGGCTTTTTCAATTTAACAACATTCTACGTGACAACATAAATGAATGCAAACAACAGAACATTTCTTAACTTTTAATTAGATTCAAAATACAGTACAAACACATAGAAAAGAAATAGACTTGAAAGAAATTGCAAATTGTTCAAAACCAGGTGTACTACATGAGGGGATATTTTGAGGATGCAAATGTCTATATATTAGTATACAGAATATTGTTCAAAAGTTTGGGGTCTTTTTTAAATAAATGCATACTTTTTTTTCTCAAGCATGTGTTAATTTTATCAAAAGTACAGTATAGCACAGTACATTTTACACTCCTGTTATTTAGTTATTTTAAATTAAATGATTAGCCTGTTATTGTAGGCTAATCATTTAACAATGTTACTGTATTTCTGATCAAGCATGAGAGATTTCTTTCAAAAACATTTTTAAAAATCCTACTGACCCCAAACGTTTGAACTTTAGTTTAACTCTATTTTTACCAGATTTTTTCAACACTATAGGGGTTTTTAAAATATTTTGGACCAGCAACAAATACAGGCAACAGGATATGATGTCATGTTCTAGGCATTCTTATTAATTAGAAACACAGTAATTAGTAAATTCAAAATGTCAAATACTTTACTTCCCCACAGCACTGCAAAGTGTGCAGCAAATTTGTTCCTGATGTCAAAATAGGGACTACAGATATCAGAAGTCAGAGGGGATGGAATAATATTCTGACCATATAAAGTTTTCAGAACAAAAATAACAATTTAGTCTGCCTAGACTGATGCAAAACAACACTAGAGTGATCCCAATAAAATCAGCCAGAATGTCTCCATGTCTACAAGCTGAGAAAAGGGCCTTGTTGTGCTTCCCTTCCATCACAAATCAACATATGACCTTTAGAAAAGAGAAAAGATTTACATTATGCAGTCCATATCGATTCACATAAGCCTTTTCATTTATTCCCTTTAGCATATTTTATATTAATTGTTAAAAGGTCTCACTAGAACTGCCACAACTAGAGCTTATTTGCATGCAAGTGGAGTAAGAAATGAAAAGGGAGGTGAGAACATTGCTCTGCATCAAACACACCAATCTGACTGATCTCATGTACTTATGTCATCACGGCTCAGCGCAGACTACATCATGGCAGGTCCAATTAAAATCAAAAACCTGTGGAACTTCTCACAAGTGCAAATATTATTCTCAATGGTATCTCAATCACAGAAAAATCATCTCAGCTAATGGTAGATGACATAAAATGAAGGCAGTATGATTTTGCTATGAATGCCAGACACAGTACTTTTTGTTTCTGCAGCACATCATTTCTGCTGAATTTTTATTCGCACATCTATTCCTTCGGTCTGAGTTTCAGTTAGTCAGCATGCAATCTTGAATGCCAATGTTTTACCTACTGTAACTGCTGCAGCATGTAAACGATATTAACATGACATTCATATTCACAAGTAATTGCTTATTTTACACGTCTGTTTGGAGTTGTCAGAAAAATCATGTAGTGCGGTCGACTGTAGTCACTTCAGACCACTGAACTAGATACTGTAAGATGTGGGTTAAGAGCTGGAGTGGGACAAATGCCTCCGAGTCTTACATGACCTCTGTCTCATCTTCAAAAGGGGAACTGAAGTCAGTGAAATTTACACATGTAAAGGAGAGACCTCAAGGGTTTATACACTTGTCTCAGTAATGGGCTAAAAAGTACATTTGGCACTCAGTCCAGATCTTATACTCTACACTCTTGCTTATAGGGATTCCATTGAAAATCAACAGGCATGGCGAAAAAAATTGATTCCCTCCCAAACCACAGGACTTTTCTTCTCCTTCAAGCTTGAATCCATCCTGAAACTCTCAGTGAGTATTAAGAGGTGTGACATTAGCATTTTCAGCATTTTCATTGGTCGACTCATTGAAAAATGGGCATCACATATTAATGATGTTGAAAGTGAAGTAATCTTTTTCAAGCAATGCACAGCATATGACATCGCATGGCTTAAAATCTGAAACAAATTTAAGTTTGTTTTTGACAATAGGCGTACACCTGAATATTTTTAATATTTAATATCTTTATCAGTTTGAATCACAATGTTGAATATGAAATCAATCAATTATATTCAATTTAAAGAGCATTGTTACATCAGTAGGTACATTACAGCTTATATATATATATATATACAGTATATATACATATATGGTACTTTTTCTAAACTCTTAACACAGCAACACACCTACATCACACAATTAGCCAAATAGTTAATTTTCTGCCCAAAACCATATTTTGTGTGTATATATATATATATATATATATATATATATATATATATATACATATATATATATATATATATATATATATATATATATATATATATATATATATATATAGTATATAATGATGCCAGACTGTTTGGTCCATTCATTGCTTGTTAAATCTCATGAAAACAAATTATAAAAATAGACAAATTGGCCTCTGTTGGCTCAGCATGTTCATAAAGTTATTATTTCTGAAATTCTGTGTAGTGTTACCTAAATTAACTTAGCCCTAAACAAACATTTCTTACTGGTTCAGTTCATATATTTAAATTTATGAGGTTACAAAACAAATAATAAATGAAAGTGACCTACAAACAAACACACACCTAAATGAGAAGACATTCCAATATATTCAAATCCTAAAATGTTTATTGTAGGGTTGCGGCCAAAGCTAACAAGATAAAATGCATACTGAACATCACAACAGCTACACTGGGACAAGAATGGGCTACAAAACAAGCAACACTCCTATTCTCTACATATTCACATACATATCTCTGCATTCAATCATCAATAGTATAAAAGTGGCAATCCTGACTACAAAAGGGAAGTAACTCTCAAATGAAATTAACGGAGAAACTTATTCCTGCTACTTGAGTGTAGTCAGAAATGCATATGACCACACTGAATTTGCTGTGTAAATGCTACAGACCAAATTGATTAAATCATTGAATCAACTCAAAGATTTTAAACCTTGTCAGATTTAAAAGGTAACCATCTTAAAACAGCAACACCTACATCACACAATTAGCCAAATAGTCAATTTTCTGCCCAAAGCCATATTTTGTTAAATAAATACAAACTCTACATTTCAAAACACCAAAAACATTTTTCTACATATACTAACTCTATCAAAACACAGCAAACCTGATTCAAAATCGAGTTGTTCTGTCAAAACACTAGCATTAGTTTTTTTTTCCAACATGAAAATATAGTCAATCAAAGAACAATGACTGTCAAAATATTAACAGTTGATGGAATTACGAAAACTGCATTACTTGTCATGGTTCAGTTCTACCTGCAGAAAACATGAAATCCATTGTTTTTATAATTAAGTTTCCTTTTACTGCAGTAAAAGTAGAACGCTTACATGTAAGCCATTCTACATTTTTGGTTGAGTGTTGAATGTGTGCATTCTTGACAACATACTATCTAAAAGTGAACGAGTCATTACTTTATAGAATATACAATAGAAAAAAAAGAAGAAGAAAGTAACAGAATTGCTCAGGGCATCTACTGGTCAAATGGGTCCCCTATGCAGAACTTCAGTTGCCCCCTTGGTTGAAATCTCTTTCTGGGGGTGGTGTGGTGTTGATGGTGCCCCCATAGAGGGTGGGATGGTGTCTCCTTGGTAGTTAGTACCCTACGTGGACCACATATTAGCTGTGTCCCAATTCAGGGGCTGCGCACTTCGAAGTGCATGAAAGGGGTGGGCCTTTGGAGTGGAGGAAGGTCTAAGGAAGCCTTTTTCATACTTCACACAGATCATAAACCGCTGAAATCGGTTGAGAAATGTAAATGTTATTGCGCCTTTTGTCCAGAAAAGCCGCAGCTCCCCGTTTACTTCCATTTGTTTAATGAGGAGTCTTGCCCCGCACAATATGGCGGACTCATTGCCGTATCGCAGCAACAGTCCAAAGCGGCCAATAGGGCGTCTATGTATTTATTATGTCTATGAAATGCACCCTCTCCGTTTCCCTGTGGAATGAAGCGTCCATCTCAAGACACTTCGCGGTCTACCCTATCCCATAATTCATTGAGTTCTGTGTGAATTCACATAAATGTAAGCAATCCCCTGGTTTCACCAATATGTAATATCTAAATCAAACTGTAATATCCATGATGTCCAAAATGTCAGTTTTTCATAAATACAATATTGTCTCTGAGATGGAGTGGAGTTGAATAAAATCCTAAAGTACTGTACTTTAAATTTAGACTTAAATATAGAGTAAATGTGAAAATATATTTTCACAGTTAACATTACATTTAACATAAGAAATAAACAAGGTTAACTAATAGTTGCTAACAATATAAAAGTGACACAGTTTAACCATACATATTTTACCTGTTTATATGGCCCGGTGTCCCAACGTCGCTGGTACTGAAGCATGTCAAAACCCAATAGAAAGTCCCAAAACTTTTCTGCATCCATTTCCACTCACAAACGTCAACTGTCAGCTGTCTGTCACACAGCTGCTAGGCCATGTAACAACGCTTGGTTCACTGTTGCCAAGTCTGAAATTGGGCTACTTTTACACTTGTGCCATGATTACGCTACTTTTGGTATGGTTTTGTTGCGCAGACCTGGCAACCATGCACCTCAGTTAGACCTTCCTCCACTCCAAAGGCCCACCCCTTTCATGCACTTCGAAGTGCGTAGCCCCTGAATTGGGACACAGCTCCTCTGTGTATATGGAACAGTGGTACTGGAATTGCTGTAGTAAAAGCTTTACATGAAGCTTTCACTGAAATGAAAAGATGAAATTGCTGCCATTGATCAACAACAAATCCAACATACATGGCCTTTGGTTATTATGGAAGCTTTTTTTTTTTCCCGCCACAGAATAAAAAAAGTATAAATGATAACTGTGATTTTTTTTAATTTTTTTTTTTTTTTTTTTTTTTTATCTACATCAGAATTGTGAGATAAAAAGTCACAATTACTTTTTACTTTTTCTTTTTCTATTCCATGGCAGAAATAAGTTTTCATAGGTCCCACATGTGTAAAGGTAAAAAGCACAGAGATGCACAATCCATCACACATTCTTCCTCCTCTCCCCTACCTCTTCTTCTCCCTTGTCCTGATCCAACTACTCCTCTCCTCCTTCATCTATTCCTACATTCCTCACCCAGACATTATTTTTTTTCTCTGTTCCTCTGTGTTGTTCTGCATCTACACTGAACAAAAACAATTCAAAGAGTCAAATTTTACTGTATGTCCATGTAATGGAAAGAACTTCAACACCTGACTATGCCTCCAACTGAGAATGAAATCTGCTATTTCTCAATATTTCAGTGATCTGCTAATTAAAATGCTTATCAATTGTTTCAGTATTTGTTTGATATATTTTTTTCAATACTTTTGAGCTGCTGTTGTTGCAGAAGTATAGGTTTTATACTATATTTAAAGACTGGAACATTAGGTCTTCATTTCTGACTTGCTGTGTTTAAGCATTTGTAAATAAGATCAGAAAGATCCATGACTTTGATATTGGGTAAGCTTGTATGAAAAGAAAATTTAAGCATTTTAGAAATCTGTTTATTGACTGCATATTGTTTGAAAACGACAAGAATTGTGTTAATGGTATATTCACAGCAGTGCTAATTGTGTTAAGCGTTTTGAAAATGTGACTACAGATTGGACAAAAATATGTTAGCAATTGAAAAAAAAAAAACTGTAATAAAGTGTAAATGTCAATATATCTCAGCAGACAACTTGTTATCAGATCATCCGTGATAGATGTTAACACTAGGTGTAAATGGGACCCGAGGGAGCTTTGCTGAGACCCAGCATTTACAACCAATCTTGTTGATTGCTTCTAATCAGTCGGAAAAATGGAGATGATCATTGTGCGTTCATTTATTTGTTTGCTTGTTTATCCAATTACTTGATACAACACCTTGGTTATCCCAATGTCATTATGATGCAAATGATCCATCTGTCTATCTTTTACCTCACTGACCAACTAAACTGTATGGCTTCACCCAGACCTTTGTAATGAAGTTTTGGGTTTGCTTTTGTTATCCCTGAACAATATGCTCCAAAGCTCCAAAACACTTTCCCAATTGTTTATCTGCCAGCAGCCAGAACACAGCATGCAAAGGGGTTTTATTTATATTTTTTCCCCATTTCTTCTGTGTGGCAGCACTAGAAAGAGATCTCCTCTCTCATCCCTTCATGTCACTTGCATGTTCTTTCATCTCCTTTTCACTTTTTCCTCTGGATTACTCACATGGCCAGCTGTGTCGAATCAAAATGCTCGCTGGGCATATGCCCTGAACATCATCAATGTCCCTTGCAGATTTTATATGGCACTCATTGGGCTCATCAACTGTGAGATGCAAGCCATGCCAATAGACAGCCAATGAAAGAGGTAGCAGCATGCAAGGAGAGCCAGGAGTGCTTAATCCAACCCTCACTCCTTTACTTTATCACCTCTTTCAAATGCATCAGCACAGTCTATTAGCTCACATGTTAAAACCACTACACTCTACAAACAAGCTGTGAAGATTCTTGAAAAAAAAAAAAAAAAAAAAACACAAAACATCATTGCAGTGTTATTAACAAGTATTATTTATTGGTCACACTTTATATTAGGTGGCCTTAACTACTATGTACTAACATCAAAAATAAATGCAATGTACTTATTGTGTTCATATTGTATTGCAAATACACTGTTGCTGCTATTGAGGTGGGGTACTGGTAAGGTTAGGACAGGTTTGGTGGTATGGGTAGGTTTAAGGGTGGGTTAAGGTGTAAGGGATGGGTCAACAGTGTAATTATAAATGTAATTACAGTAATTGATTACAGATGTTATTTATAATGGTAACACTTTATTTTACAGTGTCATTGTTACATATGTTACATGCAGTTACTATAGTAATAACTATAAATTATGCATAGCAACTAACCCTAAACCAAACCAAACCCTAATCCTAACCCTATGGTAAGTACATGTAGTTACTTAATATTACTCAGTACTTAAATGTATATTTACAGTGTAACAAAGACACCTTAAAATAAAGTGTAACCTTTATAATACATGCATATAATTGCATGTATAATTACATGCAGTTATTTTTAAGTACAATGTAAAAACATGTATGTACACAATAAGTGCATTGTATCATACATAGTAGTTAAGGCCACCTAATATAAAGTGGTACCCATTTATTGAAATATGATTTGATATGTGATTTGTGTTTAAATAAATCCATGATCTTTCAGCACCATCTCTTCAACAATGTACGACCTTCTGTAGGGATAACATTAGGGAAACCTAAGTACCACGTCTTAGTTAGAGGTGACTGTTTTGGGCAATGAGTCTCTCTCTCTCTCTCTCTCTCTCTCTCTCTCTCTCTCTCTCTCTCTCTCTCTCTCTCTCTCTCTCTCTCTCCCTCCCTCTCCCTCTCCCTCTCCCTCTCGTCAGGGCAGCAGAAAAACAGAATTATTTTAGTACCTGATCACATTAGAGAATGCACAACATTTACTCTTTTTAAAACTACACTTACGGTGTGTTTACTTGGTTTTCTTATTTTGATCCAAAACAGAAAATGATACCAATAATCCAGGTTTGCTTAGCATTCACAATCTCATTTTTAACACTGAACCCAAAGATTAAAAAAAAAAAAGGCTTTATGACATATTTTGCAACAGAATTTACCATATATGCAAAACAATGCAGGCTAAATGCGTTTGTTGTGTGTACATATGATGGTATTTTTACCTGTTGAGAACTCATGAAGAGCTTATAAAATATGTAAAGGAGTCAAAACAACACCAGGAAATCCTCTGTTTTACACACAGATGAAGATCTGCTGCAAGGAGACAGCAGTTCTGACACCTGTACCGAACTGTAATGGGCGATGTAGCTCTTATGATGAGAAAAACCAGCTATGAAGGTGCTCAACAAGAAAGTGAAGCCAAGCGCTTGAGCATTCTGTCCTTTTTAGGGTCGTATCTTCCACGTTCTGTTTAAATGTTTGTTTAGATCTCTTTGTCCGTGTTCGTTTGGAAGCGGACCAAGACCCACTTGTTTGGTGTGCACCAGGGTTTGGATGGCAGCGTTCACACTTATTCAAATGAACCGCACTAACAGAGCAATCGTACATGCCAATTGTCTTAAGATAAATCAATTATGTGATTGCTGATCTGTACGTTTACATGGAATATGTGATATATACACGTTATTTTATTTTTATATTATTATTATTATTATTATTATTTTGTAAATTGTATTGTTTTGTTGTTGTTGTTGTTGTAGTGTACTGCTGTACTTTTTATATAGCAACATTCTACCCAGGGCTTGCAAATTAGCTTTATAGCTAACTCTGTGTTGTGCATGGTCCATGTTCAATAAACTAAACTAAACTAAACACGTGCCATTTTTCAAGGGAGACTCCATTATGAGCTCAAGCGTGAAGAGGGTCAGTCGTACAGGCATAGCAATGGGTGCGTGATGCTTTTGATATGCTCTTGTCTCCACACGGGCTTCCCTGCTTGGAATACACATTCTCAGCACGCTAGCTCACACACCACAGCTGGACTGCTTGTTAAGTCTGTTTCGACTTTTACAGTTATGTTTTTAAACTGCTCTGGGAGCAAGTGGCAGTACGAAAAGATAGAGGCTAATTGATGAGAATGTGTACTGGCAGTCTGCAGAGCACACAACGGCACAAACAAGCAGGCATGACAGGTAATTTGACAGCTTCTGTGTTTTAACTTCCCTTAACTCTGCAGATACTCTCAAAACAAACCACATGAAACAGCGTGCTGCTGTGAGACAGGTATCTCAAAGCCCTCAAAGACTTCACATATATCCTGCATTACCCAAACGTGTTTGCTCTCTCAGCATCAAAGCCTGTGACAACTGATGGGAGAAAAAAAGAGACCGTAGGTGGATGAAATGCCCCTGGAGTGTGTTAAGTCACCCAGTCTAAATGTATAACACGTACTGAGCATATTGATATTCCTCTAGCTCACTCCTGCAAACTGAAAAGACAATAAAAGGGAGGAACAATGGAGTTATGGTGGGAGAGCTCTGATATAGATGGGTCAATGATGTATGAGAGTGTTTTCAAAAGAGAACAAATCTTCCAAAATCTACTTTAAAACAAATGTGCCAAGTGCTTACAAATCTACTCTTTGTTTTCAAGTTGGTTTCATAGAGTTTTGATAACTATATTTGAGTTTTCATAAACTTTTAATATACTTACACATTGAATTCATGTGATGTAAAAAGTTTTTTACATATATTTTTCAAGGTAAAAAGTTTTTTTTTTTTTTTTTTTTTTACAAATATCATGAAATAATCTTTCATAAATATAACTAGGTTTGGGGTCACACCACATACAGTTGCAAGAAAAGGTATGTGAACCACTTGCAGAATCTGTGAAAATGTTAATAATTTTAACAAAATAAGGGAGATCATACAAAATGCATGTTATTTTTTATTTAGTACTGTCCTGAGTAAGATATTTTACATAAAAGATGTTTACATATAATCCACAAGACAAAAAAAATAGCTGAATTTATTAAAATAACCCCATTCATAAGTATGTGAACCATTGATTCTTAATACTGTGTGTGGTTACCTGGATGATCTACGACTGTTTTTTTTGTTTTGTGATGGTTAGTCCCTTGTTTGTCCTGAGCAGGTAAACTGAGTTCTGTTCTTCAGAAAAAATCTCCAGGTCCTGCAGATTCTTCAGTTTTCCAGCATTTTTTGCATATTTGAACCCTTTACAGCAGTGACTGAATGATTTTGAGATCCGTCTTTTCACACTGAGGACAACTGAGGGACTCAAACACAACTTTTAAAAAAGGTTCAAACATTCACTGATGCTCAAGAAAAAAACATGATGCATTAATAGATGGGGGGTGAAAACTTTTGGAATTTGAAGATCAAGGTAAATTGTATTTAATTTGTCTTCCGGGAAACATGCAAGTATTTTCTGTTGCTTCCGAAGGGCAGTACTAAATGAAAAAAAATTATATTCAAGCGAAATAAGAAAAATTTGGACCTCTTCATCCTGTTCAAAAGTTTTTACCCCCCGACTCTTAATGCATCGTGTTTCCTTCTGAAGCATCAGTGAATGTTTGAACCTTTTTTAATAGTTGTGTTTGAGTCCCTCAGTTGTCCTCCATGTGAAAAGATCTCAAAATCATTCAGTCACTGTTGTAAAGGGTTCAAATATGCAAAATATGGTGGAAAACTGAAGAATTTTTGGGACCTGGAGATTTTTTCTGAAGAACAGAGCTCAGTTTAACTGCTCAGAATAAACAAGGGACTCATGAACAACCATCACACAACAAAAAAACAGTCGTAGGTCATCCAGGTAACCACACACAGTATTAAGAATCAATGGTTCACAAACTTTTGAACTGGGTCATTTTAATAAATTCAGTCTTATGGATTATATGTAAACATCTTTTATGTAAAATATCTTACTCAGGACAGTACTAAATAAAAAATAACATGCATTTTGTATGATCTCTCTTATTTTGTTAAAATTTTGCACATTTTCACAGATTCTGCAAGTGGTTCACATACTTTTTCTTGCAACTGTAACACCTAAATTAACCATGACGAAGGTCAAATCATCAAATGTTGACCATGATAGTCTCCAGGGGTCCTCTAGGATATCATATCTGTTTCATGTTTTTCTCTGCATATTTCTACTAATTGGTTGGACCATATAAATTTGATTTTGTGGGCAAAAGTTTATGGGCAAAAATATTAAAATATCTAAAGGAATATTAAAGGATTAGTTCACTTTCAAATGAAAAGTACCCCAAGCTTTACTCACCCTCAAGCCATCCTAGGTGTATATGACTTTCTTCTTTCTGATGAACACAATCGGAGAAATTTTAATAAATATCCTGACGCATCCAAGCTTTATAATGGCAGTAAGCATTACCAAACAAGTATGAGCTGAAGAAAGTGTCTCCATCCACATCCATCCATCATAAACATATATCACAAGGCTCCGGGGGTTTAATAAATGCCTTCTGAAGTGAAACAATGCGTTTGTGTAAAAAAAATATCCATATTTAACAAGTTATGAAATAAAATATCTAGCTTCCACCAGACCGCCTTCCGTATTCAACTTACGAAGAAAGTGTAAAACTCTAGCAGTTCAAAAAGCTTATGCTACGTCCTATGCCTTTCCTATTCAACTTACTGAACTGACGCGACGCCAGTTTACACTTTCTTCGTAACTTGAATACGGAAGGCGGTCTAGCAGAAGCTAGATATTTGACTTCATAACTTGTTAAATATGGATATTTATTTTACACAAACTCATCGTTTCGCTTCAGAAGGCCTTTATTAACCTCCCGGAGCCGTGTGGAATATGTTTATGATGGATGGATGTGGATGGAGACACTTTCTTCAGCTCATACTCGTGACCCCTGTTCACTGCCATTATAAAGCCCAGATGCGTCAGGATATTTTTTTAATATTTCTCAGATTGTGTTCATCAGAAAGAAGAAAGTCATATACACCTAGGATGGCTTGAGGGTGAGTAAAGCTTGGAGTAATTTTCATTTGAAAGTGAACTAATCCTTTAACACAGAAATTAAGAATTTGTTCTTCACAGAAGAGGCGTATTCAAGTCATTGTATGCATCAAATGCATTTTGAATAAATTACTAGACAGGACAAAGCAAATTAGTGTCACGTCAGACGTCACTGACCCAGATGCTACTTCTAGAACGGTTAAGAAAGCTAGCGGTGAATACAATGTTCACCTTCTTTGCCTGAGCAAAGCTAAGGTCAATGGTGTCTGATAGATGGGAGAATACTTACTCATGCAAATCCGGCGCGAGCGCAGCTAGCCATGCCAAGCTACACGCCCAACTCACTGCTCAGTCAGGGGTAACCAGATTCAGTGGACAAATCATGCTGCGAGAAAGGGGAGAGAGGATGAAGTGAAGGATATCGAGAGAGGGGAGGGAGAGGGAGGGAGCCAAACTCACCTGGTCCTGGCCGTTTCTCTGCCAGCTGAACAGCTCGGCCTGCTCTGTGCCATCTGAGGCTAGTGAGCTATGACGCTGGCCAGGCCATCCTGCCTCTAATGATCTGCATTGTAGGCAAAGAGTCTGGGCTCTCTCCCTATCACTCTCCCTTGTCCACTCATACACTCTCACACCAGAAGCCTAAGCTGCTATCAGCAAACCCCCACTACCTCGAATGAAGCAATCTGCTCGGCTATTACTGTACATCACCATGGATATTTTTCTCTCCCATTCCCATCAGCAAACCGGCTGTAAATTAACACAGGGAAACAGGGCATTTCCTGTTCTGCTAGCAAGTTGTTTAATGATCTATGTGCTGCTTTTATCTTCTGATGCCATAATCAAGGCTTCGGATTGGCGATACACATCCCTGTTTTTCGTTTTCTTCCCATCACCAGCTAATTGGCCAAGATGTGAGAAAGGGTTTGAATGATTTGAGGTTAGTCCATGTTATTTTGTCTCTGTCTCTGTGGGCTCAGTGTTACATGGACAATTTTTTGACTATCAACAAAAAATGATCCTGTATTATATTCTTCTGGCAATAAAATGAGCACAAAATGTTGTCCCTGGGCTGACTGAGAAAATTGTACAACATAAAGAGCAAGGCAACATGATGAACACAACCAGCACAAAAACCTTGTGAACTACTAGAGGAAACTAAATTACCCTGCTCCGTGCTTTCTTGAGAGCAGAATAATTTTCAATTACATCACTGCACAATAATCAAAGGAGTTAATCCGAAATTAAATGCATGCATATAAATATCACATCATTTTCTATTATATAATTAAGGCTATAAGTCAGTACTGAGACCACATTAGATGTACAATTTGCATGGTAAACACACATGTAATAAGAAGAAACACTATGCATTTATATAAGATAAGCCTGGATTATTTGAATACATGAATTGGAGTCAGGTTTTTTTTCAGTTTCCATTTTGTTTTGATGAAAATGACATAATATAAAAAAGAGAATGTACTGTTAAGCTGTGTGGAAAAACATGAACTGACAGTATAAGTAGTGGAATTGAAGGTGTTGGAATAAACATGAAAGGTTCCCGTCAAGGTTCCCAGAGTTCCTTAATGATTACAGCTAATTTCGGTCATCATCAGGTATGTGTCAGAGCTCGTGCAGGCAATTGGCCTCGCTTTGTTCCTGCTGTATATTGATGACGCATAATCAAGCTACAGGTTTTTTTTTTGTTTTTTTTTTTCAGTCTGCATCTTTCTGTCCATGTATACATGACACAATGTGTAATTTAATATTTGAAGGTTTAAATGTACATCATGTGTCTTTTGAAGCAAGCGCACAATGCTGAGGCTAAGGCCGCATTTACATTACAGTTCAATTTTTTCCTCCCATGATATGACCCATGAACATGTAAATAGGAAAAAAGCAAATGAATTCTGATATTCTCAGATCAGTTTTTAGGCCTCATTCATATGTGGAAATAAATCTGATATGAATCAGATGCTTGCATTTGAGTCTGCCATTTAAGCAGACAGACAGATATTCCCCTGTCAATGCGAGTCGTACGTCATTGAAAAAGTGACGGTGGTGAATGACGTCAACTAAGGTGGACACCAACCGTGATCTAAATTGCAGTGTAAATGCAGCCTAATTGTAGTCACAATTCTGACTCTTTTTTTCTCCCAATTTCTAGTTCATAGCTCACAATTTAAAAAAAAAAGAAAAAAAAAGTCAGATTTGTGAGATAAAAAGTCACAATTACCTTTTATACGTTTTTTTATTCTGTGGTGGAAAAAAGCTTCCATAATAACCAAAGGCCATATATGTTGGATTTGTTGTTGATTAATGGCAACAAATTCATGTTTTCATTTCAGTAAAAGCTTCATGTAAAGCTCTTACAACAACGATTCCAGTACCACTGTTCCATATACGTAGAATATACAGTCTGCGTAGGGCACTAACTACCAAGGGGGCACAATCTCACCCTCTATGGGGGCACCATCCACACCCCCACCCCCCAGAAAGCAATTTCAACCAAGGGGGCAACTGAAATTCTGGGCATTTGACCAGTGGCTGCCCTGTGCAATTCTGTTACTTTCTATTTTTTCACTTTTAGATAGTATGTTTCCAAGAATGCACACATTCAACACTCAACTAAAAATGTAGAATGGCTTACAGTTAAAGGAAACTGAATTATAAGAAACAAACAAACGTTTTGTAATGCCATCAACTGTTAGTATTTTGACAGTCATTGTGCTATGATTGACTATTATGTTCATGTTGGATAGTAAACTAGTGCTAGTGTTTTGACAGAATGATTCAATTTTGAATTGGGTTTGCTGTGGAGTTAGTATATGTAGAAAAAGGTTTTTAGCATTTTGAAATGTAGAGTTTACATATTTATTTAACAAAATATAGTTTTGAGCAGGAAACTATTTGTGTGATGTAGGTGTGTTGCTGTGTTAAGAGTTTAGAAAAAGTACTTTAAGTATTGGTAAACACTTGTTAGCGATTGTGTATAAAAAAACAAAACAAAAAAACAAACAAACAAACAAAAAAAAACTGTAAGATCTTCAGGAGCACAACAGGTGTGTTGGATCTGAACTCTGCAGGTAGGTCTCTGGGAACAGGGTTAGGCACCCTTGTGCTATATAAAATATAAAAACTATGAAGTAAAGTACACTGAAATGGCATTATTTGCAAGCTGCCTTGAGGTCCAATGTAGTTTCTAAAAACAATGTAGTTCCTTCAATAACAGCCTCTTTGCAAAGCCTGAATTATATTGTGACAGATTCACAAAACAACCCGCTCTCAAACATGTTACACAAACTGTGAAGGTCGGACTGAAATTATTGTAGACCTTGTTAAAAGCCACTCATCTCTACTACTGCAATCTTCCAGAAGGAAAAAGCAGATGATACAGCCAAGAACAGCACAAGGTACCCAATCATGATGACACGTATTCTTCTTCAGTGTACAAGAAAATCGACAATAAATCGGCCTTTAAATAAATAAATCAATCCAGAATGAGAAATTATATATTGTATATTATATAATTCTATATTATATAATTCTATATAATGCCTCACTGTAAAGAGGCAAATTTTCCATTTACATTCTTGGTAATACATTGGGATCTCAGTCTCATAAGTAACAGCGAGCAGTAGGGGTGTGTTGGGATTTGATGAGTACAGACCAGCATATGGTCC
Source organism: Mylopharyngodon piceus (assembly GCA_039654765.1). Taxonomy (NCBI): domain Eukaryota; kingdom Metazoa; phylum Chordata; class Actinopteri; order Cypriniformes; family Xenocyprididae; genus Mylopharyngodon; species Mylopharyngodon piceus. Next base: position 19,585,341 of record CM077442.1, on the reverse strand, counting down.
AGTGTGTTGTTCTGGGAGCTGTTGTGAGCCCGAGTGCTCCTGTAAGCAGCGCTATTTGTGTCACTCTCTCTACGAGAAGAAATGGGGCTCTTAAAATTCTTGACCCTCCTACAGATAAAACTCGACTCTTTGGGTGATCAAAAGCCTTGCCAGAGCGTATCTGGACTGAAGCCAAGCCTGGCACAGCTCTTTCACCTGTATTTATTGAATGGCTGATTAACCAACATATTCTCTGTAGAGCAGCAACGGGCTGAGTGATGGGGGGAATCCACAATGGATACCATTATTACTTTACGGACAGATAAAAGCAACATCCTTAAAGAAAGCCCTATATTTTATAGCAATTAAGGCACATTAAATTTCAAATAAAGTTATAGTAAAATTATATTTTTATTGCTGTTCTTATATGCTAAAGCCACAGCAAAAGCTGTTTAGTCAAGTCAAAATAACCTTTCAAATGTGAGATACTCTCCTAGGAAGTATGGTTCCTATAATGATGAGTGTTTGTACTTTTAATATTTTGCATTTGAAATTGTATAGATGGCAACATTTGGTTTAGGCAGAAACACATTAAACTACTCCCTTATTCTCTCTAATGGTGTGTTAAATTTGCTGGGGCTGCAGTCAAACAACGGAACAAAGTCATTTAAAAGGCTTATGTATCTGAATGATGAGATTTCCCTGCATTTGGAAAGTAGAAAAAAAGAAATAATAATAAAAATAATAATATAAACAATAATCAGTGACTCCTGTCTTTTTATACATGGGCTATATCACTGTTCTGGCAAGGAAACTGAGGCAAGACAACAAAAGAAGACTTTGACTCTGATCAAACTTCAATCAACAAGCCTGACGATACCATACATCTGACTTCCCTCAGTTATTTCAGAGATACAAACAAACAAACGGATGCGACCAGATGATAATCAGTCCAAAACAAATTGTTTTATTATTCAAACCTGTCTTTCCTGAGTCAGCTAAAGCTTCTACAAGATTAACTTATTAATCAATCAGAACTCATGCAAGGTTGTTTATGACAGAAGAGGATTTGCAGCCACATGTTCAAATGATGTTGTTCTGTACAATATCATATCAAGCTACAGCCAAAGCAGTTTTGTTATCGTTAACTGAATCTAAAACCATTAAAAAATCGTTTTCAGTAACTGAAATAATATTAGATGTAAAACTTCAACTCAAAAAAAGACTTAGATTTTCTAAGAAATTTTTTTGGAAAAAAAATAGAAATGTTTTGGCAACTTACTGAAACAAACTGAAGCTGCAGTACTAAAATTACTAAAACTGAAATAAAAAAATAAAGCTAAATAGAAGCATTAAAAATGAATAAAAAATATGACAAAAATCACATTTACATATCAAAATTAAAATAAAAAAATTAAAACTAATAATGCTGAAAATATAATAATAACAGCTAATTCAAAATATTAATAAATACTAAAATATAGCTGCAAGCAGCAATTACGGGGCCAAGCACAAATAAGGCACAACCAGCCAGCCAACACGGCTGTGAGCATCAGACCAAGTGCATCAGTGAGCAATTAAATACCTATTAAGATCATTTTAGGCAAAAGAGCTGAAAAATCACAAATACAGTCAATAATAAAGATTTACTGGTTCATCACTGTGATTAAATTAATGAGGTATGGTCAGAGTGAGGTGACAATGACACTCGCAAAGTTTGGTGTCAATATGTAAAAGCATTGCAGAGATACAGCCTCAAGAGTCATTTTGGCATTAAGCCTCTAATTTGTTGCTGCGGTAAATGAATAAGGTTTCGTCTATCAACACGAAATCCATAACATTTTACCAGCATGGTCTAAAGATGTTATGATTCGATTTTGGTGAAAATTGGAGCAACGGTTTGAGAGTAGTTCGAAAAAGTATGATTTTAAAGAAAATCAAAATGACTCACAGGAAGTTTGGCTGACTGTGGCAAAACTGGCATCAATGTTCTCAGCATGACCCACAGAATTAGTTAAGATCAGTCTAATTAAAAAAGGCCACATTTATATAAATCTATTAGCATTTTTTAAAATTTCATTATAACATTTGACCACAAGGTGTCTCAAAACCTATTGTGTGCCTTCAGAGCATGGTGCCGATGGCACATCCTGAGTTTCATAATGGTACATCAATGCATTCATATAATATAGCATTTTATATCATAATACTGCATTGTAGTTAATGGAAATTTCATGTTTTATTCAATTATAGCGCCACCAAGAGGCACAATCCCACCAATTTTTTTATGTGTCCTCAGAGTGACCCCATACATGTGTGGGTCAAATTTGGTGCAAATATCTCATTTCATTTTGGAGTTATAGACATTTATATGTATGAGATCATAAAAAATGACCCATGGACGACTTCGTTTTGATTTTTTTGCCACTTCCTATCAAAATTTTGAAATTTGGGCTGTGACATATAGTTAACCAGCTTAGGTTTCGTGTTTCCTACGCTGGTTTCGTCTCGATCGGACTAACGGTTTCGAAGATATTCGCAATCGTTTTTTAAGCGCTAAATCACCACGCCGCACAAACCGTAAGTCGAAACTTGGCATGTTTGGTATCGTTGGACTTGTCAAGGAAAATAATAAGTCAACCAGATCAAAAGTTATAAGCATATGAAAAAAATAATTCCCCACTAGGTGGCGCTGGTCCGAAACTTCTCAGGCTCCTTCGGTGCATTGTCCTGATGACCCATACCAAGTTTCGTAACGATACGCTAATGCGTTCGTAAAATACAGCATTTTAGCACAAAATTCAAAATGGCCGACGGCCAAAATGGCCGATATGGGAAAACTGGAAAACCAGTAGGTGGCGCTGCGCCGAAACACTGTATGTTGCCTCAGGACATGCTTGTGATCACATGTACCAAGTTTGGTCTGAATATGATAAAGCGTTGCAGAGATACAGCCTTATGTCTATTTTCGCAAGCGCTACGTAAAATTCGTTTGCGTATTTTTTGAAAACGGTTTGAGAAATCAACTTGAATTCCATAACTTTTTGTCGGCATGGTCTGGAGATGATCTGGTTCAATTTTCGTGAAAATCGGAGTAACGGTCTAGGAGGAGTTCGAAAAAGTACGTTTTTTAGAAAATTCAAAATGGCGGAAAATTTTTCATGACGGAAAATGACGTCAAAGGATGCAAACGATTCGTCTTGACCCAAGGAATCAGAGGAAAAAAGAATTGTTTCTAACCCTTACGGTTCAAAAGGTATTAACATAAACATGAGTGCAACTTTGGACAGCTGGTGGCGCTAGAGGGATTGAGTTAGAGACTCCAAATTTGCTATGGCCACAGTTCAGACTGTCCTCTAACAGTGTGCCAAATTTCACAACTTTCCTGCAAGCGGTTCTATGGGCTGCCATAGACTCAAGAGCGGAAGAAGAAGAAGAATAAAAAAAAAAAAGAAAAAAAAAAGAACGCCAACGGATACAATAGGTGCCTCCACACCTTCGGTGCTTGGCCCCTAATAACACTGGTCCAAAGCACTATTTTCTGATCAGTGAGAGTTTCCATTTATAAGTTATTATAATATGGTAGAATTAATAGAAACAAGAGTCTTGTATGACTCTCAAGACTCTGGTTCTCTGATATGTGCTTCAGTAATTCTGAATACATCATAAGCTTATATCAGCTTGGAAGCTGAAAAATGCTGGTGAATAAAAATGTATATAATATACTCGACTGGCTCAAGAACTCTCCAATTTATTAAGTATTCAAATAAGCGAAACACCAGAGGTGATGCATAATGACTTGAATACTAATCACTGAGTCTAAATCATGTGTCACATCATTAATTGCTGAATATTATAATTAATCAAACTATGCTAATTATAAAAGCAGATGTGTCATGAAAAAGAATATAACTCAAAATTTGATTACATTCAGAAAGACCCCAGAATCAATTACATTAACCACAGCCTTCAATAAGGAATTCATGTCAAAGCACTCAACTGAACTACTTATTAACAGAAAAACCATCACAAAAAACAAGAGAATGTTTCACTTTTCTAAAATTTTAAATGGGGTTACATCTGGTCAATCTTGGGCTTTGGGATACTTTGCAGAAAAAAAAAAAAAATTTGAAAAAGAAAACTTGACATCAAGAGATACACCCATCTCTTAGCTAAACCTGAGATGTTTGTTGCAGCTTAGTGCGCTGAGGGTCACACCACCCACCAATACTTCATCTCTGCTTGTTTGTTTACCTCTGATTTCCCTCTACTAAAGCTGGCTTGTGTTCATCCAGCCATCAAAGCCTCTGCCACCTTATCCAGCTGTGATGGGAGAATCAGCCACTCGACCCAAACCTCCACAGACCTCTCCAAAGAGATCAGATGACCACTGTAAAACAGCTACAACAACGAAACCTTTCCACATAAGAAATCTCATATGTGGGAAAAGAGTGGGTGTCCTTTGAAGTGCAATAAAGACACTAGTCCCAATGAAACAGAGGGTTGCCCTCTAAAAAAAGAACCTTTTTAGTAGCTTACAAATCATGTCCCCAGTATTCAAGTTCAAAGACTAATTAATTTGGTTTTAAAGGGTTTTGTTAATTGACGACTACGGTGGTACACACATTGTTAGTGACATTTAAGATGTAGTGTGGAATGAGAGTACCTTAGCCATTACTAATTAGCACTTCACAGGAGCTAATGTCAACAGCACTTTATGGCAAGAGGTTTTATTAAACGTTTACTGTCTTATGTTTTGCTTATAAAGGTTTGTCTTTCCTTGCCATTGCTGCTATCACAGATGATTAGTGTCCTCAAGAAATGCTCTGGCTCATCAATGTTTTGCAAATACCACTTGCTGCTCTTGATTTGAATGACAGAACGATGCAATATAGTATCAGCTTTATGGGACCTCTCAAGCTGAAAATGTTCTTACTACAACATGTAATAAGCCGACATACAGTAAGATGTGGGGCTGCTTGATTATGGTAAAAATCATAATATTTTTGGTCAATATTGAAATCATGATTATTTAGCGATTATTGGTGGGCGATATGCAAGTCTTATTTCACAGTATGAGCAAGTTTAAATATCAGTGAAATTTCACAACTGTCGATACATCAGCAAAATTTAATAAATGTAAGAAAAAGGTCCTCAAAATAATTACATAAGACAAGTAAGCAGTCAGCAATACAAATAAACTAATTACAAACAAAACAAATACAACAGAATGAAAATACAAATTAAAATAAAAAAAGGTTTTAATTTTTTTTTTTTTTTTTTTTTTTTTTTTTTTGAGGAAGCTGTACTAACAGCCGTATTCAGATAAGTAATAGCCTAAAAAAAATAATAATGAAATGTAAAATAACACTGCCTATAACACTACATAGTCTTACTGTGCATTAAATATACATTAATCCTTATTAAAGCTACTCAAGTTATTCAGTCAAGATCAGTGAGTAATTTCTTTTGTCATTTGTTGTTTATCATAAATGACAGACTGCAGCAGGTTTATTAGGCTGCTATCACTTTAAGAGTAAATGCACGGATCCAATATACTGTTACACACTTACTTAAGGCATTGTGTATATGTGAATACTCTACAATAAGGCCATGTACAAATTCGTAAGTCAACACCATTTCTGAGTATTTTCTCTGTAAAACCGCAGTGAACCAAAGACCGTTTCAAATACGTGATTTGAAATCACCCTTGTTCTCTACGTCACAAATATCTTGTAACCAATCCCATCAACGTGTGGGATGGACTTTAGCATATCATTAACTATGCTGCAAAGCAGGGGGATCTCAAGAGAAGCCATGTTATCCTGCTCTATTTTTCTGTTGATATGAAAAATCAGGTACATTTATAGCAAAATAGCAGGTGAATTGTGTATATGATGTATATTACGATGTTATGATGATCTATATGCCTTTCTCCACTGATGTTCTAAGTTGTTCAAAGTGTTTCTATGGAAATATCCTGATATTTACAGTAGAAGGCAGACTGAGATGGCGAACGGGAACATGGTTTGTGTAACATTAACAACACATTATTAGGCATTTGATAACGTAGTCTAGCAAAAGGCTAATCATATTAATTACCGTTATGTGTGCGACGTTGAGAGCGCTACATAAAACGCATTATCATTCTGATATACCGACTTGTAGACGAACCTGTATAATTTACTGTTCCACTTCTTCTGAATCGGTTTCTGGTTCAAACATACATGGCTGAATTAAACCAGTATTTCCATTTGCCATACTACAGTAAAACTGACTGAGTGGATCAGGTATTCTGAGCTTGTGTGATTGAGTGGAGGCTAATTTGCATATTCATAGATTCGCGTATACTAAACGAAGCAAGGGTGTAGAGTAACATTCAAGCTAACAGGTACGATCCAACAGAGCAGCAAGCAACACAACCATAACCGAATGAGACCAGACAGAAACACATCAACTGAACTGAACTTATATACACAGACGATTGACTCAAATAACAAACAGCTGTGATGATTAGTGCAGTGTCCATGGTGACGGATTGTGGCGGGAAAACAGAACAAAGGAACACATGTGACTTATGAAAACAAACAAACTAAAAGTCCATGTGGTGTGAGTGTGTGACAGAACACCCCTCCTGGAAGGTGTGTCCTCACGCTGTAGAGAGGAGGTGATGAGGACAAAGAGATGGTGAAACGGGCAGATGATGCAGATGGCGGTTCTGGAGGTGGACGGCCGACCGGGAGGTGGCGGAACACAAGAGTCCAGGGTGGTGCAGATGGTGGTGAAAGCCAAGGTGGAGCTGGCAGGAGCTGGCCGAAGCTGAAGGGGTGGAAGGCTGGAGAGCAAAGACCGGCCCACAAGTCTGCTGCGTAGGTGTAATGATGCCCGACCCAGGTGGAGCGTACTGAGGGAGTCCGGCGAGGCTGAACACCCGATAGTCACTGCCGACATCGAGGGAGGAAGGAGCGCAGGCGCAGGAGCCAGGGCAATGGGTCGAAGAGGAGTGGAGCATGCAGAGGCAGAAGGCGGAGCCATGGGCTTCCCACAGCCAGGAAGAGATGGCTCCCAGCGGGCCCAAGGTGTAGACTCACCACTGAGAGGAGGCACTGAGGGACTGATGGGAGGTGGCGATGATTGGGTGGCAGGATTAGCTGGGGACTGGAAAGGAGCTTGGAGGGCAGAACAAAATCCAATAAAAAATAAAAAACTCACGCTGGGGGCTCAGCCTGAATATTTTAAACTTACGTGTGAAAGGGTTAATCATGTGAGCTCTGGTAAACTTGCCGAGCATTCATTAAAAATGCATTCACGCCATGTCACTAAGATGACTTGGGACTGGGTTGAAACAGCAGTGAGGAAGATGATTTGGAACTGGGCTTAACCAGCAGAGACTGAGATGACTTGGAACTGGGCTTTTTAACCAGTGGCAACGAAGACAACTTGGAACTAGACTGAACAAGCACAGACTTAGATAACTTGGAACTGGACGGTAATAGGTCCTCATCCAGTATTAATTCCTTTGAGATTCAGCTTTGTTTATTCACCTCAGCGACAGGAGTGTGGGCGGGGCTCCAATCCATGCAGACGAACTCCACTAATCTGCTCTCAATGACGGACGCTGACGCCGGCTCACACAACTGAATAGACTTTTTTTTGTGGCAGGCTTGGCCTCCGGCTTGTCATGCAGGGCGGGCATGGCTGAAGGTGGGCTGGGCTCTGGATCAGGAGTGGGGCAGTCAATTACTCCTAGTGGCTCTAACTATCGCCAAGAAAACTATCCTCATGAACTGGAAATCAAAGAACACCATACACATTACAACTTGGAAAAACTTACTAATAGAGTACATCTCCATGGAAAACTTGTCTACCTCCACTCAAAATAATACATCAGAATTACACCCTTCATGGTCATCTCTCTTTAACTTCCAACAGTCATGAATCCACTGACCTTCTTTGTCTGAAGCCATCCTCAATGATACACCATCAATATTCACACATGATTGGGGGGAGGGGGGTCAAGAAGAGGTAGCAACACCGACTAATATCAAATATAAATAAAATACTTATAAGATTATATCTAAATCTCTCTCTCTCTCTCTCTCTCTCTCTCTCTCTTTCTCTTTTTCACTGCCTCTGGACCCTGGTTGGCTGTGGCATACTAGTCCCTGCCATGTGCGGTTCTGATTAGTTGTAGGTGGTACGCTCATTCAGGCTGACTTTGAAAAATACACAGAGGGAGAGATCTGTGAAGTGGGTAAAGCACACAAAAGTGATTTATATATATATATATATATATAAATCATTTTTGATGTATATATATACAGATTATATTACATCATATTCTATAACCATTAAATGTTCTGAGCAGTTCATGGTCAAAAAGAAAAGAAAAGTAAAAATTCCTTTTAGAGACTGTGATTCTTTGACCATACCACTGCCTGGAGTTTGTTTTTGTCTGTCCTTACCCAGCGCTCCCTTCAGATAGAGTGTATATGATATCAGTGGGGGAGAGGATAGAGGTTACATCCATGGACTGAACTACACAGTAGTGTTTGTTTTCCGAGTTGGATCTGTGTCCATCAGCGGTCAACTCCTACAGAGAGAGCTCTGGGTCCCAGGCCACCCCTTTCCCCTGCCGCCTTTGCTGTCACCTTTCTGCTTGGCTGCACCCCTTTGGTAAATATACCTCCAGAGTCATGCTCTGCCAATATTTCACACAGCCAGGTTGTACATCAGCTACCACCCTTACCACTTTTTATTTGTCTTCCCTCCCTCAATGCCAGGCCTGTGTCCTCAGTGCTGGGCTTCAGAACAAAAGAGACACTGGTGTTATTGATGTGTTGGACTCCAGGCTTCGCAGGGGGCCTTCAGTGCCTAAAGTAAGACCGCTGTCAGTACAGAGCACTATAAGGGCTCCTCTGGGTCTCAACATCAGGTGCAGGTGACAGGAGCCACATCTTTTATTCCACATGAACAGGCCATGTTCAGTCCTTACTGCTCCACACTGTACCCAACTGAGCGTTATAAACAACTTCCTCTAAAATGACTAATGAACCATAAAAGCTTATCACCTAAATGCAATAAACCTGTGTGAAATTGCTTTTCCTCTTGTTATGAGCCATGTATGGTTTGTGTAGGCTGTACTTGAATACAAATTCTTTCACCAAATACATGCCATTTGAGATTTGATCAGTGAGTGTCAATAAATATACAGCCATGTATTATAAAATAATTGAAATAAATATATAAATGACTTAAAAAACAGAAATAAAATAGACCACAGACTACCTACTGAGTACTCAAGAGACAGTTTGATGGAGACAGTGTGTTTCTGTGTGATTAGCATCCTGCCATACAGTCTCTCCAAATGTGCTCAGGATGATTTTAACCTTGCCTGAGGTGGAAAAAAAAATACATTTTATTTAAAAAAAAAAATTGATTTTTTTTTTCTATTTATGATGCGCCCCTGGCATCACAGCTTGCCAACCTACACTAAATCTTGCTGAGAAATAGTGTCAGCAATGATAAAACATAGTTGTGAGCAAGACAAAACTTGATGTAAGATTTTTTTTAGGATTATACTAGTAGTTACTGAGCAGCCAATCTTTCACAGCATTTGACTTATCAGTTCATTTTAGTTCATTATTGATCTGCTTGTGTAAAACAAGGCCCAAAGGGTAGATAGTTAAGACTTCTGGCATAACTTTGCAGAAATGTATTCATAATCCCATCTGGTTATTAAAAAAACTGTTTTGAAAGGTATTCATCCAGTTGCAACAAATCCATTTATGATATCTTTAGGTATAAAAATGTAAGAGAGTATCATTGCTAAGAGTCCATTAATATAAAGGATCTATTAATGATTGACAAACAAAATCATTAATTGGGAACACATATAAACTATTAACTATGATTTTTCCCTCAATAAACTCCCAATTTACTGCTTATTAATAGTTAAAAAGGTAGTTGTTAAGTTTAGGTATTGGGTAGGATTAAGAATGTAGAATAAGGTCATGTAGAATAAGGCATTAATATGTGCTTAATAAGTACTAATAAATAGCCAATATTCTAGTAATATGTATGCTAATAAGCAACTAGTTAAAAGACCCTAAGTGTTACCGATTTTTTTCTTAAAGAAATTAATACTTAATCAGCAAGGACACATTGAATTGAATGAAAGCCTTGGTGGCCAATAGACTTCTTTCTAAAACATTTTTTTAAAAATTGCTGACCCAAAAATGTAGTGTATGTAATTTAAGAACTTACCTTATTCCATATTTTTAAGCAACACTGTAGAATATATCATATAAATTGCTTACAGAGCAAATGTTTTGCTTGCTTAATGATCAATCATTTTTAAAGCTGTGTTTGATGAGATGAGCAATTTCAAAATCATCATCAATAAGTTCACTCTCTCTTTCTGTAGACACCAGAACACATGACAGTATATCAAAGTAATAATTTCTGTATAGCTGGCCTTGATGGGGCTTTCGTATTCATCATCAGTTTGGGATGTACATAATTCAGGAGCCAGCATGCATCTTGGGGACGATGGTGTACGCACGAAACACAAATGGATGAATATTACAAGACTTTTGGTGCATACAGAGGTTCCAGCTGAATAAATACAGACAGTGAATCTGGCCCTGTCCCACTTTATGCTTTCTGCCTGGCACTGTTATCAGAAGAAAGAACTTAATGCGACTGCTGTGCTGCCAAACTGGTTAGTCTAAATGTTCAGTTAGTCCCTGTCCTCAAAAATAATGTTGTTCCAATCATGCTCTAATTTTCAGTATGTTTACATAGATGGAGTTTATAAAGCCCCCTATGTACCATTCTGAGAAAATGTCATCTCATGTCACCATACGCAGCCCACACTTTGTAAATAGCATGTTGCTTCTATTTTCATTCTGGGAAAAATATCAACATATGACTATTTGCATGTATTGTAAAGTGTTCATCAAACCTGATTAAACATGATTTTGTACAATTTTCACTTTTGTGCAAAGAGCATGCTGCCATTTACACCACCCAATTATTTATTTAAATTTGCATTTTTGTTCATTTAAAGGAAAGAAAAATACTCATCATCATGTTGTTTCCAATTCTCTTTTCCATGCAATTACGTGGAAGCACAAATGCATCAACTTATTATACAGTCCGTGTGTCTATGACGCAGAGACTTGTGTGAGAAACAGACTAAAATTTAGGTTCCGATATCTGAATATCTGATATCTGCCAAGTTTATTAGAGAAGTAATGATATTTATGATGTTTTGTGAATGAATGATTGTTTTGGCTCAGATCATTTTAATCATTCAGTTTAACCAGTTCACAAATCAGAACGATTTGGTACTTGACAACCTGCTGATTCATTGGCAGCGTTTAACATAAAATTTTGGGATGATCATCATCACACAAAGCTGTATGACTTCAAAAGACATGCAACTCACAAGTCATATATACGTTTGTGGTGCTTGATCTGTTTCCTTTCTGTTTTAAATCTTGAATGCTTCCTCTCCCGATCATTTTAACTGGATAGAAAAGGCAACAAGGACAGTCTTTAGATTTTCTCCTTTTGTGTTTCACGAAAGAACGTAAGTTATGAGTAAATGAAAATTTTCATTTGGGGATGAATTGTCCCTTTAGTGTTTATGCATGTATTCATGTATTGATTTATTTCAATCTCGATTATTAGCCTCCATAACATGTCAGTTTTGAAGCAGAGCTCCCGTGTGATTCATACTAGCAGGATTCTTCCTCTCAGGCTGAAGTCTGCTGATAACTGAAGGAGAGGTGAATCACTGATAGAGGTCACTAACTGCTTCACAAACTGAAATAGTATCAGCCTGCAATGGCAGGCTGGATACTTTAACCACTTCAAAGAGAGCAAAGGCGTTTCTGGAGATAACGTGGCTTTTAAGAGAAAGATGCCGGAGTGTGACGGAACGACTGAGATATAAGCGACAGACAGAAAGACAGAGGTTAGTTTCATTGTCGAGATTGTAGTGCTTGTGAAACACTGCAGAAGAGACATTGAAAGGGGGACTGAGAGCGGCGTGCAGGGCATTAATAGCACTATATTATCCTCTGCTTCCCCCCCTGAAGCAGCAAGTTCTAATCGTTTTCTCAAATCCCATCTGAGACAAGCATCTGGATTTAGGTGTGTGGAAACTGCATGGGTTCAGCTGGAACTCTTCCAGAGTATACCATTACACTCAGGGACTCTTCCTCCTTTGTGAAAGCACCATTTATCCTCCAGCGGTGGGGGTTCAACACCTTTGACCAGACAAGCACTTTCCAAGGGCCTCAACCTCATCCAGACCGTCTGATAACAGCCGTGAGATCTGCTTTAATGGAAGCTTGAATCAGCACTTTCACAACTGTCCTTTCAGCCAACTAAGTGGAATATAACCTGCCGGTTTAGGATGGTTTGTTCTTAAATAGTTCGTTTCTGTGCCAGCAGAACAGTATGGATGTTTTTATACAGCAGAATTGTGAGAAAAAAATAAAATCTATGATATACCTTTACCAACATTGTAGCTGCTTTGGAGCTTTTTTGATTTTTTACTCAAACAGCTGTATTGTTCACAGAAACCCTTATCAGATGCATTATTTCTTGGCCTCTGATACAGTGTCAAAGAATGCCCTTGCACAAGGCAATTTACAGGGAATGAATTGAAATGCCAGAGTAGCCAATTATTTTGTCAGAAAACACCTCAGAATCATTGCATGGAGCTGCCAGGCTCCTGTGGAAAATTGTCAGAAAGCCCTTCCTGAGACAGAGAGGGCCATGGAGAACCAGCGTGGAGCCCAATAAATAAAACTCATTGAGCCCACTCCGCTCATTACCTTGTCATCCCAAATAAGGAGCTCTCTCAGAGAGAGGCTACTGGAAGATGTATGGCACACTAATTAGTTGTTCTCAGCTTGTAAATTATTTATTCCTAAAATACATTTCAAGTACAAACAAAATTGCACAACAAGCATTTGAAGAGCTTATCTATTATTTACGTCTCTATTCACAACATGCAGGGAGATGGTGTTCACTTTCATCACATCTATCTATCTATCCATCCATCCATCCATCCATCATATATTGGTCAGTATTGGATATTCACTTGTACATCCCCCTTCCCCTATCTTTGCCATCAAATAATGCTCACTTGAGTTTAATCTTTAAAAATAAATAAATAAATAAATAAATAAATAAATGTAAAACTATTAATATAAAAACTGTCAAATATAATCATTATTATCAAATCTCAAAATTATGATACCCATTACTGCACTGTATTGATGAAGTTGAAGTAGCATTTAAAATGATTGATTTAAATGATTTATTTTCAATTCATTTAGACAAAATACTATATAATTTTAATATCAGCCATTTATTGGTTATTGGCCATAACATTAAAACAAATATTGGTATCGGCCAGAATTTTAATAGTCGTGCATCCTTGTTCTCAACAGATCTCACAGGATTTTTTTTTTTTTCTTCTTTTTTTCAACTCAATCAAAACTTCAGGCCAATAAATAAATTATTTTTTGTTTGGCCCCATCAGCTTTATAGCAAATATCTGAAAATATCTGTTTAGAAAGCAATTGCAAGATTGCAACTGATTTGTTTCCAGCTGGAGATGATAAAGAGATAAATATCGTCTTACTCAGAACAGGATGGATAATGTATACACAGTCACTTTGTTTTCACAATGAATTTATCGGCAACTTTCAGCATCTAATAAAATATCCATGTGTCCTCATTTCAGAATTGCAGATGACTTTATGGGCACAAGACTTTTTATAGTTGGAAAACTTTTTCTTTCACCATGATTGAAGAGCGTCAGGAACCGTGAGATACAGCCATCACGTTCTTGTGCACAAAGTGCATGAGGAGGCAACCTGATGGCACAGGCATCCAAATTGGCAGGGCTTTTTGTCACAAAGCGCAAAGCAATTAAATATTTAATGAAAAAGGGGCCACGTATTTCCATCCACCTGGGAATTGCTTCTATTTTCTGATATATTTGTGAGAACTGAGTGCCACTTCTCCAAATCAATGCACACTGCACATCATGTCCCTTTGCCCAACTACAGATGGGCAAACCACAGCAGCAGCCATTGAAGCCTGTGAATACACAGCATTACATGACCTTCTAAGCCTGTTTTGTCCACAGCAGAATTAACTAAGTGACATAAAATAACATCCATTATTTAACTGCATGTACTTGCTTTAATGGAACAAAGTGCGATGGCTTTTGATGTCTTCTTCGTCTTATAAAAGCAGATAGTTACTTCAATAAGTGCTACATCGAGGTACGTCAGCGGTAAAAGTGGTTCTTTCCACTTTATCAGCACATTCTGTCCATTAAAGAATCATCTTCATGAACCCATTCAGCTACCAACTTTCTTTCTTCATCGTTTTACTTTTTAAAGCATGTTAGCTGCATTATTATGCACCTGAATAGCAAGACAAATCACAGGTCAAAAAAAAAAAAAAAAAAAAATGATGTTCAAAATCGCTGAATACATTGTGCCAGCTTGCATCGCTGTTTATATTTGCCCACTGTCTATCAGACTTTGCATGTTTGAGAACAATGTCGACGTTGACACTGACAGTCCAGTATAAACAATGAAATATCTGCAGTACTCTATGCTATGATAGTAAACGCATTCTACTATGATATTACAGCGCGTTACTGACAGCCACATTTTGCAGTCAGACAATTTGAGATTTGTTTATTCCATTATTTCAAGCTAGAGAGATGATACTGTTTTCCGGAGTGTCAGTCTACGCCTCATACACAGAAGTTTGATGTTGCCTGACCTGCAGCTTTCAGTGAGAGAGGGAGCAGAGCCATGATGGAGGAGTGTTTTATAGCTCACATAAAGACTGCACTCTTTTGCAATACTAAACAAGCTGGTGGAGCACATACTCATTCATATCATCTCATTTAAACATCACTGTCACCTTGTTTCACCCTTCCCATCAGAATCATACAGTCTTAATAATACATTTGCTGTGTCTTCCAAGGAGAGGAGTTGTATTGCGATGATGGTTATTGCTATTTAACCTTGATGGTTAACAGAGACTGATTTTGAAGGTTAATAGTTCATTTATGCATGAGATAATGAGCAAACTTACCCACTGAGCCCAAGCATTTCAACGGTGACTCAGCTCATTATACATACATGCTGTGTGTTTGTGTCTGTGTGTGTGTGTACAAGGTCAAAGGGGATTTTTGTAGAATGAGCTTGATTAAAATTTTATTTTGTTTTCCAGGTTGTGAAAAAAGGCATAAAATAAATTAAGACAAAGCATTGTGTTGAAATTAAGCTGTCAATCTCCCTTGTAAACAAAGTAAACAAAATGGAAATTCCAGTTCAAGCCATTATCTGCAATTATTCATTTTGTTAAAAGACGTTAAACTCCTTCATATTTCACTGCTTCTGATTCCCATCAATGCTTCTAACAATGTTACGCTTTTATGTCTAATTAAACAATTGCACAAAAAAAAAAAAAAAAAAAAAAAAAATCTCAAGAAAAAAATACAAAAAGCTTTCTTTCTGGCTCCTAAAATAGATAAGAACATGAATTGAACAAAATATTAAAATAAAAACAGAGCAGTAAGAGTAAAAGCTGATGATATATTAGCTTCAAATATTCTCAGTCACCTGTTTAGAATAATGTTTCATAGAACATTTAAAATGAAGATATACGTTTTCCCATTTTCACATTAAGACATAAATTTAGCATTCAAAAAAAAAAAAAAAAAAAAAATCTAATTAATCTCTGTCTTTGCAATAATGAAGTATGTCTAGTCTCTTACGAAATGGAATCTCATTATGTCAGTTTTAACCTCATGAAATCTGTTCATTCATCACACATTGCATTTTAATAAAGTAAAATCACAAGTGATAACTAATCTCGACACTTCCTATCAATGATTCCCAAGCCCTCAAATGAAATGCCTGCCAACACCATCAGTCAATTTAGGGTAATCTAATCTGTTTCCGTCAGCAAAAATAAAAACATTCCTGCTTCATTGTGATAATGATTAATGTATGTCCACTTAGACAGGCACATGCTGACATCTGCACACATACATACAGTATATACACACAGTCACATGAACAACACACATTCAGTGAACAACTATAAGGGTATGTGCTATATTTGTTTGAATAAAAGAATGTTAAGTAGAGAAGAAAATATATATTTATATAATAAATATATATATTTTATATGCATTTGTATTATTTACACGCTGTAAAATTCTGTTTACAGAAAAATACTGTAAAATGCTACAGTAAAAACATGTTAACTTTAAGCCACCTATACAGTGAAAATTGTTTAACATTATATGTTATTTTATTGTAAAATACTGTCACATTTATTGTTTTGAAAGTATTACTGTATGATTTATGGTGCAAAACAAAACAACATTTCCACAAATCCCTGTGTTACACATCACATTGTCATGAGTGGCTGTTGCAAAAAAGCACACGATGAAGGAGAACACCAGGAAATAATCTTTAATCCAACAATGAAAGCAAAACATAGGAAACAACCTCTTAATACTGACAAGACAGGACAAAGAACTGAACAAAACAGGAAGCACTTATACCAGAACTAAATGAGGGAACTAATGAGTTAATTAACGAACAGGTGAACTGAATGAAACTGACACAGACTAGAATAGGTCAAGACAGGAACAAACACAATGAAACAAAGCATACTCCTGACAGTATGCCCCCCTCTGGACAGGCGAGTCCTCGTGCAGTACAAGGTCCAACTGAGCATGGATTGCGGGAGCTCTAGAGGGGAACATGGAACATGAGAGAAATAATAACAGTCCAGGGCAAACAAAACAGTCTATGGGGGAATGGAGGGAGGGAAGAGCCAGGAGCAGAAGGGGCCAGATGATGACCCAGTAGCTTTGAGGCTGGAGGCGGGGACAGGGGATCCCCATGCCAAGGCGACTTGGCTGGCTCTGGTAGAGGAGGCGGGAGAGGATGGCTGGGAGGGATCACAAGGAGCACAGGTGACATGGGGCTGGGCAGAACCAGCGAGAAATAGAAGACTCAGGACTCTGCAGAACCAGCAGGGGTACTGGAGAGTTCATACTGGGTGGGACCAGCGGGGTTAGGAGAATCTGGGAAACATCTTCCACCATCAAAAACTACCAGAGCAGGCATAAGTCCTACATAGTGGTGGGAATGTGGGCGGGGCTTCCATCAATGCCCTCGAATTCTAGCAGAACTCCCTCGGGGACAGGCGTTGTTGCTGACTCATGCACCTGGTCGGACGCGTCGTTAGGCTCAGGTTTCGGGGCAGGGAACAGCTCAGTTGGGCTCGCTGGCACGTTATCCGCGACAGGCTCAGGGTCCATGTCTACGGTGGAGTCTGGCTACAGTTCCATCTGGCAGGGTGAAGGCTGACTGGGCTCTAAGTCAGGTGCAGTGAGGCTGGTGGGCTCCAATGGGCAGATGGTGAACGGCGAATCGTTGTTCACCAGCAACCGCTCCATGAATGCAGCAAAATCCTTCTTGGGACCGTCCATTGGAAGGTGTACATTAGACTGCTCGCTCAGGAAGGTGTACAAAAAACAAAGCGAGTGGTCCAGGTAACGAATTTGGCACACTAGATCTAAAAAGTCCTGGGTGTGTTCTTCCAGTCTCCCTGATCCAGACAGACAAGCTGTACTGCGGGGAGGTCCATGGCGATGAAGAGAAAATAAAAAATAAAACAAAATAAAAAAAGAGGGGAAGGAATGCGCCACAAAAATAAACTGTTGGGTCCTGTCTTCTGTCATGGCTGGCTGTTGCAAGGAAGCGCATGACGAAGGAGAATAGCAGTAAATAGTTTTAATTCAACAATGAAAACAAAACACAGGAAACAACCTCTTAATACTGATGAGACAGGACAAAGAACTGAACAAAACAGGGAGTACTTACACCAGAACTAAACAAGGGAACTAATGAGTTAATTAACAAACATGTGAACTGAATGAAACTGACACAGACTAGAAACTAGGTAAAGACAGGAAAAACAATGAAACAAAGCATACTCCTGACACACATATGATTGTATTTTATATAAATACTTTTGTTTCTTTTTATTTTTCTTATCAGTAATCTGCATTAGGGTGTTTTGTGTTTATTGCATTAGTTTAGTGTCATGTATGTTACTATGATGGTGTTTTGTCTTTGCGTATATGACTCTGTCCACCATACACAAATACTGGCCATGTTTTATGGACAGGCCACTTATGATGAACTCTGATACGACTTGTAGCTTTCTGCTTACTATTATTGTGGTGGTTACCAGTCCAATTTACAAACAGTTCAATTAGACTGGTATATTAACATTATACCATTCAATGAAGTTGTAAAATGTACAGGCAAACCAAAAGACCGAAAACATTGTAACAGTATCTTTTACTGTGAATTTCTGGCAACCACAGCTGATTTATTAACAGTAATTTAACAAGATATTTTTTTTTTTTACAATTTGCTGTTCAATGGGCAGCAGTTAACTACATTGTTTCCCATATTGGGGCAGAGGAGGATAGGTGTGAAAACCGAGAAAGAGAGAGTCTGTTAATTTCTATTCCACACACTCTTCAGCAAAGCTAATCACCTCAGCGGCTAGTCCCTTCACCTCAACTCTATCGCACACAATCAAGACTTCCAGGTGCGGACTGATAACTTTTGTGAGAAAGATGGAGTGTAGTAGCTCATTCCAATTATCACTTAATTTCTCTTCCTTTCTCCTCGTTGTCAGATTTTGACTCATGCTTCTATTAGTTGTGTGAATTATATCAGGTTTTTTTTACCCTACAGTGCATTCTTGTGTGTGTGTGTGTGTGTGTGTGTGTGTGTGTGTGTGTGTGTTTCGTTTTTTTTTAAATCTACTTTAAGTAGGAATTTTCTAAGTTAAACTCCTGTTCAAAATGTATGAGCAATTCTTCTTTCTTCTGCTATTTATCTCTTCTTAGCTTTTATTTAAGAAGAATAAGTTAAGTATTTGCTGTGTATCTTGTAGGTTAAAAAATGTATATTAATTGTCACAAAATATAATGTTAGATATCCGGGTATCTTAATTGGCTTAGTGAATAAAGATCAGATATAAATTAACCAATGTGGCATTTAATTACCCTATTTTACCCCCAGATGATCTAGTGGCTTTGTAATCTGTTGGATATCTGTCTGGCTGTGCAGCAAATGCCAAGGTCACTGTTGATATTGTCAGGACATAGATGATATTGAGATATGCAAATGAGAAAGCATTCGCAACAGATTAGCATCTTTATATGTATATCTTGCAAGGAAATGTTTGGAAGTAGATGGGGAAAACATAAAAACAAGCATAGGTAATGAGAGACCGTGAGACTATAAAAGCCCCTCAATTGACAATGGTTGTGATATTTGGCAGTAAATTAGGAGAAAATGGTGGAAAAAAAACTAAAACACATCCCTATGGCCAAACAAAGTGCACATTCTAGTTCCTGTCATTTGTCTGTTGGTTAAGGGCATGGTGGGATATTGAGCTGCTTTAAATGCCTTCATTTATTTGGCTGATTTCTAGCAGTCCAGAGCCATAGAGCTCCGTGAGCAGCCAAAAAAAAAAAAAAAAAAAAAAAACTTTGGAAATTCTCCCATGCGACAGAACAAAAAATGTGCTCTGCTTTTGGGTAATTGCCTCTTTATTGATAAATGAATAAGTGTGATCATGGCAAACTCTCTAAACCATTCGCACATTAAATATTAAAACTTTTGCAAACCATGAATGCCACATCTGCTCCATATTGGAAAAAAAAAAAAAAAAGAAAAAAAAATTCCTGAAGTCATGTCAGTGCTTCATTCTCTAATGGTGCTTTTCCCAGTGAAATCATCAGTGCTTAACTGATTCAGACTTTTCTCCAATTACATTTCTCCAAAAAATAAATAAATGTCATATTTGCATGTGCTCTTTATTGGGGGTAAAATGGAAAGTGGAAGAAAATGGAAGCTGGGTGTTATCTACATATTGAGGAGAAACACACTTTATTGGAAGGACACCACATTTGGACCTTATAATAAGTGCAGAGGACATAAAGTATTAGAGGAAGCACAATAACTAAATGTCACAGCATTGACAATCAGTCGCCACAGGGCCTGTTTACAAAGTGCAAGCTTAAGTCACCTTCGGCTGACATGTTGCTTGCCATGTTAACTTGTGTTGACACATTTGAATGTTTATGAGTTACCTGCTTCGGTGTTATGTTTCCTTCTGCGGGGGATGTTATGTAATCCATCATGATTTCTCCACATAATTGAGTGCAGGTTTAGTTTCACTGTCAGACCACATCTCAAAATGGCTTAAATTAAGGAATGCCATTTGGCTTAATGCTGTCAAGTTTTTGTCCCACTTTTCTTGTATTATTATTACCGGCGTAGCCTCCATTGGGGATTTGTGCACTACAAGTGAAAAACCTTAATTGAGGGTTATTTTATGTATTAGCTTCTATTCCCTAGAGACAAAAAGGCTTCAAAAAAAGTTGCAGGAAAAAAAAAAAAAAGATTTGAAAAGAAAAGAGTGTGCAGTGACAGAATCCAGGGCTATAGATCACTCTGACACATCCTGATATGGAGCCTAGTCTACCGGCTTCATTAAATATTCAGTTACCCTTCAATTACACAAGGGCCAGCATGATTTATGCTTTTACGTTTTAATTTCAATTAAGCAACCTGTTTAGCCAATGTCCCGTTGTATGCTCGCGTAACAGGCAGGGGGAAAAACTCAATTACGCCCTACAACATGTTGATTCGCTATATCAGAAATTGGCTAATACATTTCTTGTCTAGACACATACAGCTCCTGTTCTCGCCTCGACTTCCTCCAAAATCTACTTTCAGTGTCCACTGGGCTTTGCGCACACACCAAACAAACGTGGAAAAAAAACAATTAGATTAGCCCTGAAATCAGAGGTTTTATTTCATAAGTATAACACACCATATAGTGATAATGGATAGGAATGAGTTGCAAACCCGAAGTAGGAAGATAATTTTATTCTACAGTATTTGTCTTCAGGGCAGAAGTTAAAGAGCGGCAAAGACACAATATGGTCTCAGTGGAAAGTCACGCACAACAGACGGCAACAGGTATGAATGAATGGACCGTACGCACACTTTTCTTTTTTCATATGGACAGTTGTAAACATGTTTGGTGTATATTGGTCTAATGCGTGCCTCAAAACTGATGGTATACAGTAAATATACTATCGTTTAAAAGTTTGGGGTCAGTATGATTTTTTTTTTTTTTTAAAAGAAATTCATACTTTTATTCAGTGAGAACTCATTAAATTGATTAAAGTACTTAAAAGACACTTAAAGATATTTAAAATGTTACAAAAAAATGTTCACAGTTTCCACAAAAATATTCAACTGCTTTCAACAATGATAATAAGAAGAAATGTTTCTTAAAGGTGCAATATATAAAAATTTTGTATGCTAGAGGTCGCTAGCGGCCTATTCAAAAAAAAGGCGTAGCTTGATGACGCAATGTTTGAGCGCGGAATCTTGGGACATGTGGTCTTCACCTCAACGGACGGTGCAAAAGAATAGGGATAGGACTCGGGAAGAAATCATGTTCATGTATGCGATTATTAACGTTATTGTAGTATGAAGCAGAGCAGGACCGAGTGTTGTGGGAGCTGAACGAGGCCACTGGAGCGATTGCGCAACACACGCCTCATGAGCAGCGGAACTTTTATTATGCCGCTTCCGCTTTTCCGGTCATGAGTATGAGGTAACGCAGCTCTGTTTATCATATTAGATACATTTGAGAGTGTTTAAAATTATGTTATAACGTTACTCTGTGCGTTCGCTCGGTGGCTGCTGTGAGACACTTGTTTGAGACACACTGCAGTAAGCTAGATCGATTTTGAATATCATATTAAATGCTGGATGCTTGTGTTGATAAATGGCATGCAATTCATTTTAAAACATATTGTATGATGGAGAAAATTCTGTATTACTGTTACTAAAAATAAAGCTGCATCTGATTATGCTATGTTAGCTACTTGACAAAATAGTGTTTTTCTCTGAGGCATGGTAAAGCATGGTACTCGCAAAAAATCATGAAAATTAGATTTAAACAATAAGACTAAACGTGTTGAGCAATATAACAACAATTAGTTTTCTGTCTATAAATATATCAAAACAGTTGTTGCCTTGTCTATTAAAAAGTGTAATATATTAAAGCGTCTTTGGTGTTTCCATGGTTTCTACAAAATAAAACCGAGGCAGACCGAGGGTTAACGCGGGTATGACGCAATTGACAGGCGACTCCTCACACGTCCCGGAGCCTTGGTTAAAATTGCAATTTTCTCACGATTTACAAATAGTTGGAAACATTTGGGATATTGTAAGTACTCAAGTGAACAAAATATATAACACTGGCCTAGTGGTTTTTGGATATTTTACTGCAAAAATATTACATATTGCACCTTTAAGCAGTAAATCAGCATATTAGAATGATTTCTGAAGGATCATGTGACACTGAAGACTGGAGAAATGATGCTGAAAATTCAGCTTTGCCATCACAGGAATACATTACATTTTAAAATATATTAAAATATAACTAAGTTGCAAATTATAATAATATTTCACAATATTACTGTTGTTAATGTATATTTGATTATATAAATGCAGCCTTGGTGAGCACAAGATATTTCTTTAATTTCTTTCATTTGAACGGTATATCAGAAGGATTGTCCATGTAGTAAGAGGATAAAAAATACCTTATTTATAAAAAATACCTTGCACGGATAAATCACACCTTATTTACTTGTTGACCACATAGTATTCATTAAAACACACACACACACACACACACACACACACACAATACCCATAAGCTGCATTTAATTACAGCTAACCAAACACCAAAAATCAGTGCATATTTTAATACCAGGCATTCATCTGTTTCTTTTTTCATTGTTGCAAAAGTAAACTGTAACCCTAGAATGTAAAATATAAGCATGCCAAAGTAAATAATCGCATAAATCATTTTTAAATCAAGTCTTATCCATGTGATATCAGCCATCCCTGATGGCACAGCCTCATACCACCTCTAGCAAAGTGTCTTACATTACTATTTAATAAGATTCAGCAAATCAGCAAATCAGAGTCCAACCTACCATATGTGTGTAGCATGTTTGACTGAGTGCACTTTCAAACACAAATGTTCTTACACATAGGCTGCATAAAATGCAGTGCAGAGGGTGTTGAGTCTCGAGAAAGCTATTTTTGCGGTACAGATTGTGCAGGCAGGGTGGCAGATGATGAAATGCCATAAGCTGAGGGAAGGAAAATAGGTCATACACGTCAGGTTCTTGGCTTCATTCTCTGACGTGTCATCACCCGAGGTGCAAAATAAAGAAAAATTGCACGTAACTAGACACTTGCCTAAGGAGCTGATTGTTTTCAGGGGTATTGGTTTGGGATGTGTTACGTATTTTGACCATCCAGACATGGCTTAACGTTGAAGATTCCCACGATTATTGTATACAAAAGGCTGTTTGAAATTTTTTATCTTCTAGGGGAGAGAGGATGGTGAGGGGTGCATTACTGTACTGTATATGTTTCTATGAGAGTCTCACTTGGGTTTCCTCCTTCTGCTCCTCTAAATTTTGATTTACACAAATAAAAGAAGGGCCAGACAAACAGTCTGCTGCCTATGAGTCAAGTTATCCCAGCCTTCCCTGGGTCTGAAGAATGCTCTGTGTCTTTTTCTCCTTCACACAAATGCAAACACCTTACAGAACATTACTCAGCATAGCCATAAGCAGGCATTTTAAGTCTGTTTGCATATCTACATAATCGTATGTCTTTTCTGTAAATGTTTTTTTAAGGGTTGAGTAAAGAGTTGATTTTCTGATTGATCTCAATATTGATTTTTTAAAATCCCAAGACCAAGCATTCTTGCACAACTTTCACTGGCAGCTCACCCCTGCTGTCTTTGTGTAGAAATGACTCATTCATTTCACTCCTGAACAAATCAGTGATTTTGAACAAATCAGTTGAATGAATGATTCAGTGACTCACTCATAAAGAGAGTTGCTTGTTTCTTTCCCGAATTAATCAGTGTTTTTGAATGAAACGGTTGAATGAATGATTCATTGATTCACTCATAAAGAGAGTCACTTGTTTCTTTCCCGAATGAATCAGCGTTTTTGAATGAAATGGTTGAATGAATGATTCCTTGATTCACTCATAAAGAGAGTCACTTGTTTTGTTCTTAAATCAGTGTTTTGAACGAATGAATGGTGAATTTAATGACTCAATAAAGACAGTCAGTGTTTCTCAGTCGTAAGGCTGCCTACCTCCCCTGCTATGTCATTAAGTGACGTTGTCATCTCATTTGGCATATTTTGAAGAATTCATCAAGTGTATCCTTCTCATCCTCAAGTTTATCATGAAATGCAAGACAAAAAAAAAAAAGATTCTGAAGGTGAATGCATTGTTTTCTTTTATTGTATTGTAAATTAATGGGGACCAAAAACCAGTCAGTATCTGGTGTGACCACCATTCGCCTCACGCAGTGCAACACATCTCCTTCGCATAGAGTTGATCAGGTTGTTGATTGTGGCCTGTGGAATGTTGGTCCACTCCTCTTCAATGGCTGTGCGAAGTTGCTGGATATTGGCAGGAACTGAAGAACACGCTGTCGTATACCGATCCAGAGCATCCCAAACATGCTCAATGGGTGACATGTCCGGTGAGTATGCTGGCCATGCAAGAACTGGGATGTTTTCAGCTTCCAGGAATTGTGTACAGATCCTTGCAACATGGGGCCGTGCATTATCATGCTGCAACATGAGGTGATGGTCGTGGATGAATGGCACAACAATGGGCCTCAGGATCTCGTCACGGTATCTCCGTGCATTCAAAATGCCATCAATAAAATGCACCTGTGTTTGTTGTCCATAACATACGCCTGCCCATACCATAACCCCACCGCCACCATGGGCCACTCGATCCACAACGTTGACATCAGCAAACCGCTCACCCACACAACGCCATACACGCTGTCTGCCATCTGCCCTGTACAGTGAAAACCGGGATTCATCCGTGAAGAGAACACCTCTCCAAAGTGCCAGACGCCATCGAATGTGAGCATTTGCCCACTCAAGTCGGTTACGACGACGAACTGCGGTCAGGTCGAGACCCCGATGAGGACGACGAGCATGCAGATGAGCTTCCCTGAGATGGTTTCTGACAGTTTGTGCAGAAATTCTTTGGTTATGCAAACCGATTGTTGCAGCAACTGTCCGGGTGGCTGGTCTCAGACGATCTTGGAGGTGAAGATGCTGGATGTGGATGTCCTGGGCTGGTGTGGTTACACGTGGTCTGCGGTTGTGAGGCCGGTTGGATGTACTGCCAAATTCTCTGAAACACCTTTGGAGACGGCTTATGGTAGAGAAATGAACATTCAATTCACGGGCAACAGCTCTGGTGGACATTCCTGCAGTCAGCAAGCCAATTGCACGCTCCCTCAAAACTTGTGATATCTGTGGCATTGTGCTGTGTGATAAAACTACACATTTTAGAGTGGCCTTTTATTGTGGCCAGCCTAAGGCACACCTGTGCAATAATCATGCTGTCTAATCAGCATCTTGATATGCCACACCTGTGAGGTGGATGGATTATCTCGGCAAAGGAGAAGTGCTCACTAACACAGATTTAGACAATATTTGAGAGAAATAGGCCTTTTGTGTACATAGAAAAAGTCTTAGATCTTTGAGTTCAGCTCATGAAAAATGGGGGCAAAAACAAAAGTGTTGTGTTTATAATTTTGTTCAGTGTAATTTATAATTTGAAAATACATATAATATTTACAAGCAATCATTTGAAGAACTGACCTTCCACAGATATAGAAAACTGAATAAGGGACTGCATGATGTCTGAGGCAGCTTTGGGTGCGTGTCGGTCAGCACAAGTACCAAACTGAATTCATTTTTGCTGCTTATTGCGCTTTTCAATATCAACCACGTCTAACAATTTATTTTCTCATTCATGCATTTCTTTATCACTCTTAATGTGTCAAAACATTAAGGTTGGCATGAAACAGAAGTTGCAATAGTCTTTTCTTCCCTATTTTGACATATATGGTGAGGTGAGATGTCGCTGCAAGAGGGAGGAAGTTATTTTGATTAAAGATTACGAGGCACAAATTAAAAAGATCTGCAAATCTTTAATCTTTAAATCTTTTTATTATTTAAAGATTTATTTTTGGTGTTTTTTGCCTTTATTAGGACAGGACAGTAGGTAGACAGGAAGCGAAGTTGGAGAAAGAGGGGGACAGGATCGGGAAAGGTCCACAAGCCGGGACTTGAACTAGAGATGCCTGAAGCGCAACCGCGCCATATGTTGGCGCGCTGCCACGTGGCTATCGGCGCCGTCACAGATAAATCATTTATAATAAATAGTGCAATACTCCATGAATAAATAAGAATTTTGATTTCATTTGACTTTAAGCAGTCCTGCGCCATGATGTTGTCATATCGCCCAGCCCTACTCGACAGGATGGCTCAAGCTATTTTGCTGACAATGAAGATTAACTGCTAAAAATGGCAATATTCCACAGTTAAAAAATGTATTTTGTCAGTAGAAACAAAAGTAACTAATGTTAGCTAGCAAGCTTTCAGTGAGTCAAATCTGATAGGATAATATCTACATACTTTAAGGCAGTTTGCACTGAGCACCAGAACAGCTTCTAAGTTCTTGTATTATTAGATTAAAATGACATATTTAATGAAGTATTTTAAGTATTTTAAATACAAAATACAGTCTCTTAAAGTATTTAATTACAAATTACACAATTTTTTTTGGCCAAAAAAATACAAACTACAAATTACGTAAAAATAATTAAATATATATTTTAAATACATTTAATTACAATACTGCCCATCTCTGGATGCAGCCTCCCAACTGAGAAGCTCTCAGTCAGTTTTGTTTGTAAATGAATCAGCGTTTTTGATTGAATTGACTGAATGATTCACTCATAAAGACACTCACTTGCCGCCACCTACTCACGTAACCAGCAGAGAGAATTTTGCAGAGAGTTTGCTTTGGTTTTAGGTGGGTTTCATTCATGTTTTAGTTCAGTTCCCTTGGTTTTCATCTGTTTCTATGGATATTCATTGTTTGATTATTGTTTGTACCTGTGATTCATTTCGTTAATTAGTTTGGTTCTGAGTATTATGCCCTGTGTTTGTTCTGTTCATTGTCCATTCTCATCACATTTTAGTGCAGTTGTACTGTTTGTGTCTTGATTGCTTAGTTCTTTGTTAAATAAGCTATATCACTGATGCGATTAGATCCTTTCTCGCACGTCATTTCAACCCGCTGTGACAAATATACAGTATTAATAATTTTATAATAATTTTATACATTGCTATAATATAATATATTCTAACAGTTTTACACAAGATATGCAATTTAAATTTATTTTAAACTAGTTTTTGATTGAGTTGATAAATATATGAATCTGAATCAAGAGCTTGTGAATTGGAATCAAATCAAGAAATGCGTATCGATATCCAGCCCTACATAACAGCCTCAAAAATAAAGGGCTCTTAACAAACCACTCCCCAAACTCCCATTTTACCTCAGTCCAACTTCAATTTACTTTCTCATTCATTCTCCTCCAAACTCCAAATAAGAAAGTGGGTGAGTTCAGACGACCGCCCTTAGGGGTTTTTTTTTTTTTTTTTTTTTTGTGCCAAGTACCCTTTCTCCCTCTCTGCATTTGCAGACTTGCCTGGAATTCCATTTACCAGCTATATATTAAACTTATAAGCTCCACCATATTGAGGGAGGTTCTTCACAGGCCCATGTTGGCCACTCACATCAAACTGTGTCACCAATTATTAGGCCTAAGCAGAGGGGCCCAAACACAACAATTCAATTGAGAATTTACAAAGGGACCTGTCAGTGCCAGAGGATGGGAGGATGTCGAAGAGAAATGCACAGACTAATTGGGACATGTCTCCCATATGGATCCCTCTCCAGTGAACAGTTGGGCTGGCAACTCAGGTACCATGTGCTGTTTGAGATACACTGAAGCATTGTCAGTTCAAACACACAAGCTAACCAGGAGTTCCCTTGCTGAATAGTGTTACACATGAGGTGAATGCATATAATTTAGATTTAGAAGTTCCTCTAACGAGAATCCGGGTGTGATTATATGCTGGCCAGTAGAGGAGGTTTTGGGATTATAGTGTGACTTGAAAAACATTATAAATTGTATTAGCCTGGTTCATGAATATTAATTAGGAGCATTTATTAATATTAATTATGTAGGTAGTGTTTGCCCTAGCCAGCCTATTTTTAACGTAAGAGCAGGCCATTTGTATTTTGAATGTGAGAGGATTCCAGGTGTCATCAGCTTCCAGTTATCTTTAGCAGTACAAAACAGTTATGCTGCATGATATTGCAAACTAGAATTTTATATCATATTATTTTAATGTATTGATCAGAAGAACCAATCAGATGACGCAAAACTCTCAAGGCAATTTTTCTATGCAACGCAGCTAAAATTGCTTTACTACATTCACCGGTCTGGCAGTTCTACCAGGTGTCTGAAAAGGACAATACATTTGCAACATCTTTGCGGAGACACTGCAAAAGCAGCAACCCTAAAGCAATGACAGCAGGAAGCTGGAGCTGTGTGATTTTAGTGCATTTCTGTCCTTCACAGCTATGCGCTTCCGTTTATCCCTAAAATCCCAAACTTAACATCCAAATCAGCTAGATCAGTGATTGTCATAAAATACAGTCTGTTGCTAAACCGCAGGATGTGCTCGATAGTAAAAAGAAGTATTAAAACTGCATTAAGCCGCGAAAGTGATACTGTTTCCCAAACGGTTTTCTGTGCACACGCTCCGAGAGGGAGTGGAACACAGACAAGCAAAGTGAACTTTGAGCTTCGGGTTCGCGCCGAAATGGTTAAATACACACATAAATATGTCAAAATGCCTGGCTTGGTGAGTATTCATTTAAACACAGTCGGTAATGCCTTAAGTGAACATAACAGTTAGGAAATAAAACTGCGTTCACCCCATGTCGTAACTGACCGTTTGCAAAGACCCACCCCCTTTAGTTACTTTTGCTACGTCCGACAAGCCATGCCACTCTCACACCACATCATGTTCTCACGCAGTGAAAAATACATTGCGGAGCAAAGAGGACACTGACAACGAGTCGACAGACAAGACAGAGCAAGTTACTTTTGATATGAAACAAAGTCTCAAATTTCAAATTTTGTAATTTTTAAAGAAATTTAAACAATAAATGCCGTTTTGTGGCTCTTTAATGTGTCGTGACAGATCACTGTAGCACTTTAATTCAAGCGGGTCATGAACTGATCATCTGTTTGTAGTTCATTTATAGCATCAAATAAACATGGTTGAACATCAGAAGGAATGTTGTTTCAACTGCGGAAAGTACACACCATTTTTCAAGTTCAAGTCCACCAATGTTAATCTACTAACTCCCCGACTGCTTTGGCATTATGATTGGTTAGATCGGCCGTCAATCAAACTCCTGGCAAAGGGTCAATTACTGTAAATAAAGCTCTGTATGCTTTCAAATCACTCTCGCAGTACTTTGATGTCATACACCGTTCGGTCTGCACAGCGCTGCTTCAAGTGGAACACACCTCAAATCTACAGTGGTCATATGGTACAAATCGTAGCTCTCAGAAAATTATGAGATTGCACATTGCAATTACAAGTTATACAAGCATGTAAAGGCTTTTTACAGTTCAGAATCGTTACAGTAATTACATGATGTGAACGCACCTTAAATCACATGTGTAACAGTATACTGAATCCGAGCATTAGGTCTTAAATATTCCTGCAGCCTAGTATATTCCTGCTGCCATCTGCTTCAAAGTTAAAGGGTACAAAACACACACAGTTTCTGCCAATCACATGTTAATCTTGAGTACCTATAGAGTAGTATAGCATCCTTCATATCTCCGAAGAGTCTTTAGTTTTATCATATTTATAAAAGATAGATAAGCTGTAAATCCAGCGTTGAACTGGGCCTTGTTTATAAAACCATAAGCGCCGATCCTGGAAAAACACGAGATATTCTACATTCATTTTAACCAATAAAAAAGTGATTACAACTATCAGACATGACTTTATCCTTATTTTGATAGGTAATTTAAGGTGGTTTCTATGGTTATTTTAATGACAAATATCGAGAGCGCATCAATGTAATGCGTGAGCACAAATCTCTCAGCTCCACTTAACGCTGGGTTCTTTGGGAAGCAAGGTTATCTTTCCCTCACAACCAAAAACACACTTCTTTGGTAACATTGTTGATTTCGTGGTCTAAAAACAAAGTGACAAATCTTTCTCGAGCAAGTCCTGTGCAGGGCTGCTGACGACATCCGTAAAGCCGAACGAAACGCATTGATGGGCGTGCTCTTGCTCTCGCTCTGGTTAATGTGTGTGTGCGCTCTTCCGGAAGAAGTGCCCATACAAGGAATTCCGCCCTTTATTATATAATAAAGGGCCATGCTCGAAAAAAAAGCGTCCGAAGTTTGTGAGAAATCTGAAGAGTATTTTTGGCACAGAAATACTTTGTTATACGTCCAACTCGTTTTTTTTTTAACTTTGGCCATGTTTAGCATGAGAATCCAACTCTTTAACATTGTAAATAAGTTAGAATGCCTGAAATAGCATTAGACCCCACCTTTAATCCAAAAAAAAAAAAAAAAATCGCTCACTGCTCTTTAGCAGATTTAGATTTAGTAGGATTAATCTGTTTAATTTATACAGTGAAGACTATGCAGTGTTAAGAATAGCTAAATAACCCAGATGGGTCTATTTAAAGCCTTCTATTTATCATGTAATATTATTTATTTCACTGATCGTTATCAGCCAATACTGCTTCCAGTGATCGTAATTGGTGATCAACCCCAAAAATCCTGATCGGAGCACCCTTACTATTTACTTATAGCGGTTAATAAATCAAAACTCTCACACATTCACAGAAAATAGCATACTTCCACATTGCAAAATAAGGTGAATAGTATTAAATGAATTGTAAAAGGCATGTGGGAACTAGCCATTGTAGGGAGCTGTTTTGCATCACATTTTTAAGCCACTGTGTAATTTTTAGCTTGACACAGTGGCTTAAAAAAAAAATGGTGGTCACATTATTATTTTTTAACTGCGAGAAACACTGTCTTAATGTTGTTTTATGTGGACAGCAAAAATTTTTTTTTTTTTTTTCTAGTTCCATAGCTAAGCAAAACTAAAATATAATGATTATCTCAGAAAAAGTGGGGCAGACTGCTAACCCTCTGCTCTATACCCGCTTGAGGAAAAACAGGTAGTCTTGGTACTGCATTTTGAAGCAACAATTTAAGAAATGGGTCAGTGGAGTTTGGATTCGGGGTTCAGCCTGTTCCCTCTGGCTATGTCTGGGTCAGTCAGTGCAAATCAGACAAGGCTTAACACATAACAAGGCTCTGTACATTTGTCACACTTCAAACTACTTAAACTCATTTACAGTAGGGGATTCTCTTCGCAAAGCAGCAATGTAGATATAGACTGTGCAAAAGTTTGATGTTAATCTTTTCATCACAGTACATCTCACCATGACTCAAAGGTTAAGAGCTACAATAACTGTAAGATTTTAATTTAATATCATATAATTTGTGTCAGATGCAGAGACTTGCACAACATATGCCCATTTGTACAGGAACCACATAACAAGTCTGTTTTCCAAAATTAGGCATAATTATTGTAATAATTTGAATTCATAATAACCCTACTGCCATATTTTAGTCAAATATCACATATAAGCCAGGAAGAAGGAAGAAGTATCTTTTCAAATGTCAAAAAAGACATTATTACACTTAAGCCATTTTCACTTAGCACTTCCAGTTTCAATGTTGACTGTTTCTCAAATTTGAGCCTCAGAGAAAATGAGTAGAGAAGGTCATGATGATTACACAGACAAAAAAAGGTCCAAATGATGCATGGATTAAGTAATTTCACAGAGAAAGCTTCAGAGTGAAATTGTCTATTTTTTATTTCAGTTTCTGTTCTGTCTGTCCATTGACGTGGTTTCGAACCGACACTAAATGGGGTCGTCCCTGAGAGCCCCAAACACCTCTGAGAGTATCAGAAAAGGACAATGAAATTGGCATGTTGAATTTGCATGCCAAGCCACGCCCACTGACATACAGTATATAAGCGCTGGCAGTGCACTAGACACTTCAGCTTTGTTCTTCGGAGCCGAAGCAGTGCGCCTCGACTGGAAACAGAAGAGAGGCATTTCCAATCACCTTGTTGCTGCTGGAAATACGGCACGTTCTGCAGTCCTTTCATTGTGCACAGATAAGTGTGCGAGTGTTCCCCTGGGTGCTTCAGCAGCTTGCTGAAAGAGAAATTTCCTTATAAAACAGCAAATTTCCTTTCTAAAAGAGCAAATACACAGCGGTTCGCATCTTTTTAAAGATGCCATTCCGTCCATGTCCTACTGAATGCGGGCGATTCCTCTCTCCTTCTGACGGGCTATGTTCAGTGTTTGGGCCGCGCTCATGCTGAAGCAGCGTTCATTGGTGGTTCATGCTCTCATCATCTTGTATCTCTTCAAGCGACCAAGAGTCTCCTCAGCTGCTTCCTGTCCTGGTCCTTCTACCTCTGGGTATGAGGCCTCGGCAGCGAGTACTGAGGTCGACCTGGGGGCTTCAATGGCAGTGCTTTCGCTGGGTGAATCCCAGTGAACCTCCCATTCCCCAGCATGCTCAGTTTCTCCGGTTGAGTTCCTGGATGAGTTTGACACTGCATCACTCAACGTTGCGTCACAGGGTGTATGGCGCATCTCATTCAGGGCTCGCAGAGATGATGAGTTGTCGCTTGCAGCATCGGAGCACAATGCCTTCTTATGCCTTCTGACACATTCACTGCCACAGGTACCATGGACATTGTCCCACTAGTGACACCCGTATGGAGTCTGGGCGTGTGGTTGACGCTTTCCAACCCGTCCAGCTTGGCTATGCGATTCAGTTCACCAGGCATCCACCCAATCGGGTCCTTTTTACTGCAGTACAAGGCGAGGACACCCACTGTTCTGCGGAAGGAAATCGCGAACCTTCTAGCGAAGGATCCGATAGAGCCTGTCCCCCCGGCCGAGATGAAGAAAGGGTTCTACAGCCCCTAACACTCCAAGAATGTTTAAAATGCTCACGGTCAGACATATGCTCACGTGTCAGACATCTAGATTGGTTCGTGGCGATAGACCTGAAGGACGTGTACTTTTATGTTTCGATCCTTCCTCAGCACAGACCATTTCTTCGGTTTGCCTTCGAGCATACCAGTACAAGGTCCTCCCTTTCGAGCTGTTCCTGTCTCTTCGCATCTTTACGAAGATCGCGGGGGCTACCCTTGCCCCGTTAAGGGAAGTGGGCATTCACGTACTTAATTATCTCGATGACTGGCTGATTTTAGCTCAGTTGCGGGAATTGATTTGAGAACACAGGGACCTGGTCCTTCAGCACCTAGCCCGATTGGGACATTAACCCTCTGGGGTCTGAGGATTTTTGGGGCCCTGGAGAAGTTTTGACATGCCCTGACATTTGTGCTTTTTTCAGTTGTTCATAAACATATTAATGGAAAAAGTGTCATTACACTGTATTCAGCACAAACTAGGCTACAATAATATGTGAGGAACATGTATGTACATGTTTGTGTTTTTGAAGGAATAACGTTTATGCGTGGTTATTGAAAAAACAAAAAACTTAAGTCACTGAAATAAAGCCAAAAAAAATATATTAAATCTGTGTTCACAAGACTTCTTGGTATTGGAGGTTGTAGACTAGTTTTTGCTTCAAAATGATGTAAAAATGATGTAAAAATTATCCTGTCTACTCGTTCATATAAAACAATATATTGATTTAGTTTTTGTAAGACACTTTTTGTCAAGAAACACAGTATGTGTGGAGGCGTGAATCATCATGAATAATGAGGTAATTCACACCTGAGAAGACAAAAGAATCGCATAAAGACCTCTAATGACCTGCATAATAATGAGGCCTTTCAGTCAGGTAGGCTGTGAAAAAATCCTCTGTGATCATGTCTCAAGCTCATCATGGTGTATATCAAACATACAGAAAAAAACAGCAATACTGTGAAATATTATTACAATTTAAAATAATGGTATTCTATTATATACTTTAAAATATAATGTATTTCTGTGATGCAAAGCGTCTGAACATTCATGTTACCTCTATGGCATTTCATATAGCCTTTTAGCTTAAAAGCATGCACATTTGGAGAAATATTGATGGATTCTCATATGTTTATGTCAATTTTCTATACAGAGGAGTAATATTTATTTATTGTGGACGCCATTCAGGCTCAAAACATACCGTGCCCACTAGGAGTGAGAGCTCACTCCACTCAGGGTATTGCAACCTCTTCGGCTTTGGCAAATGGTGCTTCAATAGCAGACATTGGGATACACCCAACACCTTCGTGAGGTTTTATAATCTCCGAATGGAACCGGTTTCATTCCGCGTTTTCAGTGACATCAGGTAAGTCTCGGACGAACTGGCTGGGTGTAGTGCCTTTCCCCTCTCCGAGGCTCTTTTTCAGTCTATTTGTGTTACCCAGGAACAGTGAACCCTAGGCCACCTTTCTCCATCATTTAAGCACTCTTATGGTAGTCGAATTCAGCAGAGGAACTCACTACCAGACCCATTACTCATGGTCTGCCCCTTTTCAGGTGAGCCGTTGTAATCTGGCTAGTGTTCTGTATGTAGTGGTTCCCTAATGGTGGCCCCATACGTTGTATTCTTCCACTGTTCAGTTTCCCTGTCAGTGAACACAGTGTCTTCCCCTGTACGGAGCTAGCGCTGTCACCGGTCACTATGGCAGGCAGTCTCCTCCCCTTGGTGGAGCCCACCGTAGAGACTTTTTCCCTAGGTAGTACTCCCTGTTGGTGAGTCCTTAGGATGCTGTGTAAACCTCCCCTTCTTTGTAGAATATGTTCTCTGTAGTGTTCCTTTCTCTCTGAGAAAGGAACACTACATTAACAACCAGGTGTACGCAG
The DNA here is from genome assembly GCA_039654765.1 of Mylopharyngodon piceus. NCBI lineage: Eukaryota > Metazoa > Chordata > Actinopteri > Cypriniformes > Xenocyprididae > Mylopharyngodon > Mylopharyngodon piceus. Next base: position 19,550,236 of record CM077442.1, on the reverse strand, counting down.
CTGTACATTTTCCTAAATTACTTCAAATCAGAAGAGGCCCTACAGCTGCATTTACCTCTTGAGGTGACTAGGTCCCTTGTATGGGAGACCTGAGGTCATCTACCCTGGGTGTTGGAAGGTTACGAGTGAGCATTGTTGCACTTGTCATTAGCACGCACAGGCTTGCCCAAATTTGCACCGCCTTATCCCGTGACACAACACAGCAGTTGTGGTGACACTAAGGGACCCCTTAGTGTTGGTTTGACACCACGTCGAACGTGACTGACAGAAAGGGAATGTCTTGGTTATGTATGGTAACCCTTGTTCCCTGATGGAGGGAACAGAGACGTGGTGTCCCTCTTGCCACAACTTTGTGCTGGCTGCTGAAACAGCCGAGCCACTACCTTGGCTCCTCAGCACAAACCTGAAGTGTGTATTGCACTGCCAGCACTCATATGGCCAGGAGCGTGGCTTGGCATGCAAATTCCACACACCAAATTTAGTGGCCTTTTCTGATACTTTGAGAGTTGACTGGGGCTCTCAATTACGACCTCCTTTAGGGACGACACTATGTCTCCGTTCCCTCCATCAGGGAACGAGGGTTACGATACGTAACAAGACGTTTTCTGTGGCAGCAGAGAACATTTTGTTTGATTTTGCTGACTTAAAAAAAAAAAAAAAAAAAATCACCTTTTCCCCCCTTTGGCAACAATCCTCTGCTAATATTCAATTGCTATTAGTGATTGAGGTGCCTCATCCCCATATCTGCTCACCTCAGACATTTTACAGGAAAAAGCAAAATGCCTTTGCTTTTTCTGGCTACAGATAAACTTTCTAACTGGCTTACGTCTTTCATAATATTGAGTCAGAAATAGCAGCTTTTGTAGTTAAAGCCATACTGGGAGAAAAGCAAATTTAATGTCACCACATGCTATGGTTCCATAGTGTGATACATGAAACACCTGCAATTTGTTTGTACAGACCAGAGTGGCAAGGACACAGTCAGATTTCAACCACAATGAATGAGCTGTCAACAAGAACTTGTACCTAATGATATACTGTGTAACCAGCTTTACAACATGCCCTCAAAGCAGTCAAGAGGCTAATGTTGGTTAGAGGCTAAAATAAATCAGCAAGATTTTTACCTAGAGAACAAAGCAAGATGGTAAAACCAACTAGTCTCGGTCTTCAAAATATTTATTTATTTTTTGTGCTGTTCTTTTTTTTTTTATACAATGAATGTGGACACTAAGGTTATGGGTGAATAACTATTGCACCCACATGTGTAGTTGTTGAAGAATGTAATGTTTATCAATACAATGACATTTATACTTATTATGAATCATCAAATTAGGTTTTGCCATCCCCTCAGGGATTTGGGGAATGCAACCTTCAATTTTCTTTCTGTCGATATTGGCTATTATGTTTTGAGACCACAGAATATGCAAAGAATACAAGGTATCTTACAATGAACACTTTAACTAGTATGGGCTATTATGATTTAAACTAACATGAGACTGTTACATAAAAACTGAAGAACTAAAATGTATAGTCTCTAAACTAAGTAATTACTTGGCATCTTTACTTGCGCAAGTGAATTTTACTACAACAAAAATGGTTGAAATGACATAATCATGACTGCAGAAGCACTAGGATCTTATTAACTACAGTACCTGTTTTTGATGCTGTAGGCAAAATGCAAGCCTGGCAATTGGATATTAAAAAATAAACTCAGCATAAATCAAGCCAGACCTGAACTGGGGTTACATTTTAAATAAAATTGAGTAAAATGAATGAACTTATCAATCAGATACACAGAGCATGGATGAAAAAAATAATTGTGTTTAAGAGCACCTGTCTTGGCAGGTCATCAACCATTTGCGCTTCAGATATGAAAGAAAAACCAAAGAACCAAATCTCCTGGCTACCTACCTGTCCCCTTGTAGTGTCGAGAAAAGCTTTTCACAAATTCAGCAAATCATTCCACGAGTCATCTCAGTCGAAGGATATGAAATGTAAACAAACAATAAAACCGCAAGCTCAACTGTGATTTATGCAATTCTCAAAAGAAAGCAGGCTGTTTCATTTAGAAAATACATTCCTTGAACTTAAATGTGATGAAGGACTTCACCAGCAGTTATGTTCAGTGCGAAGGGGGGGAAAAAGTCATCTACAAACAAGACTCATCACATTATCTGCATTTGAAGTTATGTACTGTATTTTTTTTTTTGTTTGTTTTTTTCTAAAGAATATACTATATAGAACATACTTTTTTAAAGGTCGCAATGTTACTTATTTAAAAGTACTTACACAGAATTGGCGATTTCAGCCATACTGTAAATGACTGAGTCAGTTAGTCATTCACTCAACAACACTGATTCATTTAATGAATTAAACAAGTGGCTGTTTGTATGAGTGTCTCGTTAAATGATTCACACAACCGATTTGTTCAAAAACACTGATTTAGTCAGGAACACTATATTGTGTTGCCTAGAGATGTGAAACAGCTGATAATGCTTTTTCTTAGTTTCAGAGCAAAACAAACAACAAAAAAAAGTCACTTAATGATTTGTTCAAAAAGCATGATTCATTCCAGGACGCTACTATTGCTGCATTTACATTGACCCTAATAATCCGATTTTAATTGGACTAGTAGCACAGTCGGAAAAAAAAAAATCACATGTAACCATGTGGTTTAAACCTTTTCTAATCTGTTTGATAGGACATGTAAACACTTAATCTGATTGAAAACCAAAACTGGAATGTTCTGCTTACGTGCAATGACATAGAAATGGAGCACGGCACTAAGCTTTATGTGCTTGTTGTCTCCTTATTAGGATCTGAAGTAAATAATTAATTAAATAAATAAATAAAATCGCAACAAAAGGTGTCTATGTAAACAGTTTGTGTGTTGTTTGGAGAAGCACAATGGTTAATGCTGCAAGCTGTGGCTTCATTTGGAACCATTTTTGTTGTCTGAAAAAATAAATAAATAAATTAACTGTTAATAAAAATTAACTGACAATATTGTATCTAAAATGCAAGTTAATGTACTTCTATATAGAACTCTTGTATAAAAGTAACATCAGACTTGCAATTGTGCTGTTTTTCTATATACGGTCAAATCTTACTGTAATCATGACATTTAAAAGGAACATTTAGCTACTACACAGCTTGCTCTGTAGAAATCTAACCTGAAATATGCTCTTTAAGGTCAGTTGTAGTGACATTTCTGCCACTGTGCTGTTTTGTGATTATTTGCTGCATTATACATTTTGTATTATTTATGGCCCATAAATTCAGACCAATTCTAAGATCTATATAGTGCAGTAACCTTGCAACCCACTGAGGACGGGCAGCATGAGGCTGTTTTAATGCTGCTCCAGCCAAATCCCTACCATCATCTGCTGATGCAGGTTGCCTAATGCAGTTTGAGTGTTGAGCTTGTAGGGGTCAGCATTCAGAGCCGATACATGCTCAGGTCAGGCTTTAGACCTCAGATGACATCTATGATAAACTTCCTCTAGTCCTCAGTGACAAGGGCAAAGTGGACACTGTGAAATCCTCAAGCTTCTGTGTGGCTTTATAGGACATTCGGTTTATTTGAAGTGCAGGTGTAACTGGGCTCTGTCTGTGTACAAACGTTCTGTCGATTATATCCTAACAATATATAACATATTTTACATACAGTATTAGTAGCTTATACATGCATTTGCATGTTGACCATATGTATATTTAATATTGATTTTTTTTTTTTTTTTTTTTTATCCGTTTGTGTCTTGCAGATAATCTGTCCTGGCCAGAATGTCAATGAAGGGCAAAGTTTTAATTTAATTTATTAAAACACATTTTGCATGGTACATGTTGTCCCACTCTGACAGCCAGATAAACATATCAATACTCTCACCCAGTGGATTCTTTTGGTGAAACACACTTCAAAAAGTCTTTTAAAACTGCATTTATGATCAACTTATTTCTTCAGCTTACTGTATATATCTCACCACAGAGAGAAATTACAGTAAGCTGAAGAAATAAGTTGATCATAAATGCAATTTTAAAAGACTTTTTGAAGTGTGTTTCACCCAAAGAATCCCTTGGGTGAGATGTTCATCTTTGTCAAATATTTGTAAAATATTTAAAATTTAAAATATTGTGTTTGAAAACCATTTACTTGACTCAAATGAGTTGCCACAAGCTGTAATTATGCTGCACACTGAGCAGCATCAACATATTAAATTAATTACTGTTAACCTTGCCTTAGAATCAGTGAAGTTCTACTTTAATTTGCTCATTTTCAATCATATTATAGTTTATACACAGAGGCATGACAAAAATGAATTGTCCTTGCTTGTATTTTGGTCCATTTCATTTTGATAATTAAAACACAGCAGTATAACATTTCAGTGCTTAAATGTGTGTTATACATTTGTTCGTCAAAAATTTGTTGCATATGTGCACTACAGTTACTAAGCCACCATTAAAACAAACACAATGGCACAAGTTATACCAGACAAAATGCTAGAAGAATAAATGAGACATTTTAAAAGAAATATTCATGAGAAAGAAAAAAAAAAAATCTTTGAAAACACATTACATTGCACACCAGGTGTTTTGTGTTTTTCTCGCAACTGAATATATCTGCGGTTGAGAAGGAAACATTTGGCCCAGCCCGGGGCATGTGGTGAGACATTAACAACACCTCAAAGTGACCTCTCCTCTTAATGCCGACTTCAGTTTGGAGGGCAGCACAGTTTGAGGCCAGCACACTAATAGAATCAGATCCGAAGTATGAAAAATTATTTCACCCACCCACATAGCTCAAAACAAAACAAGGTTAAACTGAAAAAGTAAAGTTGAACTATAAAGTTCTCTTGACTGCAGAGACAGATGACAGCAATGATCTGTCTATGAAATAGCCAAAAACTTATAGGAAGATAAGATGGGCTACCATAATATCAAAACAGATGCAATAACAGCTTGCAACACATTTACAATTACTCATTTACAATTTATTTAGAACTATGAAAAGTATTTATTCAATGCAAAAAAGTGATACTCTAACACTCTTCGCTGAAACCCATAGCAAGTTGAAAGAAGGAAAATACTTCTATCAGACAAGTTCTCTCTCTCTGTATTTGTCTGTATTGTTACTAGATTTCCACCATCATAAAGACTTCCTAATATCTAATCAACTGTTTAATGTTAATTTGGTAGAAAAAAAAAATCTGATTTTAACGGCTTATTAGCCTGTACAGATGCAAACAAATTTACACTTCTGTTGTAATTCTCCACTGAATATATTGCGGAAGGCTTTGTAATTGCTCAGCACAGTGTAATGCTTGCTTTTATGTAATGCTGTCAGTTTACACTAGAATGCTAACAAGCCTCGTGCAGGCATAGTTAGTGTGCAATAAAGCGCAGTTAGGTCTCCTTATTGCAAAGCCTTGAAAGACTCAATCCTGTTATGTAGGAAAGTATATGAAAATCTTGGTGGCCTGCTGGGTTACAGAGATGAATAAGGCTTGTAATGTTTAACTGCATTAGGAACACACAGTAAACCTGCAGGAAGAGTGATGCAACAGCATGAGGTGTGAAAGCTGAAAGCACTATGACTCTCCACCACTATTTGGGGAGCATTTATTTCCAGACACTCCACCAGCACTCTCTAATCAATCACCTCTTTCCACCTAACAGCTTAACCACCAGTGCCTTCTTTGTCTTCTCACTCTTGAAACCACTGTAAAGTACTCACTGTACAGCACTGTAAAATGTGAATGCTTTTTTGTCCCCACAGTAAATGAAGAAACTATTTCTTGCCCTTAAGACAGACCACACAAACAGATGCTGTTTAAGTGTAAGTATAAGATAGTAAAAAGTAGGAAGTAAAACCATGAACATGATGACGACAGAACATACTGTATAGAGAACAATATTGAACAATTGTTTATCAAAGGTTTGGTTTAGCAAAGTCCTGTTTGAAAGTTGACACTTTAACAGACAGACATACTGTATACAACTGCCTTTTATGGATCATGATTGAAGAAAATTTAATTTCCCAGAAATTAATTCTGGGAAATGAATTGTTATTCTAACATGATGTTGAATTTTAGCAGCTAAACTTTGGAACAGTCTTCCTAGCATTGTTTGGGAAGCAGACACACTCTGTCAGTTTAAATTTAGACTAAAAGCACTTCTCTTTAACCTGGCATACACATAACACATTATCTACCTCTATAATTCAAATCATGTAAATTGTTAGGCTGCATAAATTAGGAACCGGGAACACTTCCCATAACACCTGATGTACTCGCTACATCATAAGAATAATGGCGTCTACGCTAATATTAGTCTCTCTCTGTCTATCCCGAGGTTTGCCGTAGCCTGCCAGATCCAGGCCGTATCCAGTTGAGATGAAGAACCTGAGCCTAGACACAATGAAAACGCAGCCCTGAAGTGTCAACTAAACTTTCCCCTGCGAAGGCCTCCTTCCATTTCCTTTCCCTATGTATAGATAAAACATTATCAAAAATTATTCCAGTTCGCATAGATCCGCGGACACGACAAATTTTTCTGTATTATGTGGACCAGACAAGTAATTTGGCAATATCACTTTGTAAAAAAGACCAAGCATCTGCTCTCATACACATTCAAACATGCAATCCTATAGACTAAACACGTAAATGAATGGCAAGAATGCATTAAAGGTCTTCGGTTTTCAGTAGGAAAAGTGTCATTTAAGCGGCCCTTAAGTTAATAATTAACAATTTTTACAACGGAAGTGATTCAATCAAAAAACTACTTTAGCTCAATAATAACTTTTTCTTAGAGCTGCTGTAAAGCCAAAACAATCTCTGTCAATTAATTTTCCTATTATCACTGTGAAGCTGCTTTGAAACAATCTGTATTGTGAAAAGCGCTATATAAATGAAGATGACTCGACTTGACTTGAATTTCTTTGAATTACAATTCAGTAATTTCCTCTTCCTATCATTGAAATCCAACCAGTTCAAATTCCAATTCAAAGATCACTTTCCTGTGTGGTGTGGACAATTCACTTCAAATTCACATTCATGAATTGAAAGGGAATCAGTATTACACTTCTGAATTTTGCCCAACCCTGATGATGATGGATTTGCAGTCTGTAGACTCTTAAATATGGGAACAATCCAACCGTCTCCATTGACTTTGTATTGCGTGAGGCTGCCTCCTTGTCATTTCTGACTTATAACAAAAAACAGAACAATGCCTTAAAGCTGCTGTGTGACAAGGTGTACAGCAAACAAGCTAAAAAACCCAGAACTAAGTTTTTATAAGCTACCAAACCGTAAAAGCCAGGAGACAAAGGAGACAAAAGTGGATACAGGCAATAAGACGTGAAGCATCAGCAGAAAGAATGGGTAAATTTTGGGATCCTGACACTCAGTATGCCTCAGTAAGCCTACGTGTGCAGTCAAATATCCAAATGTCCACTTTTTAGTCCTTAAACGCTTGTTTTTTGGGTCGACAGCTTATAAAAACTTCTGAGTTTTTTTTTTTTAGCTTGTTTGCTGTACACCTTGTCACATAGCAGCTTTTAGACATTGTTCTGTTTTTTGTTATAAATCAGAAATGACAAGGAGGCAGCCTCACGCAAAGTCAATGGAGACTTTGCGTGAGGCCAAAGTCCCCCGTCAGATTATGACGCGTGTCGCTCTGTCTCTATGCTTGCAGAGAGAGGCTTACCAAAACAAAGTTACTGGGTTGTCCTTTTTCACATTTTCTGTGCTGGTAGATGCACCGGAGACCCAATTATAGCATTTAAACATGGGAAAAGCCAGATTTTCATGATATGACCCCTTTAATTTTAATCAATGTTTTATCAACCAATTGCCTGGATTTAATAAATAAGAAGCAAATATAGCAGACAATATAATTATGACATGGAGGCGCCGGCGCGATCACTTGCACGTGAACTGGTGCGCATCTTATCCATGGGTTTCAAAGACGTCACTTCCGCTATGCCCGCCACCATTTTTGTGTCCGACTACAGTTTTCCTTATCTGCTTTGTACTTTGTGATTAACAAAAACAGAAAAATGAATAATTTTGACGACATTGATGAACCTGTGGTGGTTTCTGCGTGGGGAAGAAATGTAAGTCATCGAAATGTAATCATTTACGTGAGGAGATTAAGAAGATGAGGCACTCGAGTCGGGAGGAGGAAAAATGCCGGCTGTTGCTTGTTCCACGACACCATCAAACTTCTGTCACGGTCCCCAAAACTGAATCATGAAGAGTTTTTAAAAGCCGTTTTTAATACCAATGTACTCGGCAAATGTGTTTATTTTAACCATGCGGTGGCGCCAGATACTCTTTAATCGGTAATGACAAACAGAGACATAATTCATTTCTAACATTAACAAGATGACTCGTTGAATTCATTTTAGGAGCGACGACTGAATGTATTTTTAGTCAAATGCCTGTATATAAGATTAGTATTGACAAAGTTCAGAGGCTGTCATATATGTGAATCAACTTACTTTGTTGTGTATTTTCAGTATGAAAAATAACTTTTATATTGATGGATTAATTGCATTTTGAAAAAAGAAAAAAAAAACGTGTCATGGATTTATTGCATTTTGGGGGGAAAATAATCAGTTTTTATAATAAACCTTTGAAAATCAAAATCTAGATTTGAATTTTTAATGTTTTTATAACCAAAAGATGCTATGTGAAAGTTTGAAACAGAAAATAGTGGTTTTAATCTTGCCGCTTTCTTGGTAAAGAAAACACATTTTTACTCAAATTAATCAAAATGGATTTATAGCGTTTTGGAACCAAACTCTTCATATACAGTCTGTGCTGTGTGTTTTAAAGATAAGTGTGCACATTTGCTCACTCGATCAGCTGGTGATCTGGTGATCAAAATAAAAGCGCAAGGGTTTATCTCTTGCAAGTGAAGAATTTAGTACAAAAGTATTGTAATTTCCCTATACTGTATTGTAAAGTAACTACTTATAAAATTTTCATTTATTTTACAGTGCATTTGTTACAATATATGGATATTACTGTCATATGAATAATTATAAAGGCCTAAATCATATTATAATATTATTGTTGGCCTAATAATTGTTTGGCATCCTAAAACACCAGTGTCAATGTAATGTAGACTGAGACTCTATATCACAACTAAAAAGATCTTTAATGTCCAGGTACAAGTCAATGCTGTTTCTTTGTTCAATTTGCACACTGTACATGGGCTTAAGCTCTCAGTTTTGAGCTCTCAAAGTGCACCAGACTGATGCATTTAACCTTAAAATATACAAAATTTTCATACGGGGGGGCATGCCCCCCGTCCCCCTAGAGGAGGTACATCCAACAAAGTTTTGAAAATTCCTGTGGGAAACAATGTACATTTTATGAACTTTACTCCAGCATACTACTACAAAGTTCCTTTCATGACAGTAAAGCTGTTAACGGAAAAATTAAATTGTCATTGGACAAAATAGATTTGGGCTATGCCCCGAATGTTTACAATGTCTGGCTCCGCCCCTGCTCACAGACATGAGAAATATATCTATAGAAAGCTTGAAATGTCTACTTTTAATAGAAATAATTCAAAACAAAAAGAAATAGGCTACTCTGATTATGTAATCCGAATGAAATGTGCATTCTCTTTCTAGGCGCGTCCAGTATGCGGAAATGATGAGAGTCAGCAATGTCAACTTCAACTTTGCAGCCGACACTGATTCAGAAAACATTACTTTATTAATAAACAATTAAAATGTCTCCTTGCTGTTTTTGTCACATTCATAATCATTACTTTTGCTGGTTCTTTATGGCAAGCTTTATGTGTGCGCTTGAGTGCTATATAGCCTATATTAAACGCTCATTATTATGGTTTATTCTCTCCAGTATTTAAGAAATTAAATTAATATAAATGTGATTAGTCAACTAATGGCTTAAATGAACAACTACTAGTCGACTAGAAAAAACTTATTTCACGTATTTTCACAGCATGTCACAAAGGGTATTCTGGTTTGAGCTCGCGCTCCACTTGCATGCTCTGACACAGACACACACACACAGCATCGTACATTATTATCAGTTTAAAATTATATTTGTGATTGACAAACCTGTACTATTTCTATTTCATGTGTCCCACCCCAACACACATCAGACATAAAACTTTGCAGGTCCTATGGCTGAGAGAGAGACTACTCGGATGAAAACCTCTTCAGTGCTCAATTATAGTAACGCGGCATTTTTTTTTTTTTTTGTCAGTAACGGTAACAGCGTTGTAACGGGAGAAAAAGTAATTCATTTGATTACTTGTTACTGAAAAAAGTAATGCCGTTAGTAATGCCGTTATTCCCATCACTGGTCATGATAGATATTCTGTCATTATGTTCATGAATTTTGTCATAATATAATTTACTGTTTGTAAGCAAGTTTTAAAAAATTGCAGAGTATGAAAGAGCTCTAGTGAGGTATAGATGGATTTTCCTGCACTGATTCTTGTGTCTTTGTTGGTCTTTACTCCATTTAGTTATTGAGGCAGCCATTTTAAGTATTATTTACATATCCAATGTAGTGATTTTTACTCCATTCACCGGTGACGTAGTGATTTTTGAGCACGTGTCACTTAAGGTGTGGTTATGAGTGTATCAGATGACCCCTCCCCCTTTTGTAATATGGGGCACCAGTTAAGAATACTATCTTAACAATTCAAGAACACTCCAAAAGAGCTGTTCAATAATTCAGAATTAATATAAACTGGGGGGGGGGGTGTCGGTCAACTGACTTATCTGAAGGATTTGTGAGAGTCTGCTACTCAACTAGCTCAACTAGTAGAGTCTTTTGATCATCAACACAAGGAAGACACAGTTATAATAAAATCAATGAAATTTATTAACAATAGACATGCAAGACTAAATACCACAACGATTAATAATGAAATAATGAATATGCAATTCTAAAAGAAATATAATAAAGTAAAATAATAATCAAAGGAAAATACTGAATTAAATCAAAGAAACAAATAAATGAAGTGAACACAGAATGGATAAATGCAATGCTGTTGAACTGAATGTAGAATGGAAGAGAACTGTATGGGAATGCTTCTTATGGAAGCCACCTAATGGCTCTGGTAAAATGGTGATAAATAATTGCTTATTTATCATTCAACAAATAATATCCCTATTATTTGTAACAAGCTGACCTCAAGTAACTGTTATCTAAACAGGTTAGAAAAACATATGCTGCATGTATAAACTAATGCCAAGGTCTCTAGAAAGAGGTTTGGTAAGTTTATATTTACGTTCCACACAGTCGGGTGATCAATCCGGTAGCAGAGACGTCTTCCACTGAGGATGCAGGCTGCGTGCAGTGGGAGGGCGCGGAGTTGCGATCCAGTAGTCGTGCCACGCTAGGCTGGAGGATGCTGAACTTCGGTTGCGCCAAGAGGGTCCTTTAGGATGGACTGGGCAGCTGGGTCAGATGAATCTTCACAGGTTCCTTTGCAGGCTGGCTGCGTCGCTGAGGAGCCGTGTGGTACAGGCAATGTCTGCCAATGCAGAGGTCCTTTACGGACTGGGCTGCGCTGCTGTAGGAGCCGTAAGGGTCAGATGAAGTCCCTCAATGCTGGGGCCCTTTTTGCAGCTAGAGTGCAGCTGAAAGCAATGTAAAGGTTTTGCTCGCGAAAGCTTCACCTTAACCGTCTTGTAGTCTCTTTCCTCGTCAGGTCAGAAACTCAGGACGTGGGGTGTCTGTTAATGTCTCCTTCCCCGTCGAGCTGGAAACGCAGAACAAGGGTGTGTCTACCCGGGGGACATATTTATCCCTTTCTAATGAGGAGGAGATTGAAATGTGGCGCCTTGCCGATCCTGGAGTGTGATTGGCCACTGTTATCTGAAGCAACCCCGGTGTTGCCCACCCTAGTGTGGAACTCATTTGCATAGCATAAAGTACAGTGTTAAAATAGTGTCTTTAACATTTTACCCATGCATTATTTCTTTGTCAAACCTCTTTCAAATTATTAAAGGCATCGTAGGGAACAGATAGACACCAAACATGATATGAAATGGTTAAGTCATCGTCCATGCATTTGTTTATCTGTTAACAGGGCTGTCCCATGACCTGTTGTTTTAACAGTCAGTACCATTAACATAAACTGTGCTTTGCATGAAGATGGAGTGGATGTGATGCAGTTTAAATCAAATTAAGGCCTCCAAACATAGGTATGAATGGATTTAGATAGATATCTGTGGCCTCTCTTTATTTCAGTCACTACTGCTCCATCCAGGGGGTCCTGAAGGAATTTTTATGGCAGTCCTTGCCTAAACCTTAGGAATGAGTTTGGTGGTTAGAGTCAATGTGTCGTCCAATGAGAAGTCCTCTCCTTGGTTTTGGTGGGTGCAGAAGGTTCCCCTTCCTGCTCTGGAAGAGGTGTCTGGCAGTTGTCCTAACATCTTATCTGATGTTGCTGAACATTTGTTTATGTTCATTCACCAAAGATCCAATCACAGTGTGGCACATCTTCTTACACACCAGCAGTTACAGAGGGGCCCTGTCGTAAACTGGTCCCTGGAATGCCATCTTAACTGTTGTTCACAACACCAATATTCTATAAAATTGCTTTTTGGTCATCAGCAGTAATCCTGTAATAAATTACTCATTGCATGTTTCCTTTTTGTCCTACATGTACACCCCAATTTCATGTATACATGTAAAATTGTTACCAATTCAGAACTGATATAAACCAAAAACCCCAAGATAAAGTATTGTGCTGCCCTCTACAAGGGTAAAAATTGCAAATAAACTCTAATTATTCCTATCACCAAACCATAGACTATGCTCAATTGAAATATAGATTTTATAGGCCCAGACTCATCCTTTCAGCTTCAAGAAAAAATGGATACTGTAATGGCAATGTACAATCTCTGAATACGTTTATACACAGCATGATTATATAATCCTAAAACAAACAAGATTATGATCATAGGATAGTGTGCAAAAATTGCAGATTTTACATGTGTTCAATGGCTTAACTCACCTGATCAATAACAACTCTGTTGGAAAGTCTTAGATGCACCTAAAGGACTATTCACATCCCTGCATTTAAACCCTCCAGTATGAAGTCAAAAGTGTGTGTGTGATTTATTTCAGTGGCTTCCATGTGTTTTGGGTTGAGATGAGGCACTGGGAATGCAGCTGATCTTGCAGTTTCAGTAAGTCTATCTGGATGGATAAGAGTGGCCTTCAGACCCTTGATGAAAGCCATCCCATCATCCTGACATTCACTCTCAAATCAGCAACTATTCTGCTGACTCCACTGAAGTGGTGACGGGGCACACCAGGGGGTCATCAGGGCACCTTTCCCTCCCTTCAGAGGGAAAATATTAAACTGCCATACTTAGATATGTTTTATTTTATTTTATTTTTGATTACTTACTATTTACATTATTAATCGACATTTAATTAGTATTTACATTAGTAAATTGCATACTGTGTCCAAACTAAAATCAAGGGGTGAATTGAACAAAGAGATTGTGTGATACAGGTAGGAATACATTGTATTTTTACCACTTATCTCTACAGATAATTTGAGATGACAGTCAACTTGTCAGATTAATACCACCTGCTGAATGTTAAGCACAGATGTCTTGTTAATTTACCAGCATCTCATCTCTTCTCCCTTGGCAATTATATTTTATTTCCGGCTGTGAAATCCCAAATCCTGCTATACTTGAGTTACTGGAGTGTTTGATCAACTGGCAAAAATCCAGCTGTAAGATCAACAGTGATACTTCAACATTGTTACCTACACACAAGAATGTGTTATAAATGTGATAATCCCTCAAAACCACATGCTTCCCTTTTCACATAAACCCTCTAGCAACAGATTACTAGACATTTCATATTATCAAGATTTGCTCTGTTTATAGTGTGAAAGACATCGTAGCCCAGCTGATTGGAAACACTCACAGACAGCCATCTGTAAAATTTGTGCTATAAAACTTCATAAGCATAAATCATAGTGCCTCACTCTATGGTTTTATGTATATTGAATTGTCTTTGTCTAAATCGATCACCGTATGAGGATCTGCTCAGCACAACAACTCGCATTATAGCCGCAGCTGTTTATACAATGGCTTCAATTTATCAGTGCTGTTTACCCTAGAATGCAATTTGCAGCCGTTTAGTCAAATGAAGACACATGAGTGATGTAGCAAGTGAAAAACATTTTAGGTGAGCCGCTAAAGTTAAAGTTCAAGGGCTTTATTTTGACTACATCTACTCTCTTATCTAATTGTAAATCTTGATTTTTGGTGTGAAATATCTTTTAAGCTTACATTATGAATATGCTATGCTAATATAATTAATAAAGGTTTTGCGTACACTTGGCATATACTTCTCATTGTCAACAAAATAACCTTTTGCAGGGATGTGAGCCATTATTTGGATAAAACCATTTTTAGATGTAACTCTATTTCATTTATGTAGTTTCCATACAGAAATTAATTATATATGGCTTTTATATGTAATACAATCACATTACACATTTTATGCAAAGTAGAGCTAAAAAAAAGAAAAAAAAGAAAGTTCTGCTTGTTTTGTAAATTACAACAACAATATCATTGTGCTTGCTGGATAAGTCTAACATTTTTTTTTTTTTTTTTTATGAAAAAAATATTTGATAACGTAGTACAACATTGTTGATTACATATAAAAATGCCAATTGCTGTAATTAGCTTTTTGATCAAAACAATTAGAACATTTTTTGAAACATACTATTCAAATGCCTAGTTTGGAAAATTCCAGCACTAGTAGAAGTATTATGGAAGCTTGTTTCCACCACGGAATTAAAAAAACAAAAAAACAAAGGATAATTGCAACGTTTTATCTCACGATATAAATTTGCAATTGTGAGGAAAAAAAAGTCAGAATTGCGAGTTTATATCTTGTAATTCTGACTTTATTTCTCACAATTACGAGTTTATATCTCGCAATTCTAACTTTTTTCCTCATAATTGCGAATTTACATCTTGCAATTCTGACTTTTTTCTCAGAATTGCATGATATAAAGTCACAATTGCGAGTTATAAAGTCAGAATTGCGAGATATAAACTCGTAATTGTGAGAAATAAAGTCAGAATTACAAGATATAAACTCGCAATTCTGACTTTTTTTTCCTCACAATTGCAAATTTTAATTGCAAATTATGAATTGCGAGTTATAAAGTACAATTCTGATGCAAAAAAAGATTGACATTTTTCTCAGAAAGTTTATATCTCGCAATTGTGACTTTATAACACACAATTCTGACTTTATAACATGCAACTGCAACTTTATATCACGCAATTCTGACTTTATAACTTGCAATTGCCAGTTTATATCTCGGAATTCTGACTTTTTTCTCAGAATTGCATGATATAAAGTCGCAATTGCGAGTTATAAAGTCAGAATTCCGAGATTCCGAGAATTGCGGAAAAAAAAAAGAGTTATAATTATGAGATAAAAAGTCGCAATTACCTTTTTAATTTTTTTATTCAGTTGCAGAAACAAGATTCCATAAAGTATACATATGCATAATGAGAAAGTTCTCATCTCTCTTTAATAAATTTCAATATGTCACAATGTTTGTGTGACAGTTATTTTAGGTTAATTTTAGTGCTGTCAATAGATTACATTTTTTAATCACGATAAATAACACACTTTTGTGCTCAGAATTCAGTGTATAGCATGTATACTTGTATACATTTTAGACAAGTCAAGTTGCGATACCGAACAGGACCACATGGAGATACCAAAAAACAAACCCTAAAACAATCGCCTTGACTTGACTGCTTACACCTGCTGCTACAGTACATGGATCCATTCATAATTACTAAAAACAGCAACGTAGACGACAAATCAAAACATTATCCTGAATGTGTGTGGAAACAACGTGAATGTACCGAAATGTGTCTGTGCATAAATACATCGTGCGATCAGTGCATCGAGAGCGCATATACACTGTTTGTTTTGCGCATCAATATAACGGACTCACGCATACTTACTGTATGACTCCTGTACATAAAAATAAAAAATAAAAATAAAAAAAAACTCCTGTACATCACTGTAATCGTCTTTACCTTGATTGCAATCCTAATCCATCAAAACTTTAGATGCCACTGTAGATGCTCAATGTGATAAACTCCCGACTTCTAAGATCATATCACTGTGTGATATAAATTATAGGGGTGTAAATCGGACGGTTCATCACGATTCGATACAATATCGATTCTCATAGCCAGCGATACGATATTTTCCGATACCTCAAAAAGTTCTGCGATACGATTACGATGCAATTCGATTCGATCAATATTTCGATATTATGAGCCTATTTTACAAAACCAGTTAAATTTTTATTAACTCACAACTGCAACCAAAATATATAACAAACATTTATTTCAAAATTTCACCTGAACCCTGATTGGGACATCCACAAATAAAAAATTCACACAGTAATATAATGACAATGACAGCTTATGACAACAGTCAAGAAAATATTTTAGTTCTGTGCTAAAATGTGTAATGTCAAAAAACTGATAAACAATGAATATTTTATATATATATATATATATATATATATATATATACAAACCCGATTCTGACACTGACACTGTACAAATTGTGAATAAAAAAGGAATGCAATGATGTGGAAGTTTCAAATTTCAATATTTTATTCAAAATACAACATAGATGACATATCAAAAGTTTAAACTGAGAAAATGTATCATTTTAAGGGAAAAATAAGTTGATTTTACATTTCATGGCATCAACACATCTCAAAAAAGTTGGGACAAGGCCATGTTTACCACTGTGTGGCATCCCCTCTTCTTTTTATAACAGTCTGCAAACGTCTGGGGACTGAGGAGACAAGTTGCTCAAGTTTAGGAATAGGAATGTTGTCCCATTCTTGTCTAATACAGGCTTCTAGTTGCTCAACTGTCTTAGGTCTTCTTTGTCGCATCTTCCTCTTTATGATGCGCCAAATGTTTTCTATGGGTGAAAGATCTGGACTGCAGGCTGGCCATTTCAGTACCCGGATCCTTCTTCTACGCAGCCATGATGTTGTAATTGATGCAGTATGTGGTCTGGCATTGTCATGTTGGAAAATGCAAGGTCTTCCCTGAAAGAGACGACGTCTGGATGGGAGCATATGTTGTTCTAGAACTTGGATATACCTTTCAGCATTGATGGTGCCTTTCCAGATGTGTAAGCTGCCCATGCCACACGCACTCATGCAACCCCATACCATCAGAGATGCAGGCTTCTGAACTGAGCGCTGATAACAACTTGGGTTGTCCTTGTCCTCTTTAGTCCGGATGACACGGCGTCCCAGTTTTCCAAAAAGAACTTCAAATTTTGATTCGTCTGACCACAGAACAGTTTTCCACTTTGCCACAGTCCATTTTAAATGAGCCTTGGCCCAGAGAAAACGCCTGCACTTCTGGATCATGTTTAGATATGGCTTCTTTTTTGACCTATAGAGTTTTAGCCGGCAACGGCGAATGGCACGGTGGATTGTGTTCACTGACAATGTTTTCTGTAAGTATTCCTGAGCCCATGTTGTGATTTCCATTACAGTAGCATTCCTGTATGTGATGCAGTGCCGTCTAAGGGCCCGAAGATCACGGGCATCTAGTATGGTTTTCCGGCCTTGACCCTTACGCACAGAGATTGTTCCAGATTCTCTGAATCTTTGGATGATATTATGCACTGTAGATGATGATAACTTCAAACTCTTTGCAATTTTTGTCTGAGAAACTTTCTGATATTGCTCCACTATTTTTCGCCGCAGCATTGGGGGAATTGGTGATCCTCTGCCCATCTTGACTTCTGAGAGACACTGCCACTCTGAGAGGCTCTTTTTATACCCAATCATGTTGCCAGTTGACCTAATAAGTTGCAAATTGGTCCTCCAGCTGTTCCTTATATGTACATTTAACTTTTCCGGCCTCTTATTGCTACCTGTCCCAACTTTTTTGGAATGTGTAGCTCTCATGAAATCCAAAATGAGCCAATATTTGGCATGACATTTCAAAATGTCTCACTTTCAACATTTGATATGTTATCTATATTCTATTGTGAATAAAAAATAAGTTTATGAGATTTGTAAATTATTGCATTCCTTTTTTATTCACAATTTGTACAGTGTCCCAACTTTTTTGGAATCGGGTTTGTATATATATATATGTGTGTGTGTGTGTGTGTGTATATATGTATATGTATATATATATATATATATATATATATACACACACACACACACACAATTAAAAGACATTTCTTTTAAATGTATAGCGCAGCTTTTTAATGAAGCAACAACATATTATAGGTAGGACAAAACAAGACAGGCTATTGATATTCTTTCATTGTGCAAATTAATTATAAAGGCTCCAGTACAGACTGTTACAAAGCACTTATGCGCATCCCGTGTGCAGAATGATGCGCTTGAAGCAACACAGAGTCACAGTGCGCGACGCTCCTACGCAGCAGTTTATTGAGCATTTTCTTTTAACAGTTTTAAATTTCAGTTACTGTGTGTGTGTGAAGAACGATTCATAGCGCTCTGTTCTCCAGTGTTGTGATCTAACTAACAGACACTGTTTGAGATGTGTGCACGCTGCTTTTTGCAAGGCTTTAAACACGAGCAAATTATAAACTTTCGTGAAGATTCAGCACTGGCCCGATCGGGACAGTGACAGTTCCATCTACTGTCCCGAGCGTCTTTCACAAGTTCTGAAAGGTAGTTTAAATGAGAATGCACGCGCAGTATATATTGTGTTAAATGTGGAGAATGTTAAAACAAAGGTGCCTCTATAAATAGCCCACAGGTATCGATTTTTTACGCGTGGCATCGATGCATCGATACATCTTTAGACATTAGATCGATGTATCGATCTATATCGATGTATTGTTACACCCCTAGTAAATTACGCTAATGACGCAATTTCACGTGCTTCAGTAATTTATTTGAGTTTAATTATTTTAAAGCGTTAAGGATTTTGAATTAATCGTAGGGTTGGGCGATGTCTACCAAATTAGCATCGGACGATTTCTTCAGTGAAACATCGCAATGGACGATGACATCATCTGGGGAGGGGGGTACATCGCATGCGTTAACATGTTAACGTCGACAGCCCTAGTTTATTTATATAATATTATAGTATGTCTTAATATTTTATATTAGCTTATATATATATATATATATATATATATATATATATATATTACATATTAGATTACATAATATATAATATATATTTTATATATATATATATATATATATATATATATATATATTTCACTTTTCATTTTAACTGTAGTTTAGTATAAGTAATTGTGTTGTGCTTTTGTAATTTTTATTAGTTTATTCTTTTTCCAAATATTTCTATTTAGCTTTTCTTTTATTTTTATTTCAGTTTTAGTCATTTTATTACTTTAAGTTAAACTTATTTTATTTCAATTTGTTGCCGAGGCAAAAGTTTTTCGTCAAATATTTATATTTCATTTTAGCTTTTTCTAATTAATGATAAGAATTACAATAGTTTTCAATAGTTAACAATAACTACACTAATGTATGAACTGCTGTATGCACTTCTCAGTCTGTTTTGCATATATTTATGCACATGCATATACTTCTCACAGTCAGACGAGACCCCTGGTGACCATGTACATGTACGGGACGTGACATTAAAATAACTATGCAAGGCTGGCCTGTGCTCGGGCGTATAGACAGTTATGTGAAGTGGGAAGCATAGTAAGTGCTTCACAGTCCATCTGGGCCCAATCATGATTGTGAGCAGAGCTTGTCGCTAGGGAGATCTGAAGCAGCCCTCTCAAGCTGCCTCCCAATTACCTGATCCAATTTGCATTCAGTGCATGAGAGCAGCAATGTGTAAGACTGTGATAGCCCGACAGCCTTAGGTCTCTCTCTATCCTCTCCTCTTTGTAGAGTGCTGGTGTTAGCTCTAGAGAAAAAAAGAAAAAAGCCTTGAACAAACAACTTGACCACTGTGGCATGCTGAAGACATAATGATTCATCATATTCAGCACTCAGAGACTCTTTAACCCTGAATACTAAGAGAATGATGCGTGGTGCACACTATCTATCGTATGTGTATAATATAATCTTTGTCGCAAAGAACGATGAGAAACAGCTTCCAAAAGCCATTTTATGTCTGCAGGTGCAGAATTTAGAGGAAGCTTTTTCCAGCCCTTCAAAATGAATCAGTGAAATAAATAAATATTATAATAAATGCGCACAATTAAAATTTCCTCCATTAAGCTTTTAGCCAACCGCTGTCACCCATGCCCCATGCGGGTGACTGGGGAATTTGACAGCGGTCTGCCTCTCTTCCACCCTTAATACATCACTCACTCTGTGGCCGAGTAGACTATATGCTGGCAGGAATCGGCAAAGATTCAGCACTCGTGTGGATTAATTAATTACACCAGAAATGTTAACAAGGTCATTGCTCTGCTCTTCCTGGAAATGTTAATGAGGTCAGGGCTCATCATTTGAATACTTTGGTCAGTTGAGTCTTTTAATTTCTAATATGTAACATTTAGCCACCACAAGAACAAAAAAAAAAAAAAAAAAAAATTAATACAAACTGTTACATGGAGAGGAGCTAGATAGAGAAAAGAGCACAGGGTGGGAGGGTTGTGGGAAACAGATTTGAAGCATCAAGTTACAGAAAATTGCCCATCTTGGCTGGAAAACTATAGCTGTGGTTCAGTTAACCTAATATGCACATATACTGTTCAGTTAACCTAATACTGTACATTTCATCTCGGTATTGTTTGCAACTGATTCTCTTTAAATAAAAATGTTCTGTGTGTTTATGTACTTACACAACATTTAGTTTAGAAACCTCGATACCTTCACGTCTTTTGGAGCCATTTATTTGAATAATTATAAAAACACTTGCCTAACATGCAGTTTGCACTGAATTAGGATTGTATGTTACTCAAAACTAATGCCTTTTAAATTCCAAATCAATATTTGAAGTTGAATTAAGCGACACAAAACTCCAACCAAATCGAAGGAAGTGAAAATTAAATAGAAATAACTATTACTATAACTATTACTATATAAGCAAACACATTGTTAATGGTGGCTTGACAGCTTTCTTTGTAAGTTTTGAAAAAAAAAAAAGTGTAAGCAGACAGACAGAATGATAGAACGATAGAATGACAAATAGAATGATAGAGAGATACAGTAGATAGAGTGATAGAACAACAGAATGTTAGAACTCTAGATAGATAGATAGATAGATAGAACGATAGATAGATAGAACGATAGACAGATGATAGATAGATAGATACACTGAAAAAAGTGTACATGCCTTGTCATTACTCTAAAGAACTTTTTGTATTTGATCCGACTCAATAAATGCACTTTTCTGCTCTAATGTAAATAGTTTACTTGACTGGAAGTAAAATTAAGTGTTGTTGGTGTAATTTAAACTTTTGCTTCAAACCAAATTACTGCGTTTGCGTTCCGTCCAAGCCACGTGACCCCTGACGTCATCAAGACTTGGTTTGAGAATTTTCTGATCGACGGCCATCTTGTTTTGCTGAAGACGCGTCTGACACAATTCCCAAAAATCGCAGAGTATTTCTACAAATAAGTTTGATTTTATTGTTATTACATATAATGTACATTTATATGATATTAAAGTCTGTGTTAACGGATTAATGCATGTTTTGTTGAGTATTTGTTTTGTTTTTTAAAGGCTGGTCGTTGACCTCAGAGCTTTACCGTTTAATTAATATCAGTAAATGATGGATCCTCTGCTTTCGGGTGAATTGCTTAAAATTATTGAAACTTTAGAGTGATTAAGAAGCACAGATAGATGAACATTAGGAAACGGGAGGTGCTTGGTGGTTTAAAAGCACGTTAAGGCTCTAATCGGCATTCACAAAATGGCTTGTGCGCGCGCTCAGCCGCCTGTCTGCATGCATGGGAGTAACGTTAATGTTGCCGAAATGTGTTCCGTTTCGTGGCATTTGACTGGTCAAATACACCAAATTACGTAAGAAAACACCCATCTTGCCAAGTATTCACAATTAAGCGAACGTAAACAAGTTGGGAAAATCAGACGTGCATCATATTCATATTAATATTAGTATCTCATGATAGATCCGTGCATTCTGCTGTCTTCTGTCATGAATCAAACAATCAATGATCTCTCACTGCTCTCGACTAACAGTTAAATAACTTTTTAGCTTTAAAAGGAGTCACTGTATGTTTAATTCATAGAGTAAATAGATGTTTTTTTTTTTTTGTGCACTGTTTGTGTTTTACTGTCTGTTTTACTTGTCTATGCTTTTATTTTTATTATTATTTTATTTATTTTTTAAATCCAGTTGGTAATGCTCTCATTGTCTTTTTTAGGAAAGAGATTTTTTTAAATGATTTTTCACAACGATTTGGAAATGTTGTAATCGAGTCATGTGACAACGGTAATCTTGTATATTAAGATATTAAGTATTTCTTAAGGATTTATGTATTAAGAGTTGTTTTTATCTGCACCATCATACTACAGACAACTGCTGGTGTATTTATGCAGATGGGGAGAGACGAATGATGATTCCAAAGCAATACATGCAAATATGAGGTTAGTTTCTTTAATATATTACAAAGTGCATGAGTAAAAATTATGCTAAAAGTATTGATCTCAGACATTTGTGTGTTATATGTTGTACTACAGCTAATCATTATTCTTTTTCTCATAATCTCTTAACCATGGCAGGAAAAACAGACAATTTAGAGAAGGTATGTAATGAGTTCTACACCTCTGTTTGGCAAAAAAAGGATCTTGTAAAAGGAGACTTCTCCCAAAAATGAAAATTCTCTGATCATGTACTCATTCTCATGCTGTCTCAGATGTATTTGACTTTCTTTCTTCAGATGTACACAAACTAAGATAGAAAAACATTCACTTTCTGTCATTCCATATAATGCAAGTGTATAGGACCCTCAAAGTTGACACTTCAAAAACCCACACAACGTGAACAACGGTAACTCACATGACGCGAGTTGATGAATCAATGTGTTCTAAACTGAAATGACAGGTGTGTGTAAGGAAAAAACTACTATTTTAAACTTTTTAAGCTTATAACATTCACTTCCAGTCAATGGTTATACACAGGTTAATGAGATCGCCGTGAAGCGTGACACAAGTGCATTCTGAAGCTCACACGAGAAGTGATGCAGAAAAAGAGGAGTGGCATTCGTGTTTCACAATTCGCTTACCTCACGCTTCACAACGTGCTGACATTTACGTCAAACATGAACTCGAGTGTGTGTGTGCTGGCCAGAAATGATGGTTTATATTGTAAAAAGTTTTAAATTTTTGTATTTCTTACACCTATTGTTTCACTTTAGAAGTATTGATTCATCAACTGGGGTTGTACGGATTACCGTCGAGTTCACTTTGTGTGGTTTTTGAAGCATCAACTTTAAGGTGCCAATCCACTTGCATTATATGGACTCAGAGATTAATTATTTGGTAACACTTTACAATATGGTTTTATTTGTTAAACATAAGCTAACTACATTAATTAACATGAACTAACAATGAACAATACTTCTACAGCATTTATTGTAATTGTGTGCATTGTGTATTGTTTGCATCAGTGAAAATGCAAAATTGGACTGTGTAATAATGCATTATGTGTGTGTTTGCGCTCTGACCTAGAGCCTTGAGGTGAATTAAAAAAAAGGGAGTGTCTGCTGAAATGCCTTATTTTGTACCTTGGGGAAGATGTGGACAAACTTATCAATGAGTATCTGGTAAGTAGTTTTGCATTAATCACTTAAGCTTTAAACAAGTTGAAACCATTTTTTTTTTTAACCTTTAAGCTTATAAACATGGTCTCAGGTCATATAAAAATACTCGTACATACAAGTACATTTGACTAAATCTCATACATCTGTCCATGCATTAAACTATTTAATATTTTTGGTCACGGCATGTTATACCTTTTTGAAGATAGATATTATATAATATGTAATAGAATATATAATATAATATAATATAATACCAATGGTTTACTTGTGATAAAGTCAAGTCAAGTTGCTATGAGAAAAATATTTGGAAGAGCCGACATTAAGTATCTGCTGGACTTTACAAGTCATTACATTTTTTTTTTTTTTTTTTTTTTTTTTTTTAATAACTAGACCTTTTGAGATTTGTTTGGGAGAATATTTTATATACATATTTTTTTATATAGGCACTGATTTTATCAAAATAACTCTGTAATAAAAATGTCTTGTCTTTGTCTTTTATTAGGTTGTTCAGAAGGATGAAGCTAAAACAGATCCTGAGAGATGTACAATGGCAGTGTTTGTCATAAAGGAAGATGAGGATCCTCTCCAGCCACCACATCACATTGGGATTGTTTTTTTTTTTTTTCCCCTCAAGTGTTGATGTGTGAAATCATGTGTACCGGCTAGCCTAACTGGCAGCAAAATTAATTTGAGACTTTTGTTTATTTTTGTTTTTGTTTTTTTGTTTTTTGACAACAGAGAAGGTGATGTGTATTTTAAAAAGACAATGACATCACAATAAACATTAAGGCCTTTTGAAGAGAATATTCCTGTCTTTATTTATACTAAGTCAACTAAATTAAGCATTTACTGACAATGTTTTTTGTTTTATTTTAAGGGAATATTTTTATTTTATATTAAAGCATATTTAGCTTTTGTTCATGGTAAAAGTTATAGCAGAGCAAAAAATTGTATTATTGACCTGCATTAAATAAAGTTTTGTCTTGACTAAAGAAAATAAATTGGTTAAGGTATTATTAAAAATATACTTTGTACTGAATCAGAAATTTAATTTGAGTAAACTTAATAAAATTGCTTGTAACAAAATTACAGCAATTTATTTAGTTTAGTCCAAAGCAAAAAAAAAAAAAAAAAAAAAAAATTGCTTGTAACAAAATTACAGCAATTTATTTGGTTTAGTCCAAAGTAAATTTATACTTTGATGTTATAGCAAAAAGTAGGTTTTTCCAAAATAAAAATTTAAGTTGTACCAAAGTAAAAAAAAAAAAAAATGATTCGGTCTCTATAAAAAAACTAAAATTTTACTTTGTGTGAAAGTAATTTTTTTATCTTGGGCGGAAGAACTATTTTGATTTATATTAAATTAAATTTCAAAGTATCAATCAAATCAAAAATATAGCTTGAGAAAAACTAATAAATTTAGCTGTAACAAATTACAGTAATTTTTTTAAGTTGGTCCAAAGTATCATTTTTTTCAGTATAGATAGAACGATAGATAGAATGACAGAACGATAGATAGAATGACAGACAGATAGAGCGATAGATAGAATGATAGAATGATCGAGAGAACGACAGACAGACAGATAGATAGATAGAACGATAGATAGAACGATAGAATGACAGATAGATACGATAGAACAATATGACAGAACGATACGATAGATAGAACGATAGATAGAATGATAGATAGAACGATAGAACAACAGACAGACAGATAGATAGATAGATAGATAGATAGAACGATACGATACGATAGATAGATAGACAGACAGACAGACAGACAGACGGACAGACCGACCGACCGACCCACAAGTGAAGCACAGACAAAGAGCTTTTGTACTCGAAAAATGTTCAAAAAAAAGCAAGGAAGAAAAAGGAAAAAGAATAGAGAGATGTGGTGCTCCAGGTCAATGAAAAGTTACTGGGGCTGTTTTGGGGGCCGTGTCAGCAGTAAAGAGTGTGTGCCTTTTGGAGCACACAAGGGAGCAGTACATATGAGCACATGCCGTGGACAGAGAGAAAGACAAAGGGAGAGAGACAGAGGGAGCTTCGTATTTGTGGGGGAGCAGGCCAAGCTCTCCGGCTGGAGGTTGGGAAGAGCAAGCTCTTAGAAAACATCTGGCCTCTGCATGTGTGGCAGATACGGCAGCCCCTCTCCGCGCAACCCACGGCCTCCGCTTAGCAGCCAGAAAAGCCCACAGAGAGCGTTAATTCTTCCCACACTGATATGGCTGCTGGGATGCCTTAAGAAGACACAGCACAAGGAGTGTGGAGGAGGAGCGTGTGTTTGAGGGAATCGTTTGATTTAAGAGGGTTTTTCAAGGACAGTGTTGTTGCATATAAGCGTGGTGTGAGACTCTGAAAACTGTTCCATCTGTCTGCGCTTTCCATTCGAAAAAGCTGTTTTCTCAAGCTCTCCTGACAGCATAGCAGGTCAGAGATGGTTGATGGGTGTGAAAGAATGAGATGTCGGTGTTGTGCTGCTTCTAATAAGTATGTGTGTGTGTATTGCATGCTTAATGTGTAGCTGAGGGACCAATTCCCCTTCCGCCCCCCTGCTGTGGCGAGCAGAGCGTTTGAACGTCAGTATCCGCCTGATGTGAGCTTAACTGAGCGAAAGGAAAACAGCAATGGTATCTGCGCTTTTGTTTGGTCTAGCGTAAGGTCAGCTGCCAGACGGTCTTCTCACTGTGACAAGGTCACACGTTTAAACACAACAAGGGGATATGCAGGGCTGAGAATAATGTGAAAATAGACAAAAAAAGTCCATCAACCGTATACAAAACTGCAATGTGGACACAATCATTATATATATAATATATATAAGTCATTGTGTACTATGAGTGTTGAATAAATGGGATATGCCCTCACTCTGAATAAAAATAAAATGCATTCCTCACACCTTTTCATCAGGGAAAATGTTTGCATTGTGTATTTCATCAGTTAAATGTGTATAAATACAGAAATTTAAATTTTCTGAAAATTCTGTCACCATTCACTCACCTTTGTGTCACTGTTTTCATTTGTTGAGTTGCATAGCTCGCATCTTAAAGCGCTAGAATTTTTGGTAGAAATTACTAAATTCCAGAGCATACATAACCATTCAAAAGTTTAGGGGTCAGTAAGATTTCTTAAAATATTTTTGAAAGAAGCGAACCAAGGCTGCATTCATTTGATCAAAAATACATTAAAAACTAAATTTGTGAAATATTATTACAATTTTTTCAGTTTTACTATATTTAATAATAATGACTTTTCAGCAGCCATTACCCCAGTCTTCAGCGTCACATGATCTTTTAAAGTAACATTTCTTATTATTGTCAATTTTATTTTGATTAGGATGAATAGAATGTTCAAAAGAACAGCATTTATTTGAAATAGAAATCCTTTGCAACATTATGAATGCCTTTACCATCACTTCTGATCAATTTAAAAAAAAAATAAAAATAAAAAAAAATAAATTACTTTTGAATGGAACTGTATATTTTACAAGCACATGGGTACAACAAGGTTTGGTTGTGATGGTTCCTAAGAGACGTTTTGTCCTAACTCAACTTTTGACCAAAAATACATTTGACATGGCCTAAATGGCAATATAAATATGCTGCAAAACTATTTAAATTATTGAGCTGTTCAGCTACCTCTTCAACACAATTAGAGATCAACTGAATGGATTGATGTTAGTTGGATGCTTGAAGCAACTTCTGGCAGATGGATCATATACTGTGGCTCCAGTGACTGTTCACTCTTACCCCCATGAGGGTGTTCAATTCTCAACCTCCCTAACAAGGTGAAAAACAGTCAAATTCTTTTTCAGAGTTGGGACCAATTGTTTTGTCCTCTGGTGCAGAGGGGCCCTACACTAGCCCTGATGCCCTTGACCTGTCCTGCATCAACTCCTCTTGACAGTAGTGCCTTGAATCTTGAAATGTGCCCCTCTGCCCAGGAACCACTGGAGAGACAACCTGAAGATTATTGCTCTTTCTTGGTAACATGAAGGTCACTTGAAGTGACACAGGCTCTTATGGGAAAACAGGCAGGAATGCAACTGAATTCCCCTGTCATTTCCATTCCCTAAATCAATCCTGGACAGGCGCCTTAGAATCTGGTGCTCCCTTTTCAGGGACTCGCTCCTCTTCCACTCCTTGACCTGGTTGTAGTGCTGTTTATTTAGTAGCCAAGACAACAACAACAATAATAATAATGAAAGAAAGAAAGATGATATTAGTCAAGGGAAAACAAAGTGAGATTTAGATCTGAAACAGCTGAGATGTGGAAAAAGACAGAAAATAATTAACTGAATATTTTATTCAGTGTTAACAATGAATGAATTATAGTGTATTCATCAACAACACTTTTTATGTTAATGTTATGCAGGAGTAAAATAAAATAAATATAATCATCAGAGAAGGATCAAATGAGGATCATGCCATGGTTTTATTATTATTATTATTTTTAAAGAATGCTAATCGCTCTCTTTTATAGGTAGCTATGCCATTTCTTTGATACACTGACAGCTTTTCAATAGCATGGCATCAGCTGTGGCCATGAAATCACGGTGGTAACAAATGGATTCTCAGCTGCCTGCAGACCACCACAGATTGTTTGTTGGGAAGAAAGACCCACTGTACAGTTCACATAAATATTTAAGTCTATTAATCACCATTTAAGTGAGTACTGAGAAAAGAAAATATGTTTTGAAATAAGAGAGCATATGGGATGATGGGAACATATGGGAATAAAGAAACAGAGGAGTTAAGAGGAAACAGGACTTGTAGAGAACATTTGAGTCACTGATCCTATTTTAATACATGAGTCAGATCTTTGTTTTGGTCCATTTCTTTCAACAAGAATATGTAAAACAAATCTAAAATTGCTGAGCATTTCAGATCCAGCTAATCTTTCATGTTCGCTCTGCATAACAAGCAGGAAATCATAGATTTGTAGACAATAGAGGTTGAAATTGAAGTCTTTTTTTTCTTCTTTCTTTTTTTAATGTATAATCAGAGAAAGGAGGCGCTTAACCTTCAGAGAATATTGAATAGATGGTAAAATATAGCTATTATATGGGGCAGTTTTATTTTTTCCTTCTTTTATATTCATTTTTATTTTGCTATTTTCTTGAAATTACAATAAATAAACAACAAAATGATTCTAACTAAATTTACAAAATCAAAAATAAAATATTAATTATAAAAAGTATAAATATTAAAGAAATAGATAAAATTATTTAAATTTAGTTATGTTAACATAATCTTAATTAAGAATGCTAAACACACACACACACACACACACAACACACAACAAAGATGTACAACATTAAATTGACATCATATTCTTGAGTTTTTATTTGGAATTACCAGAGGTACATATCAGCTTATATGGGAGGGCCGTTGAATATAGTTTGGGACAAAGCAGAGCCTTGAAGTCAAAAAGGTTGAGAAGCCCTTCTTTAGAGGGAGTAATGTGGTAATGGGGAACATAAATATTGTTTTCAGTCAATAATATGTGTTAATAGTTAAAGATTTTTTTATACAGTGATCTGAATATAGGTCAAAAGATTATGTTTCATATTGTCTTGTAATTTTAATTGTTTGATACATTGGAAAAGGTCAAGAAGAGGTGAGAAATAATCACCACAGATGTATAAGGTGCTTTATTTTGACAGTAGATAGTTCTAACAAAAAAACCATGGTATTTGTGCGGCTAAAGTTTAAAAAAAAAAGTGCCAGTTAATTTCAGCTTCTTTTTTCTTTTAATATGTTCCATTTCACATTCATTTGAAAGTGGTGCCCATGTCATCATCTTGCATATGCACTAAATTATTCAAAATTACTAATTTTAATAAGATAATGTTTTTTAAAAGGCCTCCAAAATATTGTTGGCAGTGTAAAACAATCATTTCACATGAGCAAGTAGCCTAATAGTACCTAACTTGCCAAGTAATGGTACTGGCAGTAATCAACACAGAGAAGAGAAGAGCAGCCCTTTTCAAATGAGAATGAATAAATCCTTTTATGGGGGAACAAAATGCCACCAAATTAATTAAACATGGACAGGTCAGAACGTACTGCAATCTGTCCCTTGTCTCCCCATCCTGTTGGAGAGACATTTGGAAGTCTTCGAGCATGAAATTAAACATTGAGGACACCCCTTATTGAATATCTTCTATTCTCTAGGAAAGTCAAGAAGACTAAAGCACGGAAAAGCCAAAAGAATTAACCGTCACAGTCAGCTCCTCACTTTGGAAATGACCACATTGGTTACACTGATTAAAAACAGATTCGGGTTTTATCAGAAATGCAAAAAAAGTCTTGTTTTGGACTGTTGCTGAACGTTACACATTACAATATGTGCTTTGCATTTAGAGGTTTTCTGTCTTGCCAAATTATGTGCACTCAGTTCTTTTATTCTCTGTTCTTGGAGCATGTTTTACAACTGATAATTAAACTTTGAAAGCTGCCTCGCAAAGTCTCACGCAGAAATGTCACCGTCTCCATCTGCTGGCTCTTCTACAATGAGGAGTTTACAAATGCGAGAGGAAAAGGGCTTTGGCAAGAGTTTTAGGGCTTTATTTTTGTTTAAAATATAAACAGCAGTTTAAATATGTAGGGTAATTGGACTCCGAAGCCCTGAGACATATAATTTAAAGGGGAAAGAAAATATTTTCCATATGTCTTTGGTTAGGGTTATTTTCCTCTCTCTCTTTTCCAGCCACAGTGTTTGGGCTGTTATTAATGTGTTAACTTAAACCACTGGAATTCGCAGTCATATATCATCCACTTCCTGAATGGAGGCTGACCAGACTGAACCTCCAGTTGCCCGACTGTTGACACGAAGGAACGGAGAGTTTGCAAGCATTCACAGAGAATGCAGTTCTCTTTCAAATGGGACCTCGGGGTCCAATATCTTTTGTGTTTGGTTTTCAGGATTTTGGCCCGCCGCTCGAGTTTTCCTGAGAACATGCATAGTCTGACCGAGAACTGTGAATTATGATGCACCTCATATTGTTTGATTATTTGACTTTGCTCATTGATCACCGCCTCTCATCTTCCTTCAACTTTTTTTGACAGCTGTTGTCTTTAGTCCACATTTGAAATATTTACACACTCCCTCAGCCATTTAACCAGCCTGCTCTCCTCCATCCATCAGAGTTTGCATTCGTCTATCTCCCACTCACTGATCTGAGGGCACAGAGTGTGGGTAAGTATGACAGATATATCACACTCACTTTATAAAACACACCTGGATGCTCTCCAGCATTGCGATTAGTGGTGCCAGTGAGGAGGAGGCGGCCGTTCTTTTGGAGATCAAGGTCATGTCAGAGTGCGCCATGGGGGGAACTCATCAAAATGCACATCATCACAATCATCTTACTTAACCTTGATTAAAAATTCTGAAAAAGTCAATGTGCTGCTCTCTAGAGGAAGGTGATGCTTTCCTTCCTTTCAAGGACTTATACAACAAAACAAGTGATCTTCCATGATCCTTCTTGGTAGAAAAACTACCAAGAAAACAAATAATCACAGCCACAGGATATGAACAGAATGAATGAAACTAGCATTTCTAAAAACTTGAAAGTCTGCCCGTGTGTTTGCATACAAAGCATATGGTTGTACTGCACTTGAATTGAATTATTACTGGCAAATACACTGCACGGCCAAAAAAAAAGCCACTGTTTGGATTTTAATAGGCAAATACTTAAGAGTCTATGGATGGATCATTATAACAGTGATTATTATTTTTCTAGCATGTTATATGTTTGGCAACGGTTCTTTTAACTCTAAAAGATGCAGTGTGTAGCTTTTCATTTCTTAAACAACCACGTATTAAGGTGTATCATGGCCATATTCTAGGATGACAATGTCAAGATTCATCAGGCTCAAATTGTTAAAGAACTGTTGGGAGGGAGCATGAAGAATCATTTTCACACATGAATTGGCACTGACCTTAACCTCAGTGTAAGTTTTTGGGATGTGCTGGGGGAGACTTTACAGAGTGCTCACCTCTTGCATTGTCAGTATACAAGATCTTGACCAAAAAATGATGCACCTCTCGATGGAAATAAATGTTGTGATGTTATTTCCATCAAGAGGTGCATCAATTTTTGGTCAAGATCTTGTATTGACAATGCAAGAGGTGAGCACTCTGTAAAGTCTCCTCCAGCACATCCCAAAGACTTTCAATGAAATTAAGGTCTGGACTCAAAGGTGCCAATTCATGTGTGAAAATGATTCTTCATGCTCTCTGAACCATTCTTTCACAATTTTAACCCTGGTGAATCTTGACATTGTCATCCTGGAATATGGCCATGTGTCTTCCTACGTGGTTGTTTAAGAAATGAAAAGCTACACACTCCATCTTTAAGGGTTAAAAGAACTGTTGCCAAACATATAACATGCTAGAAACATAATAATCAGTAATAATCAGTATCTTCCACATTTTCCCATGGGAGTGCAATGACTATATTTCCTAGGTTCACACTGCACATAGTATTATAGCTTTACACTGCTGACTGTTAACAAAGAGACCTTTCTTGACAAAATAACCCATCTGAATCATCTTTTAAGTGCATTACCAATGATAAATGTACCCTTTCCTTTTACATACAAGCTGTGCTACACTCCCTGACTCTAAATTCTGGAAGAGTATGTGTCTTAATAAGCTTGGGTTAAAATGGATTTGAAATGCCAGAATTCAAGGTGTACAGACTGTAAATGAGAACGTGAGGGTGATGTGTATGCATGTGCATACTGTACACGACTATTAATTTTGCCAGAGATCATGGCTTGTGTCTAAATAAAACATGCTGGATCCAGGTGCCGTTCAGCAGAATTTAACCTCCA
Organism: Mylopharyngodon piceus; assembly: GCA_039654765.1. Lineage (NCBI taxonomy): Eukaryota > Metazoa > Chordata > Actinopteri > Cypriniformes > Xenocyprididae > Mylopharyngodon > Mylopharyngodon piceus. The sequence goes on along the minus strand of CM077442.1, from coordinate 19,517,582 downwards.
AAATGAGAATGACGACGCTGAGGTCGAGGGTAACTTTCCTTTTTCCTGCCCTGCATTTTAAACGCAATGGAAAAGCAATCAGGCCCCACAAACTCTTTCAGGTCTATTGCACAGAAAGAGAGAGTGGCCTAATGTTTGGGAGGCATTTAGAGATAGAACAGTGATTATTACACAAAGAGAAGGCAAGATACTTTAATCAGCTGAACAAATCATTGCAGTACAGCTAATTAAAATCTAATGTTCATCAGGAACACTGGGAAGATCAGCTTGATTATGGGTAGAGGGCACCATTAAAGCCGAGCAGACAAGTTCTATTATACTGTTAGACAGCAGAAAAACACATTACTGTGGCTTTTTAACAAATGATGAAAGACAAGTGCTATTGTCTCTCGAACTGTGTGCAAAGACTGTGATTTTCCCTTAGTGGAAAGATTTTAGCAGAGTTAGACCTTATTGCATTGCCCTAAAGTTTGTTTGAAAAACAGCTGCAATGACTTGGAAAAAATGACTGGTGGATGTTAAAGCTAATGACATAATCCTGCCCCACATCCACATTCAACTATAGAACCATTGTCAGAGCAAATTAAACAAATAAAACATTGGGTCTGCATATGAATTTCTGTACAAAATAAAACTTTATTTGGAAATGTGGTATTAAAATGAATGAGGACTGGATAGTACCTCCTTCATTACTGTTTAAAAAGTATCCAAGATACACCTCATGAAGTCAAGAGAAGGTCAAAAATCCTAAATATGTGATTATTTTGATGTATTTTTGTTGTTGTTATTACATAATTCATAACGACTTTCATTAAATACTATTAATCTATATTAAGAAAAAATAGTAGGTGTGTCAAAACGTTTGATTGGAAGTGTACTGACATCAATGCGATAAGTTGATTTAGCATAGTAAGTATTCATCAGAATGAAAACACAAATAAGAGAAGAGAGTGCCAAATAAGAGACGAAATTCACTCAAAGTCTGATTCAGAGAGATGTTCTTCACAGCTGAATACACCCGCTAAAGAAAAACTCCTACTGACAATGCAACCACAAGCAGACCGCCACGCAAGGACAGAAATGCTGTAAACAAGTAGTGTCTGTCAGTCCATTTCTGACAGAGAAACAGAATGGAGAAAAGAGACAGATTCATCAAATGGTTTTTGAAAAACTAGTGAAGCAATACACCATCCATTAAGTATCTGATGAGTATTTTGACAAACATTAAATATATTCAAAATTACATTGCACCCTGCCACGAAGGAACAATAATATATTAATAGAAGGTATATAAATTATAATATGTTTGCATACAAGACGAGTTCGTTCTTGTGTGAATTTAAACAGGAACTCTTTCTGGATCAGATGTGAAGGTCTCAATTAACGCTGAGCAATGGAGCCGCACCCTGTAATGGGTTTGAATTATATATGTCCTTACTGCCATTTTTAAATGAGATTTGTCCACCACTCTCTTCAGACCCTTAATCTCTCTCTCTCTCTCTCTCTCCAGTCAGTGCACTAAATCAGTTTGCTGGCTTACATTCGAAGGAGAAGAATGAATCTGTTTTAACTAGCATTATTGTACGTCTGAGGGAGACATTGTGTCACATTTATGCCAGAGGCTTCCAGGTAGCCACTTCTTTTCTCCCACACATTGAACGGTGCCCTGACCGAGGCACAATGTTAAATAAAAAAATTAATGGGGAGAGACAGAATAGGATTATGCAACTAGAGCTTTGAAAAGTGAAAGCATATTTTATCCTGTTCTTGGTGAATTTGGAAAACTTGATCAGATTTGTTGATGCCTAAGGAGATCTCAAAGGAAATGGTACTACACGCTTTGCTTGTTTGTTTGTTTGGGCAAAATGATGTAGTTGGAGGGAACGATTCCATAAAACACAAAGGCAAATGATGTAACATAGTCCTATTACTGTAATGAGGATATTCCTTAAATATATTAGAGGGCAAAACACAACAGTGAATATTGAGTATTTTATGGAACAAATATAAATGCTTAATATTCCTTTTTCATATTCCAATATGTTGCAGTGGCACCACAATATAGCAATTTACATAAATCAGACTTGTAAAGATTGGCTGTGGTGAAACAGACCTGTTTAACTTTGGCTCATGGGTTATTCAAATTGCAAAACAGTCTCTGATTCATGCTGAATTCACAGTCAGGTTGAACTTCATGCTTGTTTCTTTTTGGCAGATGAGGAATTTCATTAGTTTACTGCAACTCTTTAAAAAGCTGGAGAATGCTGTTATTTACCCTGCGTGCTCAGGTTAAAGGATGTGATTATTCACACATTTCTACCGTGCAAAATGAGTTTGTGGATATAACCATATTACATGGTTTTCAGGAACACTTGATTCTGATTGGTCAGTTGAATCATTCCCAAATAATGACCGTTGCCCATTGCAGTACTGTATAACTGACCATTTTAAGGAAAACATATACTGTTTTCACCATGGGCTGAATGGTTCCAGTTACATTTCCACTTGAGCACGGTTCAGTACATAACAATTACACAACATTTCCAGCCTGGATTTCTCTGCACTGTTAGCTAACCATACATGCTTTTTCTACATGCTTTTCCCCAGCAAGGTACATTACGCTAGCTAACTTATTAAAACGCATACAGTATATCAGTATTACTCATATTTTAATATTATGTCAATACCATTGTTGCTAGTCTGAATACTTTTACCTTCTAACTTTCTATATTTGATGTGATCATCCACAATGGCGCACCTGATTCGGTGTTTACTACAGTCCTGTTTAATACATTCCTGATTTTGCAGCACCACAGTGGAGAACAAAAACAACAACAACAACAAAACATAAATGTGCCTGTAAAACTAGTTTGGATCAGCACAGTTTCATAATGAGAACAGTTAGGCCTGATGGTGGAAAAGTGTTTATATGTTTTGTACATAGTTGTGCTCAAGTTCTGTCTTTCCACAGTCTCTACAAGTAAGCTAATAAAATAATTTCAACTTAAAAGTTCACCCTAAATTAAAAATCCTGTCATCATTTACTCACCCTCATTTCATTGTATGACTTTCTTTGAAGATTTTTTGAAGAATGTAACCATTTTTTGATTACCAATGACCAATTTTTGGTCAAAAAAAAAAAAAAAAAAAAGCAGTTTGAACTCATACAGTTTTGAAAGACATAAGGGTGAGTAAATGATTAATTTTCAATTTCAAGTCAATATTTCACACTGAAAAAAAGTGAAGGCCAAGTATAATCTATACTCAGAATTTGTCCACTGCATTCCAAGTTAGTGCACACACATTAGGAGTAGTGAGTCGTGGGGGTTAGGTGTCTTGCTGAATTCATTTCCTTCCGGTATTCAGAATTGAACCCGCAACCTTCGGGCTAGCAGTCTGACTCTCTAATAGTGCTGGGCGGTACACTGGTTCATATGGTATACCAGTTTCAATTTCGAGACCGCTATTTTTCAAAAACCGCCATATCGGTGCGTAGTTGAAACAGCTGCTGTATCTATTCAATGGCCATGAAGCGCTATGTAGAGTGTATAGAGAGCGGACTTCTATTAACTGCATACCCTTCTTACACTAATGGAAGCAACTTTATAACACACCAATAAATAACTCACAAAACTAACTCTCTTTAATACTGCAAATACCGTGTAAAGCCATATGATTTCCGCGATGCAGAAAAGTCCAGTCACAAATAGAACTTACTGTATAAAGCGGAACGTCACAAAAAGTAGGGCTGTACAATGAATCAGATATCGATACAGACCAGTGTCTGTGAATATTAAAGCTAAAAATGACTGCTATTGAAATCAGAAGTCTGTTTGAATGAGCGCCGCATTTTCGTCTACTACTACACATACTGAAGCATATGTGACACTCGCGTTGATTTCAGTGTCTGCTGTCTCACTTACTATACATGAACAACTTCATCTGCAAAGCTGCTCTTAGAGTCACTTTATGAACATTTCACTGTTTAATTTGAGAAAACTATCTACATTTGTCGTATCATATACACAGGAAGTCAAACGTCTTCACGACCCTGTCAAAATAAAAGTTCGGTATAACTTGAAATAACAGAAACTACTATTGTACAATCGAGTGTACTTCGATTAATAGAGATAATAATACTCATAATAATAATAACACTATTTAAACACAAACTCAAAGGTCTTCATTGAAATTAGCCTACTTATTAATATTTTTAATTTAATTAAATAATTATATATATATATATATATATATACACACACACACACACACACACACACAAGACCGTGATATACCGTGAAACCACCAGAATCTTAAAAAAACAAAACGTGATACAGATTTTTGGTCAAACCGCCCAGCACTACTCTCTAACCATTAGGCCATGGCTGCCCTGTGTTGGTGTATTTATTTATTTGTTAAGCACCCATGTAATTAGCAGGATAATGTACAGTCAGCCAGTCATTAACACAAAATAAATCCAGGCGGGGTCTTATATCACCCCAAAGGGGTTTATTTTGCAATGACCTGCTGACTGTACATTATCCCTTACGCAGAATCCCCCCATTTTTTCTGTATTCTAGGGCCAAAATATATTTCCTATGCCTTCTAAAATTGCTCAGCTGGTTCAACTAAAATAAAGAAAGGCAATTCTCTCCAAGAATAACAGCACAACTGCTCAGAATCAGGTGGGTGGTGCACCGTCTGGTTTTAAAGAGTTTGGTTTCAGAGAGTCTGGCACACAGGAGCCTTTCATTTTGTTCCCATTAATCCTCCCTGTGGGCACTTCTGGCTTTCTGGAAGAAACACTCATTTTAAAACGTCACCCGTTTCACTCCCACCGTGATTCCTCTGGTCTCGCCATTTTGTACTCGTTCTCAAAAATCTCATGTCATCGTGGTTGTATCCAATGCTTAACTATCAGTATCCTTGAGAACAGTCAGCTGTTTTTTGAAGTATTCCTAAAGTGTAGGAAACATTCACGCTGACAGCAGTGTCTGTAGGGTTATTTTTAAGGGCACATACAGTCATATGAATGGCCTGCTCAAGCACTGACAGGTCCACCTAATGTGATGTTACATCATTGCTATATGGCAGGTAAAGATACACTTACATCTGTGGTATACGAGAGGAAGAGCTTCCACATTGTGCAGCTGTCTATCAGTGGGCTTGAATACAAAGGTTGAAGTGAGAGAAACATGGCCTGGTTCCTTGGTTATTGAAATGCATGTTTTGAGCTGTCAGATACAGCAAACTAATATTTACAGTTTTCACCTCAACACATTTTGACAGCTGAGAGCACCAAGCACTACAAACAATCCTTAGACAACAAATTCCTTTGACGGCCCTCCCATTGCAGACCAAAGTAAAAGTGTGTGCCAGCAAATGCCATCTACTTTTGCAGTAACTGGGACTGTGAAGAATTCTCTATTGGACCTTTTTTTTTTTTTTTTTTTTTTTTGGCAGAGGACTTTGAAAAAGACCCAGCAGCCCATCTTGAGAAAAATCGAGCCTTATCAGTCTGCCATCCCCATACTTTTTTTCTGCGTGTCACTGAAAGGTCAACCACTCTTTCCAATTTCATTGCTGTCACTTTATGCTGTCATCACTGGATTCTTCAGCATGTGCGCTGACCTCTCTAGTGGTGAAATGGGTTCAAAAGGCACTGAGGTTAGTGAGTGGCTGATATTACTCCCCTACACACTTCTCCTGTCTCTTTCTTTTACTCTCATACATCATACACAGCCACCTCCTTCCTACATGTCATGTCACTCAGCTGACCAATCTTACTGAAACCACCAAATGCATTTACTGTTTCAAGTCAAGTCACATTTATTTCTATAGCATGCATAAAAACAACAAATGTTGACTGTAGGGAAAACCACACCTGGTTCAATATCTCTGTTTTCTTATGTCTCTAACACTGTACTGTAATTTTTCTATTAGTGTCTGATTTCTATTATTGTTACAACTCAGTTATAGTGAAGTAGGCTGTAACAACAGCACTTTTGTAACTGACACTAATTAGACATTTCTGCTGATTCAGAACAGATGACACCATTTTCACACTTGTCATTTCACATTCATTAACACAACTGCGAATTTAAAAACAGACTTTATTACCTCATCTTTTCAGTCCTGTAAATCATTTTTTTTAGTTTCACACAGAGAAGTACAGCATGATTTCACTCATGTAAAATCAAAAATAAAATCATCAAAATAAAAAAAAGAGATTTATAGCAATGCAAACAACATTGTGTGCACACATATGCATGGGAAAAAAAGAAAACCTTGCTGAATTTCACAGCCTCGCTTTCATATCTGTCATGGTGCTGCTCTGAATAAGGTCTATTCTAGTGCCAAGAAGAAAAAGGAAAAGAAAAAAAAAAAAAAAAAACCAAGATGATGCCTTTGTATCAGTTTTTCACAAACTGAAAAGATTTCTAAATTCTAAATCAATTATTTTAGCCTACTCCACTGAAGTGCATAGCTCTTTAAAACATACCTGCACTCATCCATGGCACAACAAAGCTTACAGTAAGTGGTCTGGCTATCATCAGCATAAACACAGCAGTTATCATATGATGACCTTATTAACTTCATAAAAAGCAATAGCAAGCATTGAGATTTGGAATACTGCACTGCAGAGTAAATCAAGGACGACATCAAGATTTGACATTTGATATGCATATTTAAATGCAGAGAATGTAAAGCTGAATTTTCATTTTAATTCAGTGGAAGATGTATTATTGACTGCATAACAACATGGATGTTGTGTTTCAGAAAAAAAATATAGTACTTATATTTTTGCAATAATAGTTTGGTAACACTTAACACTTATTTTTACTAGTTGCTTATTAGAATGCATATTACTAGAATATTGGCTATTTATTAGTACTTATTAAGCACATATTAATGCCTTATACTGCATGACCATATTCTATGGATGTAAAATAATGCCATATGTTTCTGAAACAAAATTCATCTTGAATTGCACTTAAAAAAATATGCATTGCATTAACTGTGCTTACATTTTAATTCATTGTATTTTTAGGGCTTGCATTTTTACGGGCTGAAATTCAACATGGTTGTATATTTAAGCTGTGAATATTTCAATTCAAAACAGTTCACACACATTTTCATTGTTAAAAATTCAATAATCCATATTCACCTTTCAGATTTCACTTCCAAAATATTCATTCTGTTTAAAAATACAACCTATAATATTCAGCAGGCAATTTTCTGTCCATTTTATTTCGCGTCCACAAATTCAGTGGTTCAAATTTCAACATTTCACATCCGGGAACTGCAGGAAAAGCAGTAGAGTACCGAGCATAATCTCCATCTGCTGTTAGTCGACCTCACCAGCAGGTGGTGCAAGCGCGTGTTGACGAAGAGCATAGCAACAGTTAGAGCAAGTCATTCATTTCATTCATTAAAACGGATTTACATTAACGGAGCAAGCGGTAAGTGCATGTGTGATTATTATCGGGGACAGTATATATGCAGAACAGCTGATAAAGACACAAAAGTTGTGTTTACATTTAATTCAATTTCTTTACTGTTACTTTCCCTGTGTAGCCTACATGTAAGCAGCTTTCTCTACAGTGAACGAGATTATAACGTTATTCCCTGATGATGCTGATGTACAGTTCAAATGTTAAATCTGAGATAGACATATAACTTTCCTTAACTTTATATCGCGGCGCTGTGCTGCAGTACTGGGGTTTCTCTCAATACGTCATACTCCAGGATTCCCCCGCCGTCGGGACATATAGAACGCTTAACTTATCTTTATAGACTAAATACAGTGATATAAAAGACCACCAAACTCGCACCTATACTATACTATATAGGCTACAGGCAAGCAGGTTGACTCAGAATATAGACATAATGTGCAAAGTTTGACGCTAAGCGTTTCCTAATGAAATACTGGCATAAAGTTGGCTTGACATTGGACGGTCCATATTCGTAAATTTAGGGACCGTCTTTAAAGTTACATACGACATTGGTATACACATTTCTAACTTCAATATCATTTGAAGATAATGACTAACAGTCATAAACTGTGATGTGCTCGTGTAGGTGTCAGGCATGATGCACACCTTTTAGATTTTTTATATTTAATAAAATAAACAAAAAAAAATATTGCTAATTTTTTACTATTGCATGAGCTTATTTTTATTTTAATATCAACAATCTAAAATTATGGTATATGGTAGATTTTTGATATTTAATAAAATAAACTGTCAAATCATATGTAAATATTACTATTTTTCACTACAGCATGATTTCATATTTATTATCAAGTCTAAAAGTTGTGCATCACATCTACATGAACACTTTACAGACTGTAATTCATTCTCTTCAAATACTATAGAGCTTTAAATTATGGTATATTTTGTGTATGAGCATACAGTAGGCTAAGTGAAATATATAACGATATTTACATATGACTTGACAGTTTATTTTATTCAATATCAAGGTGTGCATCATACCTGAAACCTACATGAACACTTTACAGTTGGTTTTATGACTGCAAGTAATTCTCTTCAAATGATATTGAAGTTAGAAATCTCGTATGTAACTTTAGAGACGATCCCTAAATTTGCGAATATGGACCGTCCAATGTCAAGCCAACTTTATGCCAGTATTTCACTGGGAAACACTTAGCGTCAAACTTTGCATGTTACGTCCATATTCTGCGTCAACCTGCTTGCCTGTAGCCTATATAGTATAGTATAGGTGCGAGTTTGGTGGTCTTTTATATCACTGTATTCAGTCTATAAAGATAAGCTAAGCGTTCTATATGTCCCGACGGCAGGGGAATCCTGGAGTATGACGTATTGAGGGAAACCCCAGTACTGCAGCACAGCCGCGATATAAAGTTAAGGAAAGTTAGATGTCTATCTCAGATTTAAAGGAACACTCCACTTTTTTTGAAAATAGGCGCATTTTCCAATTCCCCTAGAGTTAAACAGTTGAGTTTTACCGTTTTCGAATCCATTCAGCCGATCTCCGGGTCTGGTGGTACCACTTTTAGCATAGCTTAGCATAGTTCATTGAGTCTGATTAGACCGTTAGCATCTCGCTTAAAAATGTACGGCAGCAAAGTTCCTTGATTATTACGCCGGAATGAGAGTATAGTTCCTAGCCATATCGACCTAGAAAATTGCAACTTTTCATTTTGCGTCAGTCTTGGCACACGATGTAACTACAGAAGAGTCAAGTTTTAAATATGAAAAATATTGAAACTCTTTGGTCAGTTTTAAGCGAGATGCTAACGGTCTAATCGGATTCAATGAACTATGCTAAGCTATGCTAAAAGTGGTACCGCCAGACCCGGAGATTGGCTGAATGGATTCGAAAACGGTAAAACTCAACTGTTTAACTCTAGGGGAGTTGGAAAATGAGCCTATTTTCAAAAAAAGTGGAGTGTGCCTTTAACGTTTGAACTGTACATCAGCATCGGGGAATAACGTTATAATCTCGTTCACTGTAGAGAAAGCTGCTTACATGTAGGCTACACAGGGAAAGTAACAGTGAAGACATTGAATTAAATGTAAACAACTTTTGTGTCTTTATCAGCTGTTCTGCATATATACTGTCCCTGATAATCATCACACATGCACTTACCGCTTGCTCCATTAATGTAAATCCATTTTAATGAATGAAATGAATGACTTGCTCTAACTGTTGCTATGCTCTTCGTCAACACGCGCTTGCACCACCTGCTGGTGAGGTCGACTAACAGCAGATGGAGATTATGCTCGGTACTCTACTGCTTTTCCTGCAGTTCCCGAATGTGAAATGTTTAAATTTGAACCACTGAATTTGTGGATGCGAAATAATATGGACAGAAAATTACCTGCTGAATATTATAGGTTGTATTTTTAAACAGAATGAATATTTTGGAAGTGAAATCTGAAAGGTGAATATGGATTATTGAATTTTTAACAATGAAAATGTGTGTGAATTGTTTTGAATTGAAATATTCACAGCTTAAATATACAACCATGTTGAATTTCAACCCATAAAAATGCAAGCCCTAAAAATACAATGAATTAAAATGTAAGCCAGTTAATGCAATGCATATTTTTTTCAAGTAGTGCAATTCAAGATGCTTTTTGTTTCAAAAACATATGGCATTATTTTACTTCCATAATATTCTACATTCTTAAACCTACCCAATACCTTAACTTAACAACTACCTTACTAACTATTAATAAGCAGTAAATTAGGAGTTAATTGAGAAAAAAGTCGTAGTTAATAGTTTATATGTGTTCCCTATTCTAAAGTGTTACCAATAGTTTTAGTTAGTTTCAGCAATGATTTTGTTATTTACAGCTTACCCTTTGTTTTATGTTAGCCTCACATTTTAGTTTTAAAAAAAATGTTGGCTTCAGTGTTTGTAGTAATTATAGTTAAATCAATTTCTCAATCAACAAAACAAAAGCTTAGGTGTGCATATAAAATAAACAAGATCTCTGTGGAAACAAACTCGGATTTGTGTTCACACAAGAATTACAGTGTACTGTATCACATCTGCCACTCGCGATTTGTGTGCACAGAAAACAAGACAGACACTGACTTGTCATGACATTGGTAAAGTTTTATCTGCCACTTGCGATTTGTGTGCACAGAAAACAAGACAGACACTGACTTGTCATGACATTGGCAAAGTTTTAGATGGGTTTAATTTTAGCATTTCAAAAACCAAAAACCAGTCGCATCAGAATCACAACTTTTAAATGGCAAGAGGAATCAAATCACAAAATGCCATGTGACTAATCGCTCTAGAGCTTCTGAAGATATAATATCTGTCTCTCCTTTTATATGTTACTTGAAAAAGAAAAAAAAGTATTCAGAATACTAGAATAAATGGCTGTCTGAATGGCTGTCAATGAAGCTTTGGGGTCCAGATGATGCTATAAAGGCTGTGTTCCAGTTCGTTTTTTTAATGCCCTTCCCTCGCTAAATTCCCTCAGTCTTGTTGACTCGGATGTACATCATTGCTTACATTGCACGAGTGCCCACTACTGGCGGAACCTTTGCAGTGGGCTGAATTGGAACGTCCTAAGCCCTTGATCACTTGGAATCCACTATGGAGTTGATTTATTATTTAATATTTTTTTCCTTAAGAAATTGTTTAATGCAGCATTCTATATGCATATAGGTGTGTTTGGGTTGTTTTAAATATATATATATAAAAAAAAAAAAAATAATAATAATGATAATAATAATAATATATCATAGAGTTGTTTGTGGTGGGGTAAAAAACGCGATATGCGATGACGTCACAATCGTGTTGCATTGTGGTATATGGAGCTGCCTGAAGTGTACATATGAAGTAGGATCTGTCCATATAAACTTGCCTTGTCCACTTCACGAAGTGGAACGCACTTCAAAATGGCGGCAGGGATTTCCCCGAGGGGAAGTGCTTAGGGAAGTTCGCGAGTGCATGTCTAAAAGTGGAGTGGAATGCAGCCTATGACATCTACCAGGAGGGAACTAATGAGGCCAAACCTTGACCCCTTGGGAACACTCAGTATATGGCATATCACGTCACATCGCCATCTGCAGGTAGGATGTCTTCTCCCACACAGACACAAGTGGGTCAAATTATTTTGCCATGTGATGAACGCTCTACAAAAACTATTATTTATTGCTTCTGATTACTATTGTATTTCTGTTCGTTTTTTCAAACACTGTTTAAACTGTTTAATTTTAGTTATTTTGTTTCAGTTTACAAAAATGGTTTCAATTCAATAGTTCTTAAGCCAATTTTTTTTTTGAAAAAGAGCATAAATGAAGAAAACAAAGTCTGTCTAGTAAACAGATGCACAGATAACCAGCTTCATAAAGCACATCATCATGTCCTCAGGATCAAAGTGTATTTTCGCTCTTCTTGTACATTCAGTTAGAGTTTGCAGAGCGACCTGAATACTGAATACAGGTGCTTCTCAGTACTGCATGATACACCATACTACCTGACCCCTCTGCTATCCAGACAGGTCTTTGCGGATCATTGACGAAATTACTCCAGACGTGAACTTTCTCTAAAGACTCTGCAAGTGAAAGATGAGCTTTAGGAGTCAAACGGACACAGAGTCACACACCGACTAAGAGAAGTATGTGTTTTCGTGACCATTCAGTTCAGAAAGAGCACAGCCACTTCTAAAAATGGGAATCGATGACTGCACACTCTGTTATATTCTCCTTTGCACGGCTCTGCTTGTGCTCTTTTGAAAAGGTCTCAAAGTCTTTTTGGCTCACACGCACACATATTGCGAGCACATTCGCCTAACAAGCTAAAAACTGTCGCTTTTTTGTCGTGTGAGAAAGCCGTTTCATAATGCTCACTCACGCCAGATGCATGCCAGACACAAAAACGGTTCCTTTAGACACGCACAATCTCAAGGCTCCATGACAACAGCAGCGAAGGCCAAACACAAAAGAGCTCACGTACAGACTGAAAACCCTCATGTCGTCTCTGTGCTTGGGAACTACAGTATAATAATCAGAGGAGGTAATTGCAGTCTCTTGTAGTAACCTTCACACCCAGGGGTCCCCTCCTCCAGTAGAATTAAGGTCCATATAACAAAAATGGTAACTACAACAATATTAGCATCTACACCAGAGGTGTTCAAACCTGCTGCTGGAGCCACTGTTCTGCAGAGTTTAGCTCCAACTTGCCTCAACACACCTGTATTTTTTATAGTAAGCCTAGTAAGACTTTGATTAGCTGGTTTATGTGTGTTTAATTGGGGTTTGAAGCTAAACTCTGCAGAACAACGGTCCTCCAGGAGCAGGATTGGACAATCCAGGTCTACACTAACAGATGATAACATTCTGTCTACTATATGCAATGTTTACATGTCGCCTGCTGCTTTATATGCTCAAGCTCTTTAAAGCCACATGGAATCTGAATGGCTGTCAATGTTTTTTATCGTTCATCATCTGGAAAAAAATCATTCAGAAAGTGATGATAATAATGTCGTTATCATTACAGTTGTGGTGTGGACTTCCCTATTGTCATAGAATTAGAATGATTATTAAAATTTTATAGTTATAGTTATCGTCCTTGGTGTGAACGTGCCATTACTGTAGGCAGAGAGGCAGGCCCAGCTTTACACCGCAGCCAAAGCCAAGCAGATGTCTTCTCCCGAAAATGAATGCCCTCACTATAACATCCAAAGCCAATAACCTTAAAGTCAATGTGCTGAAATGGCTCATTGATGTATGAGGTTCTGCTAAAACCAACACGTGCTGCTCTGTCCAGATGTGTGCAGGCAGGCTTTCTGTCTTTTATTTGGCTCACATTTAAACCTCTTTCATTCTATCATCGTTACGCTTCTCATTTTTTTCACCTCATGCACACCTATAATTCAAAACAACCCTGTTTGACTGTAGTTTGCCCATTGTTTCAGGGTCAATCTCTTTAACCGTCTCATCTCCTTTCACACGTGTTAAAAACGAATAAAAATGTCAGTACAGAGAGATATGAGGCATTGGCTTCAATTGCTAACACATTTCTTTTTTGGATTTCGCCACGCTAGCTACAACCAGGAGGCATCTGGACGCGTGCGCATCTATCTGCAGATTTCTGACAGAATCCGGTAGAACAGACCCTCTGTTTTGAATTTTGGGAGGAATCTACCCCTCTATTAAGTCAAAGCAGAGGAAGCAATCATTTATTGTAAAAGGAAATTTTCAACACAACATCTGCCTCGTCTTTTATGAGGATCAGGAGAACATACAGCAACCCCCATCTTGGCATGTGCTGGTGAGGAATCAGTGAGACAATTTCAATGTGCAATGCCATCTATTTTGCTCTCCTAATGAAGTCTCATTTATTTCAATAAGGCACACATTGGCTGAGGCTGATAGCTTTCTCAGTTTACATTTAGACAGGAATGCTGTGGGAATCCTGATTGGAGTGTGACCTTATACAGATTCATTTTCAAGACAGATATAAATTTAGAGAGGGAGGAAAACAAAGTGCGTTCTCCCACCATCTCCCCTCACAAGCTAAATGTGATATACTTGTGTCCTGTTGATCTTGGCCTGACCATTCTTACTTTTCAGGGGGAACTATGAAAATATTCCCACATTCTGAATATTTCAAGTTGAGGGTCACAAGAATACTTTCCAAAACTAAATGGAAAAGATAACGATAATGATGTTTTGGTATGTGTTCACTAAATGTGTGTGTGTGTGTGTGTGTGTGTGCGTTTTTGTGACATATCAGGACACAGATTTGTATAATGACATGGGTATGACATAGGTATTACAAGGAGAGGGTGATGACTTATGAGGACATTACCCCATGTCCCCATTTTTCAAAAGGCTTATAAATCATACAGAATGCGTTTTTTTTTTTTTTTTTTTTGAGAAAGTAAAAATGTGCACAGTTTCTGTGATGGGTAGGTTTAGGGGTAGGGGTAGTGTAGGGCGATAGAAAATAAGGTTTGTACAGTATAAAAGCCATTACGCCTATGGAATGTCCCCACAATTCACAAAACAAGCGTGTGTGTGTGTGTGTGTGTGTGTGTGTGTGTGTGTGTGCACCTCCTCTCCCTATCCAGACTCCCTGAAGGTTTTTTTCTATCACTAGTGTCTTTGTTTCATATCTTTGCCTTTTATACTTAACAGCTTTATTTACAACTCACTAATATGTGTCTAATGGATGCTTATTAGCAACACCGCTAATGTAGCTGTTCAGTCACATGGTGAATGCAGTTAAGGCTATGACTGCTGTTATTGCCAAATAATAGGATGCAAAATTAGACATTTTAGACATTTGCTCTGTGTGATGATCTAATTTCCAATCTAAATGCAAGTGCTGGCTTTTAGGATGCTTTCCCACTACAGCTTTTGGTATGGACCCAAGTCCATTTGTCATGTTGCTTTGTCTTCTGCAAAGCAAGGTTAAAATCTGGGGTATTAATTCAAAGCTTTATGCGTACAAAGAGAGAACCTGCCCACAAGCACATGGAGCTGCATGGAGCTCTCAGTCCCACTGACTCTTTATGTCTGTGTGATGTTACAGGTAGGAGTGCTGAAAGATGGCCGACAGCATGCCACAGCTGTGCTAGGAGTCATCACCTCTACTCTGTCATTAACCAAGGTCAGATCGGCCCCTCCAACATATGAGCACACGGTTCTAATCAATAGTCTCTGCACGCTGCCCCCTGCACCTTTGCCTTGCCTTGCCCCTCAGCTAAAAATAAACAGGTCTGTCCGTTCTAACAGCTACACTAATGAGACCTGGATGTGGGGTATCAGCTTGCTATAATTGCTATTGACTGGTAATCACATTAATCCTTGGGTAGATCTTGCTTGATGTTTAACACTTTGATTTGTGATAACTTCCATCAACACATTACTTTCCAGTACTTGGTAACATGTTAATACTAGTTGATAGTCTCTGAAGGGGGAAAAAAAGAAAAAAAAAAAAAGGTAAATTTATCGGGTTTTTAGATATTTTTTATTGCAAAACAAAGTACAGTGCGGCTTTTCCCTATATATTAAAATGCCTTACTCTAAGAAATAGTTTTATGATTCTTAATAGAATCCAAAATAAAATATAACCACATCTGGTAGTGGGGCAGTGGGGCATTTATGATCTGAAGTGAGTCTGAAGTGGATTTTCTGGGGGGATGCAAGAGCTACAAATATAATTCAGTTATTTCTGTTGCTAAAAACATACTCAAGTCAGCATTAAATGAAAATCCACCCAATTTTCTAAATGCATCATAATGATCTTTCTGTGAACAATGCATTTATGCATGTTTATTTAATTGTTTATCCACATAAACCCCATCCCTTTCTTACAATCTGACTTCAAGCTCACATTCAGATCAGTTAGTAATGATAACATAATGTGTACCATGGTGATTTGTACAGAGGCTCCATAGATTTGCACTTAACATGGTAACACTTTACAATAAGGTTCATTAGTTAACATTAGTTAACTACATTAGTTAACATGAACTAATAATGAACTGCACTTATACAGCATTTATTAATCTTTGTTAATGTTAATGTCAACATTTACTAATACATTATTAAAATCTTGTTAACATTAGTTAATGCACTGTGAACTAACATGAACAAACAATGAACAACTGTATTTTCATTAACGTTAACGAAGATTAGTAAATACAGTAACTAATGTATTGCTCATGGCTAGTTCATGTTAGTTAATACATTATTTAATGTTTAACTAATGAACCTTATTGTAAAGTGTTAACCAACAAAATTAGTAATAACATTAAGAAATTCAAAATACATAGAAATTTCAGATACATAGTGGACTTCACTAAGAATGAATTGCGCTCACTGGAAAGAAAAAATATATGCAAATATGCAAATCAGGTAATGGTGCAAACAAACAAACAAAAAAATAAATAAATAATAATAATATTTATAATAATAAACTTTATTTTATATAACACCTTCAAAAGAAGCTAAATCAACCCTAAATCACCCTAAATCAACTAAAGCCAACCTAAAAAAAAAAATTAAAAAAAGAAATAATAATAATAATAATAATATTTATAAAAGAATTATTTCTAAATAAATAAATAATAATAATGATCATAAATACAATAAAAACAAAAAAACAAAAACAAATCTCAACTGGAAGCACATTCCACAATTTCGGGGCATAAGTTGAAAAAGCCCCGTCACCCCTAACACTCGAGTGTTGATTGTGGTGTGCAATTTTCCATCTTGCAGGCCTTTTCTAAGTGCTAGGTTGTGAAGGTTACAGACTCACTCCTGCACTGTGATCCATGCAACTGAACTGGCTCTTTAAAAGCACTAAGCTATAAGTCTGGATTTGTGCCTGCTTATAATGCTCTTCTCCCTCATCTGATCACCATTTGATGTATTACTGCTGCCATACACAAACATCTCTCTTAAACAAAATTGTTTACCATTCATGGAAGTTAATTTAATCTGTTAATTACGGCAAGCAAATGGCAGAATTTCTTGACTATGGCTCAGTTTAGAATCTATAATAAGAATACTCTTAATTTACATGAAAAAAAAAGACGTTTGTACTAAAAGTATTAGCAAAACAATATTTAGAAGAATAATGGGGTCTTCAAAATATTTTCTTTTGTGTTCCATATAAGAAACAATGTCATACAGATTTGTAACAACATGGGGGTGAGTAAATGATGACAGAATTTCCATTTTTGGTTGAACTAACCTTATAATTTACAAAGATAAATCAAGTGGATCAAGTAGATCGCAGTGGTTAGTCAATAAGAAAGGTTTTAGCACTGAAATAAAAAGTTTTTCTCCAGATCCATGTTCACATTATAGCTCATGTGTTTGACAACCAGCATCGTTTCAACCAGAGAGCAATATTGCAGCGTTTACTCAGTTCATCATGACTGAGGCACTTGTGGGTATATCACAGCGAAAATCAATTGTTCTTAACCAAGATGCTTGACGCCAATAGTCATATTCAAACTTTACTTCTTTGACAGTTCCTCACTTTGCTCACTCATACCTTATGAAAACAATGTGCATCCTCTTAAAATGAGAATTTCACAGAGATGAAGCTTCAAACAATCCAACATTAAAAAGCATTTCTCCAGAGAAACACCTCCAGCCAATGATGTTTTTGTTTTACTGCACTTCAAATGGAATTGCACTGAGAAGATGCAAAGCGTGGTGCACCGCGGGCCTTTGAGTAAGACAGTGTGAGGTAAGGATGACGTTATATAGTGACTTCAAACTGACTTTCAAACCGGTTTCAACCATTTTGAAGTATTTTTCTGTTGAAGAACAAGGAACAATGCACCTGCGGATTTGTCAAGGAAACAAATTGTACTTTGCTGAAATCATTGGAGGAGACAGCCATGTGACATTTTTGTGCTAGTGAACTACATGCACACACTATATAGCACATATGTACAGTGTGTATATGCTAACAAAACAAGAATGCTCTCGTGTGTGTCAGAAAAACGGCAATGGTCACCATTCCCTGGTAAACAAACACAGTTTATGAACATTTGCAGAATCAATCAGTGGTTGTTTACTCACAGAATTCACCCTGGATCCAGTGTGTGCACAGCATTGCTGTGTAAATAAAACACCATCTCCATTACAACAAGATTAATGTTGCTCAAAATGAAGGTTAATGGTTTGGTTGTGACAGTCTCAGTCATGGGGAGCATGTGACTGGGATGCCCTCAAATGGGAGAGAGGGGATCTGACACAGAAAGCCAGCTGGTGAGTCAACGCCCAACTGCATTGTACTCACGTACTTGTTAGTCCCAACGCATCCTCGGCACGTCTCCGGCTCTCACAGCCACAGAGAGGAAGATCATCATACACAGCACAAGGACTGATGAGCTGCGGCACATGGTTGGACCTGTCACAAAGCCAATAGATGAAACACTTCTCTATGTATGCAGCGCTAAACGGATAGGAGCGAGTCATTTACTCAGTTCGTGCCTTCGTCCAATCGACACATACTTGCACACACAGCTCACGGTGCTACTGAGCAGAGATATGGTGGAAATGCAAAAGGAGATGGGAAACAATCTGCTTTTATGAAACACATACACAGTACCAGATTTATGACACCCAAACAGATGAAGATCAATATTTTTCAAGTCTCAAATTCAAGTCTCAATCCAGTTTGGGTCTTTTGCATAATTCAGTTCAGCGCTCCTGCACTCTTAGAAAGGCAATCCACTTCTGTGGACTGTGCAATGCATATTCAAATGAGGCCTAGTACTTATGATCCATAATGCATGGCCAAGTTTCAGTCTCAATTACGGAGCACTCAAACATCCAATCTTCAGAAGTACTGGTGGAGATGAGAAATGAAAACATACTGTTGAGAAACAACTCATGGACTAATAAGAGTGGACAGCAGTCAAAAGCCTATAAGCAGCCTTGTTTAAATGCTAGAAGAGTTAAATCAGCATAGAAGTCCACCATCAGGTCAAGTGTCCACCACAGAGAAAATAGAGCACAATAACTGCATTTTAATTACATTCATATGCCACCCACATACACTGGCGGGATTCTTGTGTGGCACAAGGGTTGCAAGACTGGTTAAAACAATATTTGGGTTGGAGTGGTTAGATTTAAAAAGTGGAGAGGACTTGTGAAAGATCTTGAAAAGATTGAGCTGCTTTTCCATAAGCCTCCAGTCCTGATTGAAGACATTTGTAGCACCGGGCATGAAGAGGACAAGAGAACAAGTCTGTGAGCCTTAGAGATCCAACATCACATTTCAATTTGACCTCTGGCCCTGTAAAATTACTCCTTAGGCTATCTCTCCCTGTGACTCATTCTAACCTCATAATCAGCCATGTCACTAAAGGTGATGGATTGAACTTTGACCTTGCCTTAATATGAGGCGCTTGTGATTGAGCTGACCATTAGAGAATTAAGAGTAACAATATGGAGGAACATGAGAGATGACTTGACCCCTTGTAAGTATCACATCAACAAAACAATATAAACCATATGCAAAAGCTCTGTTCCAAAACCTAGTGAGCTGCCTACAGAAGGAGCATCTAATGGCATCATAGGTGCAGACTCCTAATACACCAAACTGTGGTGAAGGCCGCATTACATGTATACATTGCAGAAAAAGCATCATACATGTTGTCTCCTAATATGCGATAAAATTTAAAGGCACATGTACACATTGTGGAGGAGGCAATCCCATAATGCATAGTGATAGGCTCAGAAAAAAATCCAAGATGGTGGACAAGGTGAGAAAATGTATCAATTTTTGATAAACATTTTATAAACCTCAAATGTTGCCTGTTGAAGGCTACGAGGCAGATCACTAGGTTTTGGAACAGAGCTCAAGAGTCTAATTTCCACTTAACATTTTCAAATTTATACAACTTGGTAAAATTATGTAATTTCAGCATTCAGGAAAGGTTAACACAGTAAGAAACTTCATATTTGTTCATATGCGAAAATATTACCTGAGTTAATATGAAGAACATAAGTGGTGGCTGAAAAAGCCCTCTGCTTCATCAGCCACAACACAATAACAAGCCTCAGCTTGCCTAATTTCCCACAGACATCGGTTGCATGCAGCTGCTGGAGAGCCTGGATCTTTAAACATCTCGTCCTTTGAGAAAACAACAGCAGACACCTTTCTTATAATCACTGCTTGCAACATTTCATTTCGCACCACGAAAGCAACACAGTGGCACACTTATTTAGAACTGTAGGATACTATTCCCTAAATTCCTACAGCCATATTTTCTGTCACAACTCACAGCAGACACTGCTTGAGTGGCTATTTTTAGTGGACACCTCATAGGCCGTATTTGGCTTTTAATTGGTTCCTTTCCTCTCACCACTGAGCTGAAGTCACAGAGCAATTACAAGCTGTGTGAGTTGCAGGTACAAGTGATCCCCAACTGTTTTGCAAATTTTATTCTATCCACTCAAGCTCTGAAGCACAAGAGAATGTGCACTTTAAATACAACAGAAGCCTCCAAAGACGACGTTCCTCTCAGAACGAGCATGACGCTACCAACAACGCATACACCCGCTAGTGAAACGTGCGCACAGATGTCTGATACATCTCTGGGCTCACCCTTCAGGCTGTCAGTCTAGCGTCTCTCTGCTGTATTTGTATCTGTATATCTGTAGACCTCCGTGTAGCTATAATTTACCTCACATCTCGTTCTGTATTTGTGTTCAGCATTACCAGGGGAAGGCCTTTGGAGACTGACACAAAGTAATTGATACCCTTACAATGGTTCCCACAATAGCTGCATTTGATTGACTTCTCTCTCTCTCTTCCTTTTCCCTTTCTTTTCCTTTCATTCTTCCCCGTGTCTCGCATGATTGTGAGTATCAGAGATTTGTTCTTTGCAGGCAGCGCTGCAAGCTTTGGCCGTGACTCCATAAAGCTATCACCCAATGCAATCCATCCAAAGACAAATTGCTCGGGCTGACAAACACTCAGGTAGAGAGCAGGTTTCTCAGCAGCTGCTGAAATTATACAGAGCTGAGTTAGGATAGAAGATCAAAGCCATTTCATTTTATTTGACAAGACAGGAGAGGAGAGGATTTCGGGGCCTGCCGTGACGACGGCAGCGGTGAAAATGAGCTACTGTCTGTCTGCTGTGAACGTGCTCAAATAACACGTATGTTTAACTCTAAAATAAGAACGCATCATCGCCTTTAAATTTGATTTTGTACGGTTTATTTTTGAGGCTTTCTTTATTGAGCGCATTTCGACACAGTATGTTTTTGACCCTGCTAGTATTAAACCTTTTATCGCTGCACATTTATTACGTTCCAGGTCTTTAAATGCCAGTGTTCTGTAGCAGATAGGAAAAGAGCATTGTGACCTCCGCTGAAGCTAATCGGGATCATCATCGGCCCATTTGTCAGGATAAGCACATTGTGGAGGGTGAATTCCTGCTCTTTTTTTTTTTTTTTTTTGGAAAGGGGAGGGCATCTTCACAGAGTGTTGCTTATCCCTGGAGAGGTTGAGGGCAAAAACTTCTCACCAGTCTTACTCTTATTGCTTCCAGAACTGCTGATAGCTAAGCGGCATCCTCTTCTACAGGGAGGCCTGGAGCGATGCTTAGAGTGGAGGAAGAAAGAGGAAAATAAACTGCCGTTGCTAGGAAATGGCCAAAGGCAAATAGGTAAATCATTAGCACGTCCTACTTCTCCCTCTAGTGTTTCCCATTCTTACTGACCCTCTTTCTCTTCTCCTCGGGATGTGGAACACGGTTGGGAGGAGGCTCTTCAGAGGAGGCCGGAAATTTGACGACTGCTGGGCGGCTCAGACAAGACAGGATGCTCAATGTCCAGCATATGCTCAGAGATTTGGTTAATAAATAATTCAATTAACCGAGACCCATCTGTTCCTGATGCACTAGCGGAGATGCAAAGATACGGAGCCCAACCATCAGCACACAGCTGTGTCTCTGGATCCTGAACTATTCCCTCTTTTCCCATTTTTTACTCTCTCTAAATGTGCCATCTTAACAGCGGCGATGAAATCTAGTCAAGGGGACAGAGGGGCACAGTAATATGTGACAACCAGAAATAAAACGTTTCATGAATTATTCATTCATAACCTTTAGATGACCACATTAGATCCCTCTCTTAACACCCCTCTGTGTTGCCGCCGCTCTTCTTTGTATGTCTGAGGTTAATTTGCACATTAATGAATTAAAGCTAATGAACACAGCACAACAGGAGTCATTTCATATTGTCCTCTTGAAAATTTTTACTCCGCCTTTTCTTTCCTTCATTCATAGATCAGGCTTTGACATTGCTAGAGGCACTAAGTGATTATAAGAGGGCATGTCGTTTTTGAACAACTCTAGTCCAGAATGCATCTAAGAAAATAATGAACCACGTGATGACACTCGTAACTAGGCTTGTTATGGTGAAACAAAAATCATTTTATTAAACAACGCTCTGGATTATTCAATTATAACTGTCAAATGCAATATTTATAAGTCAAAAATTGTTGTATAATATTTTATATTAATAACATTTAACCATTGCCCACAGCAAAATACGCACAGTACCATGGCGTTCAGTATCACCCACAGTTTTCAACCCAAGTAGCTAATTGGCGCCATCCTACGACTGAAAATGGTTACCATGACTACCTACTGTAATACAAATCAGTAGCGGCTCCTGGCCATAAATTTAGGTGGGGCAGATTCTGGGTCTTAGCGCTAGTTTATGATAACCATTTTGTAAGCTTTATATTCTAATCGCTGAACACATAAGACACACTTTTGCAAGATTTCTAATGTCCTTGCGTTATTCAGCCTGAGGGTGGCGCCCTAATGATGATTGACAGACTTTAGTACACACGACAAACGCATAGAATGCCATCTTAAAATTGCCTTAATGTAGTATTTATTGCTTCCGAATGTTGTTTTAGAATATTGCAAGTTATGTAGGAATTCCAGTGAGGAAAAAAAGTCATGTCTATTCTCAGAACAAACACAACGGAACTACAGTATATAAAAGCTAGTCACATGAGCACGTTTAAATTAAAGGGTTACTGACCTGATGCAGTCTTGGTCTGGAGCGAGATTTACGTAAGGTGTGTTTACCTAACGTGAAAATAAGAGGGCAGCCAGAAATCTGCCCTAACGGCTCTCTATGCGAGCGCGCTGCACTTCCATTTTTCACCACAGATTTACATCGGAAATTTGTGGGGCGCTGTAGAGCTACAGGGGGCTCTGAGACCGGCTGCCCCACTTAGAATCATGAATACATGCCTGCTGAATCCATATGCTACATTTTAATATATCCTGCTCACTTTACGACTTAAAATAGTCTAGAAAATCTGAAAAATATTTGTTGCAGAATGCTGAACTCATTTATAATTTATTATTTATTCAGTGTATATAGAGGTCTATGTTTGGATAAATATTTTGGTGGGGCTCTGCCCCACCTGTCCATACAGACGAGCCATGCTGATGCAAATAGAGGAGAGGATTCATTTTAATATATGAGAATAAAATCTTTGACAGCAAGACAATAAAAACATTAGTTGGTAACTAGTGCAAAAAATAACAAGCCAGTAACTGTTGCAAAATAAACCCCTTCAGGGTGATACAAGATCATTGCCATCTCGACTTGAGACGAGCCTTTTTTTGACAGACTTTCTCTGAAATTTGTCTTGATGCATGGCTGTAGCAATACTAGATTGACTGCATGTCACTTTTGCCTCCTTTGCTGGGCACCGGTGTCATAGCTCAATGTCATTTCAGTGCCTTTCTATCATAATATCATATGAATAGATCTGGCTGCTCTTGAAGTGAAAGTCTAGAAATTGGTGTCACGTCATGTTGTGTGGATTGGTTGCAATTGGCTGACTTGATTCATCCTTTGCAGCGAAAACAACCCTTGTCTAAAATGGTTCTTTTAGTTTGATGTAAAATTTGGGAGCTCAGATTCTTTGTGATGTCTTTATACAAATAGGGCACTTGTTTGGATAAAAAAAACCTCAGTTGTCATTGATTTGTACACTCGGCTCTATATTTCTGCTGTACACTTGAGTTGGGCACTCAAACACATGTAATTTCTTATATGAGAGGTTCAGCACTGTGTATGTGGAAATTTACCAGTTGTGATTGTCACTCAGGTTTACAATATATGGCTCCAAACTGTAAGCACACAAGTAAGGGTGACAGGGAAAACAACTCACTGCATTATAATTTAAAAAGAACAAACTTCAGCAAGGTCAATGTCAACTTTTTCCACTATATACTCCTGCTTGTTAGAATAGAGTCGGCATTTACACTAACATCCCTTAAGAGGTTTTGTCAATGTTAAGTCAGAAGGAACAGAGGTGGGACCATTGAAACTCCCATATGTTTACATTCATCACACAATGCTCCACTTCTTTCAGCCTAAAGTTTCAGTGGTGGTTCTCTCGCCCAATCAGACCTTTACCCTGTTTGGCTGAACTGACTGTTGCCACCCCTACCTTAGCAGTGCTACAGCATCATAGTGTGAAATGAGCTCTTTGTTGGGTGACCTTGCAAGAAAACAAAGGTAGAATGAAACACATAACCCTAAACAATGGCGAATGACTTCAGAAACCCAGCCCCTTAGCTATTGACTATAGTGCTATGTGAAAACATTATGCTCAAGCTCCACACCTGAATGGAAACAGATCTAAAGGTCTGTTCACACACAAGACAAGGACAGATCACCTTTTCTTGTTCAAACCAACAACTATTTGTCATTCTGTAACATTTCTAATGTTGGTTATAAAAATGGCTGCAAAACAACAACAACAACAAATGGCCATAAAGCTACCAAAGTCTGCCAGAGAGTATGAATATTTGCAGTACAGTAATTTTAAAACATTGGTTTTCAGTCGTGGTCATGGGGGCCCACAGCACTGCACATTTTGTCTCCTTTCTTTATCACACTTGATTCGGATCATCAGCTGAACTGAGTGTGTGCGATACAAGAAACATACAAAATGTGCAGTGCTTTGTGTTCCTAGGACCACAATTGAAAACCACTTGTTTAAACTTTAACCAGGATATACTGTAAACTGCAACTTAACATAATATATATATATATATATATATATATATAATATGTGTGTTTATATATAGTTTGTTTCTCACTTTTTCTTTTAATGACTAAACATATCTCTTTACGGTGCCAACTCTTTGCCTCCCCACACTCCCTACTTCTCTCAGTCACTCTTTCTGCAGTATTGATTTAAACAAAGGTGACTTGCCACTGTGGCTGCAATGCCACCTGAGAAAATGAGAAAAAAGCAGTTCCCATTTCCAGCAGAGATGGGAAGACCACAGTCCAATTGCCATCCGTTTGTACACAGAAATCGAGCCGCCTTTCTTCCTCCTGAGAAATTTGGGTGTTTAGCTTGAGGGTATTTTACATTCCAATCTTCCTCCTGATAAACTAGCAGATTGCATTTCACTTTAATTAGCTTTGAATTAGCATGCTAAGTGTACCACAACAATAATCTGATGCTTGTATTGAACAATATAATACACCAAATTGTTCGGGGCTATTTTTTTTTTTTTTTTTTTTTTTGGTACAGGTGTGCTCTTGCAGTAATCAAGCAATCTGGTGCATCTCTCAGAATGCCTCATAACATGTAATGGATTCATTATGATTGACATTTAATTAATGCAAGAAAGACTAATTACATTTTTATTGTGTTTAAGGCTTGTTCACTGCATGCTCTTAGCAGAGTCATTGAGATGAAAGTCAGGTGTGCTTTAATCAGGAACTCCCTTTAATCGGCCGCCTGTCTCAGCTTTCAGAACTCGTACGAACCAACCAAGGATAGTAGTAAAGAAACGGTTGGCATTTTCAAGAATGCTATCAGGCAGGTGAAAAGTCAAAGACATCATGACTGCCGGTGACGATACAGACCGTGTCCTCTTATTCCACACATCATTAGAGGCTTCCAGCCATTTTGGCAGTCGACATTAATGGCAGCCAAGAACAAGAACAGCTGCATTTTAAACATTCACACTTCTGCTTCTATGATTCCTTTCTCTTGCCCCATCGACCTGGCACGCTGATTGTCTGGAGATGAAGAGCCTTGTGCACAGCAAGACTTGAAGAAAATAACAAAGTCGGGGTGATTTGAAAGTCTAATTCTGCTGCGTGTACTCAATGGGCACACTAGTGAGTGAATGGAACTGACTTCCCCAATATGATACCACACTTATCATTTCTACAAAGGCTGGGGAAAAGATATTCCTATATCCTTTTCTTACCTTTTCACTCTTTTTATCCAACAACACAAATACTTTTTCTCACTTTTTTTTTATTCTTTTTGAGTGACAGTCTTTTCATCACAACTTTCACTGCAGCTAAAGACTATATGAACTTATTCTCATCTGAGATCTTTTCCCTGGCATGTCACATTAGAAAAACAGCTGCAATGAGATGAGACAAATCAATGAACATGTAACATGTACAACACTGAAGGCAACAGAAACCAGCTGGGCAACTACAGCCATGGGATTGCTATTTCAGTCTCAGCACTCAACAAAGTGATTGCTCACATCCATTTCCTCCAAAAGCAAACAAAATAAATGGGATGGCTGACTGGCTGGCCGGTCGGTCGGATAGATGGACTGAGGATGGAACGATGGACAGATGGATGGAAGATGTGGCCAGACTGTTGATATGTACTGTATTAACCACACAGGAAGGCTGTGGAAATCGTTGTTGGCAGGCCTGTAAATAGGTGTTTTCCTGTTTGACAAAAGTGTGGGGAAGAAAACACACCTCTATCAGAGCAGATAAGCCGCCTGACAGGGTACGAGTGCTTGTGCGAGGGGCAATCTTTAAGCTACTGAAAGACAACTTAATTGTGATATCTGGAAGAGGGGCTACTGTCTTTCAAATGCAGTCCAGTGACAAGTCTTGAGATCATTAGCATTGTCTGATAAGCACTGTTCGTTAAGCATTAAAATATACTGTATAAAAACACATAAAAAAAACACTTGATTTCAACCTTTACAGGGGCGGATCTAGAAAAATAGGCTGGCAAAGGGATGGCATGAAGTCTATGAGCAAGCGACCACCAACCCATGCATAGTTTTTGGAGATTTATGGCCTGACATACACAATTGTGTTCACAAATATTGCATTACCACAAAATAATCATCTATACTGTTTAAAATTAAAAATAAATAACAAGATTTCAATATCCATAATGGCACCAAGTCAGGACACTATATGAAAAACATCAACAGATTCTAAATGAGTCTGAGCTTGTATCACTAAAGGAGATGAGCAGTTTTATTAATATTAGATGGTATAAATTAGATTAATATTAGATGGTATAAATCACGTTTTAGCGCAACAAAAACTTTTGAATTTGCATAGTTTTGCAAACAATTTTTGAGTTATTAACAGAGGTGGGGATGTCTGTGTGTGTTCAACCACATACTCTAGCAACACCCCAGCAAATGCATAGCAAGAGCCTAGCAACCACCCAGAATCTCCTAGTAACCACCTAGCAACACTTTAGCAAACACCAAGAATATCTATCTATTCTGGCCTAACTGACCAAAGTTTTTTAAACAAGACTTTAAGTTGGCTTTATGACAAGCCAGCATAAATTTGTCTTTCAAACTTTTCAATCTAGTTGTTTTTCTTGATTGCTAAAGCACAATTCATGAAACAATTCAACATTTGCTCACAACTATAAACACAGTCTCAAAACTGTACACCAACTTGCACAAACGTCAGACTTCTAGGTCAAAATAAAATGTTCTAGTCAAAAACTTATTCTCTTCTGACAAAATCAAACTTTGGCCTCAGATGACACGCAAAACTTAACAAATACACAGACTACTGCACTGCCAAGTGAACACTAGAGACATCAATTCATATAACACTGTAACAAAAAGCAGTAATTTTCAGATTCACAAACATGGAAAAACAATTTGTAAGTGAACTTGGCTGCGCTGTGTGTTTTTCTCACAAAGAACCAGTTCATAAGAGTCATTTGTTAATGAAGCTGACTACACTGGGCGCACTGTGCATCATGCACAGTTTATTTAAAGATGTGTTTTCTTGACATTATTTTGCGTTACGCTGTCTTTTTTATGTCATCACATTGAAGCGCCGCTGCTGAAAAGCAGTACTTGAAACACTGCTTACATTTACATTTTATTCTGTGATAATTCTGGCATGGTAGATGGGGTAGCAAAGCTTTTTCTTAGGGTGGCAGTTGCCACCCCGTGCCACTCCGGTAAATCTGCCTCTGAACCTTTACTCTCCTTATACAGTCTGATGAAAAGCATGCTCAGTCAGAACTAGAAACATTCTCCTCTCCCTCACAATGACATCTCTCCTCTGATGACGAGTGCATTGGCACAAGAGCAGGACAATAATAACTCCTCTCAGCAACCTGTCACTCGCATGGCATTGCAGCAATTAACAACAGTGCTCCAACAATCAAATAAATTCCCAATGGACAAAATCAAGTCCTGCCCTACTTGGATATATTTCACAATATGAAAAAGAAAAGATGATCTCAACTTCCGCAATGAATTTCCACTATTATTTATATGAAATCGCGTTGGAATTCGCACTCTGTGAACAGTAAGGCCCGCCTTCTTTGATTTGATTTGGCCATTTCAATCATTTCGAGCGCTGTTAGACCGCTGAAGCAGATGAGCCTAAAAATGTTACATTTAAAACTAACAACATCCTAACAACAAATAAAGCGGTCCATAATGCAGTGCAGCAGAGCAACATCAAGAATATTACAAATATTGAGGAGGACAATTTGGCCATTTCTAATAGATTGTTTGCACATGACGTCATTGCTGCACGCGAAATGCGGCTGGGGGGCAAGGAGTGATTTTTCTATAAAGGAATCCTATCACAAACTCAAAATTCATGTTTTGCGTCCTTTATAGTTGCTCAAATCTATCAAACCGAGAAACCACAATGAGCTTTTATTGTTTACGTAACTTATATATTTTTTTTAACTTTAAAAGTTGTCACCTTTTATAGCGTTTTGCGTCTGCCGATACTGAAATGAATATGGATACCTGCTTACCTTTTTTGTTTTTGACTTGGTTAAATAATCACATTCTTCATGGTATCGTTTGCAGGGAAGAGAAGATATTTTATCCCATTGCATGATCATTTGGTGTTTTCACTTCAGTTTTGTAGAATTCCGTTCACAATGTTAATCTGGTTACCGTGAAAACAGTGTCACGCGCTGGGCACGTGCTGCTGCTTCAGCCATCAGATGTCCAAATAAAAAAAAAAAATGTGTTCAACAAGCTGACAGAAGTCGATCCATTTCTTAGTTGGAAGGGTGTAAATGTAACTATAGTTTTAATGTTTTCTTTGTAAATATTCACTTTCCCATATGACCACGGAGGAGAATCGGATGGGCATTCAGCGGACAGACACCCTTTTTTACAGTCTATAACAGACACCGACACACTTATTTTTTTTTTATTATTATTATTTTTTTATTTTTTATTTTTTTGTATTTATTTCAACAAATGACAACCAAAATCAAACCCATAGAAGCTTGTGAACAGTTTTGAAGTGGCTACGTGCAAGTTATACTCATTCACAAGCCGAGTGAGAGTCATACTCGCAAATGTAATGTTAATTATTAAACCAAACAAAATACAACATTTTCAAAAACACTCAGCTTTATGATTATTTTATTGAGTGGGTTCAATCAGTGACATTATTAGATTTGATATACCGCGTCTCACCGTCACCACCTCAACCTGCTTCTCTAGTGTTTTTACACGTAGAAAAGACGAAAATTGTATTACAACGTCCAGTTTTTTCCCTGAACGATGATGTGAGCTCCTGTTGCAAAAATATTGCCCTTAACGTCACTATAGAAAGGCAGCGCTATATATACAAACCTGAACGCGGCGTGACGGCAGCTTCACATTCTCTATATCTACCTTCTCGATGGCAGTCAAGTCTTTCAATTCAGTAGAAAAATCGCTCTTCTTCGTAACATAAGGTTCACGTCCAAATATGTTGTGATTTTCTGTTTATACCTTTCTAAATCAGCACAGTATGGACTTTTCCCCATCTCTTCCATTCTAATTTTCACTGCTTGCCCTCCACATTAATTTCGCGCGTCACCAGAACCACGTGGGGTTTATTATTGGGGGAGACTTGTCCCCCTTAATGTCTATGGTGGTTATGGCCCTTGTATACAGAGGAAGTTGCCTGCAAAAGCATTTTATGTACACATATAGAAAGCACTCTTCATACATGCATACATACTGTACACCCACACGAAAACACACATCTTTTGCAGCCTACACGATGATTAGATTGGATAAATCCATCCACCCACTGTAACCGACAGAAAGCAGATAAGTATAGACACATACACTCTCTGTCTCTCTCTCTCTCCCTTTCTCTCTCCCTCTCTCTCAGGTAAAGCTTTCTTCACTCCAGGTTGTTTCTTTCCTCTCATTGCAGCAAGTCTCTGCAGGGAAGCAAGTGTGTGGGAGTGCTTTCAACAAGCTCTCCATGCTTTCTCTGTGAAACGAGCGCAACCTGCCCTTCTTCTCCTCACTCGCTCTGTTCAACCTCGCACTCTTTTAGTGCAGTCTGTTGTCTCTGCCACACCTACATTCCCATTCATCAAACCCAGAGCAGGATATCTAAGCTTGACATCTGGCCCTGTCTGACATGTCTCAAGTGACAGGATGGGCAGAATCCTGAGAGAGTGAACCTCACTGCAACCTCTACCCTACCACCACTCAAAGCACCAGCAGATAAGCTGTTGTCACTGCAGGCAGGCTGCCGACGAGCAGAGACTGAGCAGCGCTGGAAGCCAGAAACAGTGAGCTCACCATAGTTGGTGCAATTATCTCTTATTGAACTCTTACATCAAAGAGATGCTGTGGCCCCGTGGTGACTGTCTCACCCGCTTGTTCTGTAAAATTACATGCATTTCCACTCTAAAGGGACACTTTTCACCCAGACGTGGGTTCAACACTTGACATACTGCATGTCGTGGAAATTCCCTCTACAAGCTTTGTATGTGAGTACATCTGTGTGTGCACATTTTATGGCTCATATAAGCACTCCTGGGCAAAAAGGGGCCAAGCCCAAAATGGCTAAACACTAAGCTTTTAATTTTTTAAACAACAAATGATTGCTCTGGAAATTATCAAAATTTAAGCAAAATGCACTACTTAAAAAGCCATTGCTGTCTCAGAAAAGCATCAAAGACAGAATTTTGGCAGAATATGGGTAGTTGAGAGTGGTTCAGCAGAGTTTTGTGGAGTGATGAATCACAATAAAACACGAGTTGCATAGTGATGCTCCAGAGCAGTGTCTTTGAAAATCTGCTGAGAAATATAATAATACATGCATCTCTACCACAGTGAAGCATGGAGGAAGAGGTGTCATTGTGTGGGGAGCCTTTTTAGCTGCTGGTATAGGTGAGCTACTTCACTGTGAAAAGTCATTTTGAGAACAGGATAATATTTCAGAATGACTTGCTTCCCACAATTGAAAAGTTGTTAACTAAAGAGGAATAATCAGATGTTATTTTTCAACAAGACCATGCTCCTGCCCAAACTGCAAAGACAACCAAGAAGTAGCTTGAGAATAAGTCCATCAGGCTTCATGTTTTGGCTGTGGTCAGAGTCTAGATTTGAACCCTATAGTGAATATTTGGTCTCACATTAAATTCAAATGAACTGGGAGATATTTTTCTACTACTCATGAACTGTTTGAAGCCATGAACATTGAGCGGAACAACACTGACTCTTCTTCTTCTAAAGGTTTAGATTTGTAGTTTACCCACAAGGCTTAAACATTTAAAGAAAACAAAGGGGAAGGTTATTCCATGTTAAGTTACTTTATCTATAGTATTTGTGCAATTCTTGCTAATTTCCTAACCAGTGATTTGTGATTAAAATGGTTAAGACCATTAAAAGACCACTACATATTTTTGCCCCATTTTTGGAATGTGTGTGTGTGTGTATATATATATATATATATATATATATACGCTACAATTCAAAAGTTTGGGTTCAGTAAGATTTACAAAATGTATAAATTCATTCAGCAAGGATGCATTAATATAAACAAAGTAAAGACAATAATGTTACGAAAGATGTCAAATAAATGCTGTTCTTTTGAACTTTCTATTCATCAACAAAATATCTTGAAAAGAGAATGATCATGGTTTCCACAAACGTTTTGGCCGATCCTCACTTTCTGAGATGCCTTTAAAGGCCTGTTTTTCAGGGTCAAGACTTGGTTTTAGAGATAAGGTTATAATTAGGTAGAGGGTATGTTTAGGGTAAGGATTAGAGTTAGGCACTTAGTTGTGATGGTTAAGATCAGGTTAAGGAGCTAGAGATTGAGATAGATGTACAAACGTGTGTCTGGCCAGTAGTTCTGATTTTTACTTAAATTTCCAACAATTTAATTACCAAAAGAAATATAGAGTATATGATCACAGGCTAGAGTCACAACATTGGGGGCTTTCATGTGCACACAGCTGAAAGTCACCCAGGGGACGGAGGGGCGGGTGATTGGGAGGAGCTGAATGATGAGAGTGGCTTTGCCCTGCACACGGCATGGATGCCTGACCTTTTAGGTGGCAGTCAGGTGCATCACCTGACCAAGGAGAATACAAAGACAGGAAACCAGATCACGGCATTAGCACATAGACTCAGATGTTTTTAGGTGCACTGCAGGACACTGACAGTAAATAAATACATTTGAAATAAAATGAATAACACAAAAATAAAGTGTGTAAATTCAAAATATGCCATTCAGTCTTAACTTTGCCTTTAAGAGATGATTGTACTGATTTATATTTGTCCTCCTCAGGCCTGTAGAGATGACAGATTATTTGTGATTATTTTCCTATTAGGCCTCTGCTCTACTCTGCCACTTCTCGAGAGATAATCAGTCAACAGCGGCAGTGCATGTCAATACAACTGTAAGTTGATGGACTACAGACAAATATAAATCAATCTGCTGAAGAGTATTTTGGACCTACAGACAGAATCATTTCTAAAAAAATATATCAGTGTAGAGTCAGGTTGACAAGCTTTATGGAGTTGGGTGGAAATGTTTTTACAACTGTGTGACTAGATGTATTAACAATTTATACAGTATCTCAGGCAAAATTAACCAGGATTGGACAAAATTCATAATTTAAGATTATGAATCTGAACTGAAATGGCCAGATCCCATAGGAAGTTGGAGTGGAATTTGAATTTGAATAACTGGAAGTGGGATTCAGGAATTCAGGTAATGGCATTTTGTAAAATGAACATGAAGTGTTCTCCACCTGGTTCATAAATCTGTCTGTCTGTCATGCCTATAAAAGTTATTCAAGTCATTTTTAAAAAAGGCTGTCAAGTCAACATTCAAAGTTTGTATTGTTAAAAAATATATACTTTGACATATACTGTATGAATCAAAATTCATTTAAATTCTACATTCTATCTCAAATTCAATTCAAATTCTTCAAATACATTCCCAATTCGAATCTGAATGGTGCACAATCCTGAAAGTAACATTAGTGATGGTAACCAAAGGCATTCAAATAGAGAATAAATGTAAGTGACAGTCATTTATGTTTATTTTCTATTCAGAATATTACTGAGACCTTTTACAGTTCAAACTGTTAAAAAAAGAGCACACAGGCTAATGTCCCTAAATGCATCAGTGTTCTTTGATTTTTATAGCTATTATTAAATCTTCTCTATGCCATTTCCTGTTTTAATGAGCCTAAAATTATGGGTCTAAAATTATCTAAATAAATGTGCTTTATTCAATCATTCATTCAAATGATTGTGTAGATCTATTCTGAGAATTGCAGATTTGAGGAAAAATGAATAATTAGGAAAACAGGCCTCACAAAACAGCACTCTTTCAGCAGGTAGATTGACTTTCACAGCTTGATGACAAAAAAACAAACAAACAAAAAAAAAAAAACAAATAAACTGGAACATACCAACAGGACAGAGATTCACAGCAGCGCAGACCAGCATCCTAGAAGAAGTCTAAGACAAAAAAAAAAAAAAAAAAGTAACTAACACTAAAAGTAACATCATACACTATCGTTCAAAAGTTTGGGATCAGTAAGACCCCAAACTTTTTGGAAAGAAAATAAATACTTTTATTCAGCAAGGATGCATTTAATTGACAGTAAAGCCATTTATAATGTTACAAAAGATTTCTATTTCAGATAAATGCTGTTCTTTTGAACTTTCTATTCATCAAAGAATCCTGAAAAAAAATGAACACAACTGTTTAACACTGATGATAATAATAATAATAATAAATGTTTCTTGAGCAGCAGATGGGTCATGTGACACTGAAGAATGTAATGATGTTGGAGTAATGAAGTTTAAAAATGTAGCTTTGCCAACACAAGAATAAATTACATTTTAAAATATATTTAAATAGAAAACAGTTATTTTCAATCGTAATAATATTTCACAATATTACAGTTTTTACTGTATTTTGGATCAAATAAATGCAGCCTTGGTGAGCAGAAGAGACTTCTTTAAAAAAACATTAAAAAATCTTACTGATCCCAAACTTTTGAACAGCAGTGTATATATTAAATAGCAGTTACTACAGGAGCTACATGAACATTCTTCAAATATTCTCTTTTGGTGTTCCATGGAAAAAAAGAAATAACAGTGTACAAATTTGGAACAACATGAGGGTCAGTAAATATTAACAGATCCTCAGAATTTTTGGACAGCTAATGTATTCTTTTAAGTTGATTTTATAGTACATTCAACTTTTTTTCTTCAAAAGATCAAGAAAAATACACTTTTTAATGATAAGACAAAGCCCATAGCCCATAGATGTGTTGCAAAGCAAAACTAAGGCCAACTGTAGACTGCATGCCATTATCACAAACTCTGTTGAACCAACACAAGAGCAGACAAGCCCAACCAAACATGTTAGAAACAAGTTGTGTGACAGGTTTCATGCTATTGGTAATCAAAGCAAGTCAAGCATGTTCCACCGCCTGCCATCACTTTATTGATTCCATTAGCGCTTTGAAGATGCCATGTTGGCCTACTAATGGCAGGCTGACTGTATTAGAGTGCCTGTGTGTTTGTACAGCTATGATTGTGTGTACTGAAATGACAGTTGAGGCATCTTGATATATTCCTACTCTGTTATTCCCTCAATGCTCATCAAAATATTATGGCCATGTACACTAGGACTGTTCTAAACAAGTAGAGATCCACAACCCCCTCTAAGCAAAGCAAATACTTTTTTGTGATCTCTATTAGTGGTGGGAGGTCTGTCCAGCACAGCTGTGTCACACATTTGGCTTTATGTACTAATTTTTCCATGTGTATGTGAAACAGCTATTTAGAGAATAAAGACAAAGCGTCAAGCAGGCTCTGAGTCATCCGATACGATTAAATATTGATCCTATCTGGAGAGGGACTATATTTTCTTTTACAAAAGCAATGACTAACAAAAAAAGCATTTGTGTCAGTTCTTTAAAAATCTCTCTTCAAAAACAACAACAACAAAAAAAAAAAACCTCACTGTACATTCTCCATAGCCTGAAAGGAGCCATTATAACATTGTTTTTGAATCTTGAACTGTAAATGTGAGGAAATAAAGAGTTAGATTTGAAGTATGGCCTTGTCTGTTGGTACTTCAGCTCACTTCAGCTCACAAAAGCATAATGTGATTCTTCTTTGAGACAGGATGTGTCTTTACCTAAGGTATCATAAAAAGAAACTAAATGTTCCCACAAAGTTCACCTGACAAGTGAATGACTACTCTGATAAGAACAGAAAAGACTCAACAGTGCCATCTCATCTCATTTAAAGGGATAGTTCATCCTCATGTTGACTTTCATGTTGATCTTCAGAACACAACTGAAGACATTTTTAATATTATCCAATATTTTTTGTCCATCCATTGAAAGTCCACAAATTAACCAAATTAAAAAGTGGAAAAAGACATCATAAATGTAATCAATTTGAATCGAGCTGTTTCTGAAAAGCAAAGACTACAGAATAACACAAGACGCGTCACTCGTTTTAAATGGGAGAAAGTGCAACGTGCAATATGGCGGAATAAGTCCCGCCTTCAAAAATAAGAGCCAGTCGCCGATTGGTAAAGTCATCTCATCACTGCAGCGGCTGTTAGAAGCTCCGGTTCCTATAGAAACAGTCAGACGCGTGCCTCCGAAATGATACACAAGAGACGCGCATTTAGGACTGCACATGCGCATTAGCTTCCATCCTGAAAAATACAGTTTTTTGTCATGATTCGAGCATTTAAAAACAAAATTTATGAGACAGTTGTTGTCAGATTTCATTGGTGATTTCAAATATGAAATTTAATCGAAAGCTTGGCAAACAGCTTTGGAGAATTTGATGTTTCCCCATTCAAAGAGATAGGAGCTGCACTTGAATGCCCGAGAGGCATTTCAAAGATGGCCGCCGAGTGAAATGACTTGTCTTAAAAGGACTTTGCTGAAAAGACACGATTGATTTATATCATGAACAGATTTAAGCTGAACATTGATCAACGCACACACACAGCATTAAATTTAGTGAAAACAGTACTTCAACTGTACTTGATATGCGAGAACAAATCTCACTGGTCGTTATAAAAGCTTGAACATGCTTATATGGCAAGAGAACAAACCTTATTAGTTCTTGCATGTCAATCAAGCACAACTGAGCTTCCGTTTACCACATTTGACATGATCTATTTATGTGTGTTGATCAATGTTCTGAATAAAAGCCTAAATGAAATCTGTTAATCATATAAAACAATCTTGTCTCATTCTTGATTCATATAGATTACTTTTACAATCTCTTTATTAATTTTTCAAAGCATAACATTTTTTGGTTGCATGGACTTTCAATGGAGGGACAGAAATCTCCCGGGTTTCATTAAAAATATCTTCTTCTTTTTTTTCAAAGATGAACAAAACCGACGTTGGTGCTGAGAGGATAGCATGGCGGTAACTTGGGGACAGTCAGAACGTGTTTGCCCTTGGACTAAATGACATCTGCCTGCTGACTGCTACTGTCTGTCACTGCTGACTGAGTCCTCGTGAAATGTGTGTCTGGGTATAGTGTGCGAGAGAGAGAGTATGTGGGGAGAAATGCAGGTTGCTCCCCAGCTGTGCAAGAAAATCCCTATTTCTATGTGGTGTGTGTGTGTGTGTGTGTGTGTGTGTGTGTGTGTGTGAGTGTGTGTGTGTGTGTGTGTGTGTGTGTGTGTGTGTTGATCTTCATTTGAGCGTGTGTGAGGTTATTCCTCACAAGCGGTATAACATATTCACAGACTCTAGATAAACAACTAATGAAATCCCTCTCTGCCTCCTAATCTAAATACCAGAGAGCACCTTGGGCACTTCAGCAGACTCCTGGCAGGAAACCAACCTGCTGCTCAGAGCTTTCCCATTACCCTCCTCATCTTCCCTCTGCCTTGGCCTACACATCAAACAACTTATACCACCAGCACGGGCAATGCAGAGATCCTCGAAATGTTCTCCGAAACAACAGTGTTTTATGGGTGCCGGGCTACACACAGTGACAAATATAAAATAAGCACCTGAAAGACTAATGGCCCGGTCTTCTGCCGAGGCCATAAAAGAGCTGTAATTTTTGCCTGAGTGACAGGTAACATGGCTCTAAATCATTCGTTCTCCTTCTCTCTCACTCCAGTTGTCTCGTTTCTCCACCCCTGCAGTCTCCAGCCGAGCCCGAACCTGGTCCCGCTCTCGCAGCACTGGAATTACTATTGGCAAATCGAGCCAGGCAGGATTAATTGTAATTCAAGGTCTATTACTGCAGCACTTGCTTGCTTTTGCTGGATTGCCGGTTGGGCACAGAAAGAATGACTGTTCTGAGAACTGCCCTGCTCTGAGATTGTTGATTAGCCTTTTGATGGAATTGGTAAAGCAGTGGAGCTTGACTCACGGTGGCCCCTCACAAAAGGAAAAAAAGAAAAGATTTTAGAAGAGTATAGAGAGAAGATGCAGAGAGAAAAAAAGAAACGAAAATAAGAATGAAGTAAATCTATGTGTGGGGGGCAAGAAGATTATCAGATTCCATCAAATGTGGAGATGTGCTGCCCCCCTGAGGAAAGATGAAAATCAAAGGGATCTAAGAGAGGGAGACACTCAGACAGAAGGAAGAGCAAAAGAGAGAGGGAGAGAGAGAGTAAATATCAGTGTTGTTATTAGGTTTTGCATGCCGGCACTGATTTCCAGCTGTCTCGCAGCCGGGGCTCTTGTGACTCTCTCAGCACTCGTAAATGTCACACCTCGTACATGCCAGTGTGATTCAACATAGCCTATATTTACCTCCCAGAATGGCAGCATACACCACCACGGATCACCACTGCAAAGGCTGCTGAATCTTATGAGAAAGGATTTGGACGTTAAGCCTAGTTTTGAAAGAGGAGGACACCATCCCACATCTCCACCTGCCAAACATTGAAATGCAGATCTTAAGATCACAGAGCACAGGAAGTGTCTGTACGGGAAGGAAACCATGCTAGCTGTTAGTCAAGGCTTTTATGCTGAATATAGGAGAACATAAGAGAGAGAGAGAGAAAACACAAGCAAGGTTAGTGCATCAAGGACCAAAGAGCTGGTTCAAAGTATTCTTGTGTTAAGATATAAGAAACCCCTCTGGAATCTTTTTCTGCATCTGTACCATAGGCTATATTATGTACAACAAATAACAAACAAGTATTTCTATGTACTGTATGTTTGGTTTGTTTATTTTGTATGTACACATCTCATTTCTTGAATGAGAATCTTCATAAAAATGATATTTCGCTGCAGACACATTTTTACTATTATGTTATATTATATTATATTATATTATATTATTCTTTATATGTCCTAATTAAGTGGCTTTTGGTCATGTCTATACGAAAGATTGCATTAACTGGAAACTGATTATCAGTTATTGAATTTTAAAAACTAACAATCTTTATGAAAGGGAAAAAAAAGAGCATAATACAATTAGCATCTTCACCTGGTGCATAGGCCTTTGTGGCTGCTATTTCTAACTGTAATTTTTAATTATGAAAATAATAAGTAAATTACTATACGAATAAACATATATATCATAAAAAGTATATTTAAAAATTCTATAATAAAAAGTATATACTGTATACACTATAACTATATTTAAAGTTTTAGAAATATTTAAATTATACATATATTATTAAATAAAGTTTATGATGTTAAATTATATTTTATTATATGATAAAAATATTAATATTATGCATATGTGACACTGGACCACAAAACCAGTCATAAGGGTCAATTTTTTGAAATTGAGATTTATACATCATCTGAAAGCTGAATAAATAAGCTTTCCATTGATGTATGGTTTGTTAGGATAGGACATATTTGGCCGAGATAAAACTATTTGAAAATCTGGAATCTGAGGGTGCAAAAAAAAAAAAAAAAAAAAAAAAAAAATCAAAATATCGAGAAAATCGCCTTTAAAGTTGTCCAAATGAAGTCCTTAGCAATGTATATCCACTCACAAAAATACATTTGTGATATATTTACAGTAGGAAATTTACAAAATATCTTCATGGAACATGATCTTTACTTAATATTCTAATGATTTTTGGCATAAAAGAAAAATCGATAATTTTGACCCATACAATGTATTGTTGGCTATTGCTACAAATATACCCGTGCGACTTATGACTGGTTTTGTGGTCCAGGGTCACATATTAGAATCATATGGCATATCTCTATATCACAGAAATTTAAAACAAACATGATGGATAAAAATAGACAATTATGGAAGATTTACAACTCAGTTCATTAGATTGATGGGTAATGATTAGTTGAAATGCAACCTCTGGTCTACACATAAAAAAAAAAAAAAAAAAAACATGAGCATACCATCTCACTAAACCTGCTCTAACATCCTGGTCCTGGTGTCATGTCAGGACCATTTGAAAAGAGAATCGTGGCCGGTTGGTTGGCTGTCTTTGACAAGTATTGGAGAAGATCTCTAGGGAGAAGCGTTTAATCATCTGGCTGATGGTATCTGAACACATCTGCACAGGTGATACAGTGCATCCACTCCACACCCCATCATATATGTTGTGTATATACAACCTTGAAGCCTTGTGTCTCTCCAGGGAACACAGCCATAACACTCGTTACACTTGGCTGCACTGGCTATGATTATTTATTTATCTCTCACTGCATTTATTCCCTGTGCAGCATTCTGCCTATCTGCTCCACTCTCTTCTTTCAAGTTTTGGCTTTCTCCTGTCCTTCATCATCTCATTGTGGCTTTTTGGTGGAAGCAGAGGGCGCTGTGGTTGAGGGAGCTCAGTGTGGAGCCGATTCGGCCGACTAGGTAAACAAGTCAGACCTTTATCAGAGAGAAGACTCAGAAAAGGGGCCTGCTGAGTGAGTTGGGCCCTAGACTGAGGGCCCTCCCTCTCAGGGAGAGCTTGAGCACAGCAGGGGACGGTCTTTCAACTGGAACTTTGATAAGTACCGAAGGGACACTTTCACAAGGAGGGTCCCACACAGTTTCCTCTGGGGGGGGTTGGAGTGTTGTGTCTACGACAGATATATCCCATCGTATCAACAACTCATCTATCAAGATGGGGAGACAGCAGGAGGATTCATTAGTGACTGACTAAACAAAGAGCCATGTGTTTTGTTGCAAAATTAGCATCCTAGCATAGCAACACACAGCACATTATATCAAATGGTTGAATGGTCTCGTTGTTATGCCAATCTCATCTCATTTGTTCAATGAGATGTTTCCTCAGTTCTTCTCTGCTTTTAGTTAGAGCAGTGTTTTTTCTGCAAGGACAACATCATCTCTAATTGAAAAATCAAGCCTTTTTAGGCATAGACATATAGTTGATTATGAATCATGACCAAAAATTCTGGCTGATGAGGAAATTGGAATGATACATAGTAGAAAGTTCTCTTTTTTAAAATAATCTTTTCATTGATCTTTCTTTCACAAAGCAGATAATGTATTTCATCCCTTTGCATCATCCAATTGAAGTCACCATTTTTTCTCCCTCTAGCCTCACAAGTAATTTAATTTTAAATTATTCCCACTTTGAATCGTAATCGATCTATGAATGAATGGCAATTAAAAACCACAGAGCCTTTTTTAGTAAGCCTCGCTCATGTTGTATTATTGATAACCGAGTAAATTTAGACAAATTAGTGAGGTGACTGAGATTTAGACTGCTGTGTTGAGGAGGAAACTGTGTGTTTGTTTTTCCCTTTCAGGCCCCCTGTCTGTGATGTTGGGGAACAGAATCGCAAACCCTGGAGGAACAGACTTCAGAGCGATCAACATGAGGCCCGGCTCCTCTCTACCTCTTTGGACTCTGAAACCTCTGATTCTTAGTCTAGCAAAATCAATAGCTAATGATGTGCAATTAAAAAGGAATAGTTCACCCAAAAATGAAAATCTTGTCATCATTTACTCACCCTCATGTCTTTCCAAACCGATATGTATTTCTTGTGTCTGTGGAACACAAAATGTGAATTTTTAAGAACGTCTTGGCCACTCTTTTCCATTTGAAGGTGGACAGGGGCTGTTAAGCTTACAGCACCATACATTAGAATTATTAAAAAAATGGTCCATATTCTTTTTCCAAGTCTTACAAAGCCATAAGTTGTGACAAACTAAAAAAATGTATATTACTCATTGAAAAATCTCACCTCCAACATAACCCTCAAATCAAATGTGTTGGCATTAGATGCAATGCATTATCTGATGTTGCATACATGAGAACCAATGGGGTTTGGCATCAATGTGCCATTTTTGTAGTTTATTTCAGAGTGTCAAATACCATTTACCATTGAATAATAATTTAAATGTTGGTCTACTCCACACACAAAGCTTTATATGGCTTTAGAACATGAATATAGTACACAAGTCATACAAAATACTTTTATTGTGCTTTATTTTGTAGTTTGAGTTTTTACATTAAATGTAATCATTTACAGCATTTGAAATGAAAAAAAAATCTTTCATATGTAAGAAAAACTAAATTAATTGGAATCCACTCAAATCAAATTACTGAATCAAGACATCTGTATTGATAGCCAGCCCTACAAGACATTCTCATCTCTCTCTCTCTTTCTCTCTCTCTCTCTGTGTGTATGCATGTATGTATTTTTTATGTTAAATATTTTAACAAAATAAAGAGGGATCATACAAAATCATGCATGTTTTTTTTTTTTTTTTTTTTTTTTTACTTTAACTTTTTAACTTTTAACTTTTTTTTGCTTAACTTTTTAAGAAATTAACTTTAGAGAGGAAGCGGCATTCTGTGAGTGTTTTTCATATGTTTTTTCACAGAGAGCCGTGTCACAGACAGCGTGGCGTTACAGATTTGAGTTTATTTGTGCTTGAATGGTTTAATAGCACTTCAATGAATGATAGCATGATCATATAGTGGATGACAGAAAAAAACAGATGCTGCGTTTATTGCGTTAAATATTTTCAACGTGTTAAAATTTTATTAATTGCAAAATCATAATTGCAATTATATATATATATATATATACATTTGTGTTCCATAGAAGAAAAATTATTATGGTAAATAATGACAATTTTAATTTTCAGGTGAACTTTCCCTTCAAGAACCCAGAAAATAGATTTAGAGCAGGTCATTTCTCATATGGTAAGTGAAGAGTGTCCAAGGTTAAAATATGCCGCTTTAAATTTCCAAGAGCTTGTTCTAGGCTCATCTCTTTGAATGCTGCGTGACACTGTGAGGTCCAGGCCCATTGTAGAGAGCTTAGCTTAATTGTATTTTAATCCAGGTTCTCCACAACAGGTCATAGTTTCTCTCACTTCACTTCTCCTGGCATAGTCAAATCATTAACCCTCATTAAAATTAAGAGCTGAGCAGGTGGAAAGGCTAACTGTTTTGTTCCAGAGCTCTTACAAAAACAGGCTGCTGATCTTTTGCAATCACACAAAAAGGGTACTATCAGTAAGACAAAACAAGTTGATGAATGTTATATGCCACCCTTGTGCAATTAACTATATACCAAATAGGTATACCAAACTTTTATAAACTCTTTATAATCTGCGTAACTATCGCCTAAGAGCCACCTTTATCAGTCGGGGTAATCAAGGTTAACTTAGCACCAGTCAGTGCTTGTCATATCCCGTGATAATAAAATTAAGTAAAAGTACTTAAGCTCTCATCAATAGCATGCGGCTTACTGAAGGTGGCAGGCTTCACCTTTACAATGTTTTGCTG
This sequence comes from Mylopharyngodon piceus, assembly GCA_039654765.1. Lineage (NCBI taxonomy): Eukaryota > Metazoa > Chordata > Actinopteri > Cypriniformes > Xenocyprididae > Mylopharyngodon > Mylopharyngodon piceus. The sequence continues at coordinate 19,474,295 of CM077442.1, read as the reverse complement.
CGGATGCTTATAAAAAAGTACGTAAAATTTCTGCGAATAATTTGCTGATGCAGGTACAAAAAGACTTGATTTTTTTTCTCGCGTTGACTGACAGATCTGAAGCGCTCGAACAAAGACGCCTCAGACAGCACGAGATCCCGATATACACATAACAGAATTACAGTACTTCAAAACATTGAAGTAAAATATTGAAAAAAAAAAAAAGTTGAATATTTTATATACAAGTCAAGTCACCTTTATTTATATAGCGCTTTTAACAATGCAGATTGTGTCAAAGCAGCTTTACAGTGATAACTGGTATATAATTTTGGCTGCACAGCAGCTCTTAAAGAAAATGGTGTCATTATCCATCTTAAGTAAATTCAGTATTGATTCATTCCGTTGTAAGAATCAATAATTATTAATTTAGTTAATTTATCTATATCAGCACTGGAGTAAACAGTGGTGTCATCATCCAGCTCAGTTCAGTTTGCATACAATGGTGTCAGTGCAGGCAGATCAACACTGTTGAATATCAAATGTCAAGTGTCCCCAACGAAGCAAGCCATAGTGAGAAAAAAAAAAAAAAATATATATATATATATATATATATATATGGTTTTGAGAAGGTGTGTGCCAAATTAGGTGTTCTTAACAGGGATTTTAAGGTATGGTTGCTAGGTGATTTTGTTTTGGAACCTTCAGAAAACTCAGTTTTTCTCAAAATTGACTTTGCTGACTCTATCGACTTCAAACAGGCATAGCTCAGTCATTTTTTGTTGGATTCCCAGAAATCATACATCATTTTGAAGGTTTTTTAATAGAGATTGAAATAAAATAAAAATAACAATAACTCATTTTTGCTCATTGCGACTCATTTTGCCAGCACGGGTCACAAATAAAGATGCTAAGCTGTGACTTACAGTCTGACTTCCACAGAAAGTGTTGAGTTAATTTTTCCAATATATATTTGACTCCAGATTCCTTTCTTCTTATACAAGTTGCTACGCTATCAAGGATAGCTGTATCTGCATGAAAGGCCTCACTATAGATTTCATCTTGTGGCGTAATGTCTCTGGAGCTTGGTGTTAGACCGAGGGCCACTTCCATTAAACAAGCATTGTCCACAGCCCAATGCCATTTCATTTGTCAGTTTCACTGGGTAAGTGCCTGTGATATATCATCTCCCACTGCCTTCCTGATAACGAGAATGGAAACTAAGCACTTTCGCTGCGCCCTTTCCCAGAAGCCTTGGCATGGAAGCGGGATATGAAGCACATGCAAACAGATGCACTCACTGGAGAAGGAGCCATCTTCATAGATGTCTGAGTAACTTAGCAATAAATATAAAGCACATGGCTAGATACAGTTAAGTATTGATCAGATTTACCAGAAAACCTATTTTGAAGCTCAAGAAATCATGGTTAGCTTGACAACTTTATCGAGAGGTCTTTGCCAACTGCTCTGCCAATTAAAACCAAGGCTTGTTAAGTGAGTTTGGTTTTGGCCTGATACATCTCAAAGTACCACTTACAACATCTTACCCTCAACTCAAAAGGTCTTTTCATTTCATCTGTTATTTTTATCAAGCTTCATTTACTTCATAAAATCCAATTATGATCACAGAAGTGATGATCGCAAAGAATAAATCAACAAGCAATAGTCAGTGACTGCTATTTTTCTTTGACACTATTAGGTCCCTGTGTGAAGCCGGGCTCCAGGGAGCCCGCTATGTTTTTCTCTGTTGCGAGAAAATGGCTAAAGAGCATATCTTCGTTCTTTTTAGTGAGATTGACAAGTCCAGACTGGATTTATTGATTTTCTCACCTCTATTTCTTATTTCAATCTAAATGGAGAACATTCCGTTGGTGCAGAGTATTTTTCTAAGACCTTTACGTCACCCCTTCTCTGCCATTTCATATCCATACTGCCCTCTCAGGGCACTAAAATGTCTGAAAGTAGGCACAGCCACCCAAGCAGAAGGTAACTACTGCAGATTTTAAACGGAGCACATGAATCTTGGTTTTTATATCACGAGAACTTTTCTTTCTGGAATCATCCGTTCGATTTTATAAGCATCCGCAGCAAAACATTGTAAAGGTGAAGCCTGCCACCTTCAGTAAGCCGCATGCTGTTGATGAGAGCTCATGCTGACACACGCACCTCCTGCAAACAGGCAGTGGCGACCAATTTTCTGAAAGATCTCTATTTATAGCCCTCTGAAGAGCTGCAACATGCTACAAAGGAAACTTAAAAGTGCTTAATTGTGCACATTATGCCTCTAAAATGAATCCCAGTGAAAGCGCCCTTGTGTGCTACACTCCAACAAACCTACATTTTCCTCTTTACTCTTTTGGCCAATGTTCTGCTTGCACTAATTGGGGCCTTGGTGACATATGGTAAACATTTGCCGCCGATTTGTTCCCGCTTGCTTTCTGTGCATTTAGTTGAGTTTAATGCACCTTGTGCCTGAATGAGAAAGCTCAAATGTACTCTTAGTGTAGGGAGAGGCCTTTCATTAGTGCTATTAGAAAGTGGCAGGAATTTAAATTGGTTGCGATAAATTAACAGCCCCACTGGGAGCTCAGGCCTGAGCCAACTAATATGCAATTATATTAGGCAGCTTTGCATCTCCATCTCTGCTTATCTGGAATGGTGCATGCTGGGAAAGGGGCCCTCCCACCCAGCTCGGGGATGGGAGGCCTGCTGGATTAAACATTCAAATGGTTAATTGGTAACAGCTTGTATCTGCAGCACTTACTACGAGACATCAACATTGCCTGTTTTAAAAGCGCACGGATATTATCCTGAACAGACGGTATGTTCGGAGTGTTTTCTTCACTTTAACGACTTCAGGAACAAAGTAACTTAACTTCTTCGGGACATAGTGGACATAGCATGTTAAAAAGAATACATCAGCGAGAGCAGCTGAATCATGCTGTTTTCTCATCTAACACCTGTTGGCTTCAGATATGCATTATTAAAAAACCCTACGGAGAAGACGTAAGCAACCATGTAGAACACAGAAGCGAGGCCGTTGTTTGGATTCCCAAATGTTTCGAGTTAAACGTTTGTTCGCATTTTAAGGTGTGTTTAGCCATTGCACATGTCTTTTATTTTATCTTGACGCTGCTTAAACATGCGCCTGTAAGCCGTGGGATACCTATTAGCAAATTTGCCCACTATTGTGTTCCAGAAACTACAGCTGTTCTCTTTAATGGAAACATGTAAAAACAGGCTTTGCTGTTTTGATTCAAATTAAATTGAAATTGACGTGTCATGCTGTGTTGTCTACCAACTACAAATGATCCAAGTAATCAAGGAATACGTGACTGAGAAAAACCTTGACAGGATTCAACATGGACATATTTACGTGCTTTATGTCTGTCATGTGGATGTCATCTTCGCAAAAAGCCATTTTTCACTCAAAGGTGTGGTGAATGCAATCCATTTCACTTTGAAGTTCAATATTGTGTACATGCTGATAGACCTGATAAAACAGACCTGCATCAGGAATCATCAAACAGTCTCCAGCCTCTCTAGAATGGAACGTTACGTCTAATGCTCACCAGAGATTATCACCATCTCCTCAATGCAAAAGACAGCATATGTTTTCTTCTTCTGGCCCCATTTGTAGATTTACTACAAAGTGCATCCCAGTCAGCTGCACACGAATGGTTTCGCCAGGCTCATGTATTCCTGAGATAAGAAAACACAGCATGCTAAAGACAATCAAACAACCTTGTCCTTTGGACAATGCACAGCGTGGTTAGTGACCATGATTAACCTCTTTCCCATGGTGCTTGTGTCATGAGGATTTAAAGAGATAATTCATTGTTCTGGAGAAATATCAGCTGGATTCAGATATTCAGTCTGATTGAACGGTAGGCCGTGGAGTAAAGTAAAGCCTCTTATTGTAGCATCATGCTATGAGCATCCAACTGATAGCCTCTTGTGCCAAATTAAAGTCCCTGTGTTGGTCTGCCAGATAGCACATTTGTTCTTCGAAATTACTATAACTTGCTTTGGGAGTTACAGTGGAAATCAAGTTTGTGCATTTACAAATATGTTAAAGGATTAGTTCACCCAAAAATGACATTTCTGTCATTAGTTACTCAACCTCATGTCGTTCCTCACCCGTAAGACCTTTGTTCATCTTCAGAACACGAATTAATATATTTTTGATGAACTCCAAGAGGTTTTTTTATTCTTCATAGAAAGCAACGAAATTAGCACATTCAAGGTCCAGAAAAGTAATAAAAACATCGTTAAAATGGTCAATGTGACTACAGTTGTTTAACCTTAATGTTACGAAGCGATGAAAATACTTTTTGTGCGCAAAAAAAACAAAACAAAAATAACGACTTTATACAACAAATTCATCTCTTCCCTGTCATTCTCCTACGCTATTTACATTGCAGCGCTTCCAGTTCTACGTCAGAATGCCGATTCAGTATTGAGTTACCAAAACAACAGATGAAAATCTGCAACACACGGTAGACATGCATTTGTGGAGAACAGCTCTCTCACACTGTATGACGTGACATACAACTAGTTGTCCAGTTCGGTTCTGTTCATACAGCGCAGGTTTTTCGAGAATGCGGTTGTGAGTCCTGAAAATGTACAGGTGTGAGTTTGGTTATAGAATGTGGTTGTCATTCCTGTGAATAATTGAACTATCTGTGAACGTAATCGTATTAAGGACTCAAAATACAGGACTGACAACCATTTTCTGTTGCTGTGTGAACAAGGCCTTTGAATAAAAAGTAAATATATGTACATAATGATAATAATAAAATATAATAAATAATAAATAAACATTTATATAGATGAATCATTCACATTAAGAGGTTTAATATCTATTTAGAAAACAGATTTTCATTTCATGCCAACTTAAGAAGGTCAGGTAAATTTCACGTTTTGTGATTAATAATATCCCAAATTGTGTTTTCCAAATTATAGAAAATTACCTAACATGATTAGGTATCCATCTAATCCACTAATATTATTTTTTTCACAACGCTTCTCTTTTATTTTGAATTCCATTTGGTAAATTTTTCTCACTGTCCGGTGTAATTTACACATTTTGCCAACAATAGTAGCTTCAGGTCTTCAAAACAATTAATTAAATTCTTCATTACACCCTGAACTTCTATCAAAAGTTGGCCTACCAGGCCATTGCACCGTTGCTCGAATTTACCGGTGGGTGGTTTTATTTCACCAGCTGTCATACAGTATAGGCTATGCAGCTACTCATTCAGCAATTCCCCGGCTGATATCACCATACGACGAACATTATTTATATTCTGCCCTGGCAATGGTGTTATGAACCAAGCGTTGACAGACAGCTAACAGAAATAAAGCTCCATGACACGTTCTTCATTGTGCTTATGTGATGCACACTTTACTTTACTGTAAAACTGAAAGAAACACAAAAGATACAAATTACAAAGTGATTTACAAAATTTCTCCGCCATCACCTCGAATTAGTTCATAAATTTAGCTCTTGATGAGAGCTCTGTAGTCTCACCAATAAATCACCAAGACCGTTCAAACATTTTCATGACATATAATTCATAAAAAGACTTTGATTCCCGAACTGGTTCTTAGGCTCAGCTATCTATCACTGTTAGGAAAAGCTTTTACCCGGCGTGGGTCATTCCAGAAGCCAAAAACCCGGAAGTGTAAAAAAAAGGCTAATGAATTCATTTTCTTTGACTCGCGATGTGGAGCAGAGTAGACAGGAGGTTGCTTTTAACAAGGAAAGAAGCAGTAGTGGCTCCTGACCGAAATTTAGGTAGGGTAAATTCTGGTGCTGTGTCCCAATTCGCCTACTTATACTATGCCCTAAAAGTATGTACTGTTTTTGTGAAGAAAAAGTGTGTAACAGAAGAGTAGGCAAGCTTTGGGACATACTTCGTCATAATTTCTTCTTTAAAGGACAGCTCTGTCGCTTACTTATGTGCATTCTGACACCGTTTAAACTGCCCTGTCAATCATCTTGTCACAGTTAAAATCCTCAACATTTAATTTAGTTTTTGCCATATTTAATTTAGTTTTTGCCACATTTATGTTTTTGCCATAATTGACACAAAAACACGATATGATCTTGTTGTGTCATGGCGACAAAATGTGGTCAACATGTGAACGTAACGTCTGATTGCCTGTAACTTACTAAGGTCTGAAGTGGGACATTTAATTTGGGATGTTCCATCCAACCTCATCTGGAAGGCAGCATAAACCTCTCTATTTACCTGTCAGACTCGTACATCCACCATGTTTGTAGTTTTTTAATACTTTATTTGTGTTTGAAGTTTTAATTGAATCTTTGTCCAACACATAATGTGTTTGTGCAATATTAGCCATTAAGAGTGTGCACAGATCTACATTTCGGATTCTAACTGGAAAAAGTAGACCATCCAGGTATATTTGGAATACTCACTATGATTTGGGACACACTAATTGTAATTTCGAATACTATCCCAGCTAACAGAATTTAGTTATAAAAACGTTCTCCAAATATTCAGTGTTGGTTCTGGGAACGTAAAAAATGTCCAGTTTTCTTGACATTAGAGGAACATTTTTATAATGTATGATGTTCCTCAAACGTTCTTTCAACTTAATTTTGATTTAAAATTCACCATTCTAGGTACGTTGATTTGTAACATTCCAAGAACATAAAAATAACCAGTTTCCTTAATGTTAATAGAATGTTATTTAAAGGTTAGTATGATGTTCCTGAAACATTCTTTCAATCATTCAAACACCTGCTGTGAACAAGCACTGAAAGAAAGAGAAATAAGAACACAATCTACAACTTTCTTCAGCCACAGCCTTAGATGAAATCAACTGAAGATAAAATACATTAAATATCTCAAGATCTGATTAAACAACTCCACAAACAGCATTACCAGCTTAACTTAACCAGACTGACTTTATTTCTGTCAGATGTCTACAGCAGTTCTTATTGAGAATTAACAGAGGTTTAGATGCTGATGTCTTATTGAAAATGTTTCGTTTGAGGTCACCATCATAGGGATGAGCGTTTGCTTTAGTTGAGCTCTTGACCCTTGATTTTTGTTGAGTTGTTTCTTTTTCAGCAATTTCAGATGTTTCCAGAAAATATTTCTGCATTAATAAAGCTGTTATGTTGTCTGTTTTAGTAACAGACAAATGACTGCAATAAAGTGGTTTATCGTGCAATATACATTACATTGCCAAAAGTTTTGGGACGCCTGCCTTTACGTGCACATGAACTTTAATGATATCCCATTCTTAATCCGTAGGGTTTAATATGGAGTTGGACCACCCTTTCAACTATTACAGCTTCAACTCTTCTGGGAATGCTTTCCACAAGGTTTAGGAGTGTGTTTATGGGAATTTTTTACCATTTTTCTAGAAGTGCATTTGTGAGGTCAGGCAGTGATGTTGGCGAGAAGGCCTGGCTCGCAGTCCCCGCTCTAATCTCAAAGGTGTTCTATGGGGTTGAGGTCAGGACTCTGTGCAGGCCAGTCAAGTTCCTCCACACCAAACTCGCTCATCCATGTCTTTATGGACCTTGCTTTGTGCACTGGTGCACAGTCATGTTGGAACAGGAAGGGGCCATCCCCAAACTGTTCCCACAAAGTTGGGAGCATGAAATTGTCCAAAATGTCTTGGTATGCTGAAACATTAAGAGTTCCTTTCACTGGAACTAAGGGGCCAAGCCCAACCCCTGAAAAACAACCCCACACCATAATCCCCCCTCCACCAAACTTTACACTTGGCACAATGCAGTCAGGCAAGTATCGTTCTCCTGGCAACCGCCAAACCCAGACTCGACCATCGGATTGCCAGACAGAGAAGCGTGATTCGTCACTCCAGAGAACACGTCTCCACTGCTCTAGAGTCCAGTGGCGCCGTGCTTTACACCACTGCATCCGACGCTTTGCATTGTACTTGGTGATGTAAGGCTTGGATGCAGCTGCTCGGCCATTCCATGAAGCTCTCTGCGCACTGTTCTTGAGCTAATCTGAAGGCCACACGAAGTTTGGAGGTCTGTAGCTATTGACTCTGCAGAAAGTTGGCGACTTCTGCACACTGTGCGCCTCAGCATGCGCTGACCCCGTTCTGTGATTTTACGTGGCCTACCACTTTGTGGCTGAGTTGCTTTTGTTCCCAACTGCTTCCACTTTGTTATGATACCACTAACAGTTGACCGTGGAATATTTAGTAGTGAGGAAATTTCACAAATGGACTTATTGCACAGGTGGCAACCTATCACGGTACCACGCTTGAATTCACTGAGCTCCTGAGAGCGACCCATTCTTTCACAAATATGTGTAGAAGCAGTCTTCATGCCTAGGTGCTTGATTTTATACACCTGTGGCCATGGAAGTGATTGGAACACCTGAATTCAGTGATTTGGAGGGGTGTCCCAATACTTTTGGCAATATAGTGTATGTACATGACCTCAATAATTTTTGGTGACACAATATATCGCTCATTATGTTTACATGATAATGAATGTCACCAACATTTTGCCAATCATGCTGTCATCTGCAGTTCCTACACAGAGCAGTCATCAACAGGTTAAAAAAAGGCGTTATTTGAGGCGTTATAGTGTTTTCCTGACAACTACAGACAGTTTGGAAGAACAAGTCTGAATGCTCTCGATTTCAAAGCCGCAATCCACTGTTCAGGTGCAAATATAAATGTCTTTGTTCATAGGGACATCTGACTGCTAAGTAGGGTTTGTGTTTTCAGCAATAGTGCACCCTTACTTTACTGAGAAAAGAAGGTCAGGGACAAATCTGTAAATGGAAAATCTCCATAGAGCCTTTTGTGCATTTTTTTTTTCTTTTACTTGTTACTTTGCGCTTTTTTTAGAAAATATTTACCATTCATTCAAGTTTTTTATTTAGGATATTACATTTTTTCATCCTTCATTTTCATGATCTAAAGAATTAAATGGTTGTTGTCATTTGAAAGCGTGTAGGCCTACTTGCATTATTATGCTGTTATATTATGATTATATATTCAGTGGCATAAAATGGTCTTAAAATGACAATAATATCGTTTATCGCAATTATTTCTGGAACAATATATCGCACAACAAAAAGTAGTTATCATGACAGGCCTACTTCCACCGAGATTCTGGAGTGTGCATTTATTGAACTGGTTGAGTTATTGAACTGGTTGAGATTTGTTGACTCACTAATAAAGTGTCATCACCTACTGGCTCATCAATGTAACTTGCAGAACGAATCATTGACTGTGTCCGAAATTGCCCCTTATACCCTCTCATTTACTATTCCCTACATTAGTCCACTAACAGTTCACTTGAAGGAGTGAATGAAAACGAGTGAGTGAATTTATTTATTTTGAACTGCCAAGGAAACTATGTATAAACCTTAATAAACAATTTAATAATCAAGGAATTTATACCTGTATGATATTATGCTATGTAGCCACATTGGACCAGCGGTTTGGAAAATGGATTGATGGATGGATGAATCAGCTGCAGGTGCCATCTTCTGGTCAGACTCTCACAGTGCATTATGGGTATTCTCTAGCTAGCTATTGAGCGTACATCAGGTTCTTGCATCCTCTCATGTGTTAGTTCCAGTTTTTTCCAAACACTTGCTGTCTAATTCACTGATCTTTCTGTAATAAATAGTGAATAATGAAGGTTCTTCACATATATTGGTGTGACAAAGTTGTAAACTACAGTTCAATGCATAAAAAACAAAAACACTAAACTTGGTCTCAAAATTTGGTTTCATGTAACAACTTGTAGTCAGGAATGAGATTGATAACTTTATTCAGCTGCTGTGTAAATGTAGCCACAGTGGAAGCGAAGGTTTCGTACATTTACATGTGTGCTGTGGAAAACAACCAGATCTTTCATATCATCTTCTATACGTCTTATTCTTTCAGACGTCTGTTCTACAAACTTGCCTCATTTCATTGCTTGGAAATATTTTATGAAAAAATTTTTTATATGGGTTCCCTTATGACTGGTTCAGAACTTCACTCCAGTCTTCAGTAGCATGACTGAAGTTGACAGAATGTTTCTGGGAGCACATCAGTGGAGTTGCCGTCAGTAAAGGCCCAGAGTTTCATTAGCATGTCTTCTTTAAGTTACGACATGGCAAAGAGGTGACATGTACGTACAGATGTGAGTCAGCTCCTGTTGAGCTGAAGTAAACACGTCCCACCAGCTGTCACTGAAAGATAACTGCATACATCATAACATCAAAACAACACAGTGGACAAACACAAAAATACATCTTTGACAGAGAGAGAGAGAGAGAGAGAAAGATAAAAACAAAACTTGTAGGGAAGCTGAGTTGAATTCATAAGTGCAGAATAGACATTTAAAGTCACCATGAAATCAAAATGGACAGTTCTTTTTATGGAATATTGCAGTATTTATTATGATGTATCAGTGCACATAATTTTTTTTATTATTATTATTTTTTTTTTTGTAATTCATATACCTCATAATCTTTTATCAAACTCATTCATGGCCCCTTACCCTAGCAATGACATCTCTTCTCTGATGGCGTGTACACTGGCACTTCGTTTCATAATTGATGAATTTTGCAACAACACTGTTATTGAACTGCATTGACACTTATTGAACTGAATTGAATCAACATGTGCACGTGCATTGCACATGTGCATGTGCAATTGAATCAACACGTGCGCCTCGATTTATAAATCACGTGCATGATTTATAAATCGAGGGAACGAAATAGTAAATCGTGCGCACGATTTAGTAAATCGAGGGAATGCATTAGTAAATCGTGCGCACGTTTTAGTAAATCGAGGGAACGAATTAGTAAATCGTGCGCACGATTTAATTTTTTTTTTTCATGCATGTCATGTGCGGGGCTCCGTAGAATTGAAATTTCATAACTGATGAAATTTACACAATTATTAAACTGAAATGAATCAACACTGAACTGACTTGAACTGAATGACACTATTGTCTTTTTTAGAGCTGCTTTACAGCAGAATTTAATTCTGTTTGTATCACAGTGTTAATTTCTTTGACGAATAATTTTCGTCAACGACATTTTTTCACGGACGAAAACGAGACGATGACTAAATAAAAATGCGTTTTGAATGACTAAAATGACTAAAATCTACTCTAATTTTCGTCAACGAATAAAAACGAGACGAAAATGAAAGAAAGGGACGACTTAAGAAGATATCCAGTCAGGACTGCTGTCCTGTGTGGAAGATGCGTACATTTGAAGTGTAACGTGCTGCTCTAACCGCGGGAAAAGTGGCGCTGTTGCGCGCTCTACAGGCTCGTCCAGCAGCACTTCAGACTGCTTCGCAAATAATGAATAGCGCACATTTATGCCAAGCGATTGCTTATAAGCTAATGTTGATGAATTATGACAATGTTTACTACACGATGTTTATATAGGAGTATGTTTTAGATGGTTGTAAGAATGCATATTTTATCACCCTCATGAGCAGCCTGCTACAGTGCAGACTGCAGACATTTCAGAATAAGAGTCACGGTGTATTTCGGGATGGTTTATAATTAATGTTTTTTTCCTTGTTATTTTGTTTACACAATAAACTGTATTTAATTTAATTTCTATTTAATTCATAGTAAACTACTGTATCTTCTGTCACAGGAAGGAAAGACTATAAGAACATTATTTGATACATTCAATATATTTTACAAGTATAAGGGTTATTATAGTTAACTAAACCTAAAACCAAAGAAATCTTCATTACTTGAAATAAACGTTAACTGACATAAAAAAATAAATATATAAAAAATGTAAACTTATTTTATTTCATCTAGTTTCTAAGCTTTAGCTTAACCTGAGGTCTTAAAATAACAAACAGAAATAAAAACTTATAGACATTTAAAAGCAAAAACTAAAAGACATAAACACAAAAAAATGCTAAAACTTTTAACTAAAATTACAATGAAAGCAGAAAAACTAAAAATCAAATCTAATAAAAATTTTAAACGAAAACTATAATAGTACCTCAATGATAAGTGTGTCAATCCCTGAAAAGTACTGAATTTTGCTCTTTCGTGTCTTTTTGCACTTGAACGGTCAAAAACCGTCCGCTTTGGCGAGCAAAGTACAGTTGGGTGAACATAAACAGTTTGGGGAATATCAGATGTACCTATATCAGTGTATAGGATCTGTGTATTGTTAGAGAAATCTACTGTAGATTTAGTCGACTAAAACTAGACTAAAACTAAAACAATTTCCGATGACTAAAATATGACTAAAACTAAATGGCATTTTAGTCATAAGACTATGACTAAAACTAAATCAAAATTTGCTGTCAAAATTAACACTGTTGTATCACTAATCTTTTTTTCTGTTTATCACTGTAAAGCAGCTTTGAAACAATCTGTATTGCATAAAGTGCTATATAAATAAAGATAAAGTGACTTGACTGGTGCATGGGCTGGGTAATAAACAAATAAGCAAAGAACAATAATCCAATGAGCCAATCAATTCCAGATGGAAAAAAATTAAGTCCAGCCCTACTTTTTCTCATTTGAGAAGACCTTTCACTTGGATATACATCACAATGGGAGAAAATTCGCAATTTGCAATTTCCAGTTCTTTAACTATTTGTAGGTATACATAACTTCGTAATTAAAGTATATGTACAAAAAGACAGATTTAGATGCTCAAAATATGATTCTTATGCAAATTGTAGATTAGGAATTGGAGATTAGAAATATCTGACAGCCATGACTTCACTTTCCCCACAGTCACCACATCTGTCTTTAAGACATAGCATCATTAGCAAATGCTTTTTAATGATTTTGTGAGTCATTACCCTAGCAGTTCACATAAATAATGACAAACCAAAAGATAATTAAAGACAAAGACTGTTTTTGTGCTTCATAATTCTGTGATTAAAAAGGTCAATGAGGATGAACGTAACCTAACATAATTTTGATGGTGTTGTTTTTCCCCCACATACATGCTGTTAGGTCCAATTTATCCATTAATTATAGTCTTTTTCTCTACAAACGCACAAATGACAAACATGTTGTACTTTGCTTTTGAAATTATTTTACTTTTTTTAATTATTCAGGTCTTTGTGGAGTCCTTTTCAAATGTGAGTCATCCTACGGCCTTGGTGCTGCCCATGATGCAATGAAATCTCACAATGTAATTCTGCTGTTTAATGATCCGGTGTTTGAAGGCCTCACAACCACTAGGGCACTTTATGAATGAAGTTTCTTGATGAATTATACAATTTTACCACATTGAGATGTACTTAACAGAAATGCGACTGGTATCCTCTTTTGTTTGGGATGTGTTTGACCCCAGCAAAACCACATTGTAGACAGAGACAATAAAACAAATTGATGTAAACAGCGGACAGGAATGTGCGTATAACAGTCAGAGAATGTTGTTTTGTGAAAGTTCATTGCATTTATTCATGTAATGTAACATTTGTCATGGAGGACTTGTGATACATGTCATAATCAGTTCTCATATATGATTTTGAATAGTGATTAGGACTCAACCTGAAACTTGAATGTAAAGTGTATTATTCAAGCCATTGAAACGGCTTTAGAATTCAAATAGAATTCTAGCGATGAGGTTGAGCACTTGTACATGTACACTATCACTCAAAAGTTTGGGGTCATTAGGATTTTTTTTAAAATTTTTAATCATGTTTTAATCAACCTTATATATCCTCCTGACTACCAGGGGAAACAAGTTTTGTGAATTTAGTATGTTTTATGAATTTATGAATTATGAATTTATGTCTTTACATTGTTTAGAGCATAAGAAAAAATGGAAAAATAACAATTTTGAAAAATGATATTTTATTCATAGGTTATGCTATGTCCTCTGTAGTGGACACCAGGACTCTTTAAAAAATAAAAAAATAAAATAAGACATGAATAGACATGAAAAGGCAAAAACAATGGGATTTAAAAAAAAAAAAAAAAAAAAAATATCACCAATCAGTTTTTAGGTTTCAGAATTTTTTATACCAAGCTTTGTATAAAGATGATTCTCAACTATGTTATGAAAGATATAACAGAATGATTTGATATACCATTTTGCTTTATGCAATATGTGTGTAAAATGGCCATAAATATCAAACATTTATAATTCATTTACGGCTGAAATGTTGCACGTATATGTAACAAGCAAAGTATTTATCATAATGTACTTTAAATAACATTACAAGTAATGTCAGAAAGATATCAGCTTTGCTTTTGTTCATAAATACCAGTAGTGATGATGTACAAGGAGGACGTTGTCACGTCGCTGGAAACAGAGTCATAAGTGTCCCAATGTGTAGAGTCCTTTACTGTCCTTACCTTTTACAGTCTATGGTCCTTACTAGTGCCCGAATTCGTGTACACCATATACTGATTCACGAGCTTGGGAGCAAGGGAGCTGATTGAGACGCACCCATTGATTATTTTAAAAAATAAAAATAAAACAAAAATGAGGAAATATAGAGATACGGGTTTCCTCCTGACACCGACGATATATTCTTAACTGTGTAGCATTTATTTTATTTTATTATTCATTAGATGGCGGCAAAACTTTAAAAGTGAATGAGACTCATTCAATGAGTCAGTCGCAAGAGACTTTTAAATTGAAAGGAACTTTTGCAAAGGACGTTGTTGAAAATTCCCTTAGCTGTAAAAAGGACAAATACAAAGATCGCGTTCCTCGGCGGACATTCAAACAGATTTTTATAATGGATATAATATTATGGACATCGACCTGAAGAATGAATGTTATATCAGACACAGGTAATGCTCGCTCAGGCGATCTCTCTCTCTCTCTCTCTCTCTCTCTCTCTCTCTCTCTCTCAGTAATCCCACTCAGCAAAAACTCGTTGAAAAGACGTCTGGTGCTGGGTGGGATACTGTACAAAATACAATGAGTTTCAGTGGAGGGACTCAACATTCCTTCATTACTAGTTCTAAAGTGATGCTTGGTCAAACTGTCAACTTGAGATTTGAATCCGTGGCGAAAGGAAGTAGTTCTGCACAAAAGAGGGTTTTAAAGACACTCCGTTGTTGTTTTTATTTATTTACACACTCGTGCCGTCAAAC
Organism: Mylopharyngodon piceus; assembly: GCA_039654765.1. Taxonomy (NCBI): domain Eukaryota; kingdom Metazoa; phylum Chordata; class Actinopteri; order Cypriniformes; family Xenocyprididae; genus Mylopharyngodon; species Mylopharyngodon piceus. The sequence goes on along the minus strand of CM077442.1, from coordinate 19,459,237 downwards.
TGTTGCATAAACACAATATCACACTCGTAGCCGTGCGTGATTGCCTATGCCACTCGGCCTGCGGCCTTGTGCCTACGGCCGAATCACAGCCGTGCTAATATACAGCCATATCGCACGGCTACTGAATTTTCAGCATCATTACTCCAGTCTTCAGTGTCACATGATCCTTCAGAAATCATTCTAACATGCTGATTTGATGCTCAAGAAAAAATCTCAATGTTGAAAAGATTGTGCTGCTTAATATTTTTCTAGAAACCATGATGCATTTTTTTTCAGTGTTTTTTTGTTTGTTTGGTTGTTGTTGTTTTTGTTGTTTTGATGAATAGAAAGTTCAATAGCATTTATTTGTAATCTTTTGTAACATTTTAAATGTCTTTGCTGTTGCTATTGATCGATTTAATGTGTCCTCTCTGAATAAAAGAACCTTACTTTCCCCAAACTTTTGAATGATAATGTGTGATGTGAACATAAACAAGGAAGGCCATATCTGCATTTAACATCTAAGATGAATTTACAGATAATACAGCACAGATCAAAGCTGCACCATGTAGAGAGATGGCATAAATTATTTTGGAAAAAATAGTATGTTGTTTGTCATTTAATCTCAAATCCACTGCCTTCTCTGTGTGCATGTGGGAGTTTGTGAACACTTGTGTGCGAGTGTGCCCATGTCTGTGCATCTGCATATGTCTGTGTGATATCCCAGGGCTTGTGCAGGCAATTGTCTCTGAATGTTATCCAAGTTTGGAATGAGCCACTCCACCGCAAGCATACACATCAGTGATAATTACACAGAATAGCTCACTGCCTCTTCAAATATGGCAGCCAATGCCATTTGGAGATGCTCCAACGAGGGCCATGGAAATTAAGCTGACAGAGAAGCCTTGATGAAGACACATAGTCACTTGCAGGCTAATCACTGTCTATATTGAAAAAGTCTTTGATTATTAGTTTACAAGGAAATTACAACGATTACAATTCAGCACTCTCCCACTCTTTAATGTGAGAACATGCTCGGATGCGGGCTGCAGAATCGCGTTTGTCCACAAGATGGTGATACAGAGCTATAAAAGCTCTCGGGAATCTCAGTCATTCAGCTTTGTGATTCCTTGCTAAAAGGTATGCAATACCCGGAGAAAGCTATCAGTCACATTTATCTATAAATCGCTTTATACAACACAGACTATTTTAAAGCAGCTTCCCAGTAATATGTAAGACAGCATTAATAACTTAAATTACAGCTGTAAAAGAGCTATAGGCTACCGTGGACAATAGTGTACTAATTATTAGCAGTTGCACTGCTGGCACAAGATTCTTAGAAGCAGGACTGAGCGATTTGAAACTGTCAGTCCATCAGAGTAATAATAATAATAAGCTTTATTTTATAAAGCGCCTTAAAAGCAGCTTCTCAAAGCGCTGTACACAATATAAGCAATACAACTGATAAAAGTAAAGATTATGCGAGTTAAAAATGAGAAATAATAATAATAATAATAATAATAATAATAATAATAATAAACATCAACAAGCAAATGCAATTTAAAAAATCGGAATGACCGGCAGTGGATAAAGTTACTTTTTGGAACCAGATGGTGTAGTCACGGCATCTACCAGCAGGGGCTAACAAGGCCATGATAACCAGCCAAATCTTGACCCTTTGATTCCTTGAGCTGAGTCATCTGTTAGTCATCAGATAAACAAGAAAAGAAAGAAAGAAAAAAAAAAACAGATAAACATCCTCTTTGGTGTTGAAGAACACTACAGTTATAACACTGCGTGTCACAAATGTTTAAAAAACTACTGTACATTATTATTGTTGTTGTATATTTATTATAATATATAATATAATCCAATCCAAAATTTCGGGATGCTTAAAATGCTTAATTTAGTGTATTTGTAGGCCTATTGTACAGTATACCATAACCTATATGTTTTAATAATATTATTGTTGTTGTTGCACATTTTGTTGCTGATTTCGATTTTATATAATACATATTTAGATTTTAATCTAAATACATAATATTTAGGGTAGGATGCTGGCCAATGTGAGGGTATAGTTATTTTAAAGGGTTAGTTGTTCACCAAAAAATGAAATTTCTGTCATTAATGACTCACCCTCATGTCGTTCCACATGCGCAAGACCTTCGTTCATCTTCAGAACACAAGTTAAGATATTTTTGAGTAAATCCAAGAGGTTTTTTATCTCACATAGAAAGCAATGAAGTCCAGAAAAGTAGTAAAAACAATAATAAGTTGTGCATATATGATAATATAAAAAATAATTACTTTATTGAACAATTTTTCCTTTTCCTGCAGTTGGCACAGTGTACGAAGTTCAGAGCTTCAGTGTTTACGTTTGAATGCCGGCTCAGTATTGGCCGACGCTGTTCACGTGAGCACCACGGAGCATACGTGTGATGCTGACACAGGATCCAGCCAATACAGTCGGCGTTCTGACGTAGAACATGGAAGTTCTGCACTGCGTTCACTGCGCCAACTGCGATACTGACAGGGAAGAGGAAAAATTGTTGAATAAAGTCGTTATTTTTGTTTTGTTTCTGCGCACAAAAAGTATTCTCATCACTTCATAACATTAAGGTTGAACTATTATTAATTAAATAATCTGATCTCTTTCAATCTCTGCAATGTTACAAAGAAAAGAAGAGAAATCTACACTGTAAATTCTAACAAGTTCAGTTTACTTAAAAAAGTTTGGAAACCGATTGCCTTATTTTTGCAAAGCAAACTTAAAGGGAAAACTTACCAAGTAAATTAAGTAATAAATATCAAGTTAGTTTAATGTCAATTCTAGTTAACATACTCTAGAATGTTTACTAATTTTACTTAAGATTTAATAGTAAGATTACTGGAGGAATTCCATTTGACTAACAGTGTTATATTGTGTTCTGCAAACAAACAACATGGTTTTAATCTGCCATTTTAAGCTATGGAGACTTAAAAAACTACTAGCAATCGGTTTCCACATTTTCTTCAAGTAAAGTGAAAGAGGAATAGTATGTTGTACTGACAAAAGCTTTGTTAGTATAGTTCACTTACATGAGAGTTCTAATAACTAAAAAAAGAACTGTAGAGAGTACTTAATTTACTTTAAATAAAATTTAATTGTTACCATTGTTGTTTGCATGCTGAATGTTGAAATGTGTGTGTGATTCAAGTACTTTCAGCTGCAAGATATTGTTACAAATACCCAATTAAAAGTTTTACAAGATGTTCATTACATCAGCACAAACATTTTAAAACATCATTGAATATAAAAAATTAAACATCTAACTGAACAACAATCAGTTAAAAATCAGATCACCTTTTAAAAATGACTTATTATTTCTCTTCCTTTAAAACCACAAACTATGATTTCTTGATACATAGCTACAACAAAAAGAAGAGAATTACAAAAATATAAAAAAAATTCCAAGTGCCCAACCAAAGTGAACATGAATCACCATAATGGTAAGTAAAAAAAAAAAAAAAAAAAAAACCTTTTTAGGAAAATCAACATCAATTTATGAAGTCAGCTTATGTGATGTTCTCTCAAATTATTCAGTTGTATTGACAATTAAAAATTACAGATGACTCTAGGAAAAGACTCTAGGAAAATGCAACTGCTTGACAAAATGGCACTCAAACCAATCATTTAATCTTAACTTGGGTTTTCTGAGTAAACAAGCCATTAATAGACAGCAAGAATAGCTTTTACCTTGATTTTACCTAAGTACATCCACTCTGCAAACATAACGTTGAATCCTCTGTCCGTGTGCTTCTGCGCTGTGTGGGGGGAGGGGGAATTGTCGTCCAGTACGCATGCGTAACAGCATGTCTTGAACATTTTTTTGTAATTTTACTCCAATTAAGTTAGTTAACTATCTGTTCTAATATTTCAGCAACAATTAAACATTTGTAGTAAAGTCAACATTTTGGTTAAAATCAAGTAAACATAGTGTTTTTATAGTAAGGAATACTATTTGAATTTACAGTGTAAGATAATGGCAAATAAGTGAGAACAAGAGAATTATTTTCTGTTATGATATGGGGGAGGAGGGATAGAACAAAAATAAGGCATGACTGGATTTCTCGAAGCAGCGGTTTAATCAGATCCTCTGAATGGGATTAGGGCCTCTCTTAATCTAGACTAAAAGCTGTTGTAAGGTGTGTACTCTGCCAAGTGAGGGGAAGTGGCTTTGGTGAAGCAATCAAGAGATGAAAAAGATAAAGGGATTAGATTTTTAACCTTGATAATCTCGCACTTTGCATTGCCATGTGAATGCACTTGTTTTTCTGTTCTGATTTGTTTTGACTTCTCCACAATCCCTTTTTCTCCAGCAGTTGGGCTTACCATCATTAAGAAGGGTTAGGAACTTAACTGCGTCTAACGTCACACCTGGGGCCAGTTGCACCAGCTATGCGCTAATTACAACTTAACCTACGTAAATAAGCAATATTAAGTTATAACTTGTGCTCTTCTAAATATTGTGTTGTGCCGTTATACTTAGTATCTCTATACGTAGCTCTACGCATAAACTAAATATCCGATCAGGAGAAAGGTTTGGAATAAAATAGCAGACTGACTGAACTGCATCAAAAACAGACTTCAGTTTTTTAGATATACAGTCTATGATAGTGCGGAAATATGCACTCGCTTACATTTTAAGAGAGAGAACATTATGTGTAGATTACTTTGTTAGCGGCTCAACACATTCTTCTGTGTGCATTGGTCCGTGATGTGCATGTCAAATAAAATTAGTCATGATCATAATTTCTTATGTTTTTGTATCTGTATAGAGAATGTGAAGCTACGTCCCGCTGCGTTGCATGCTGGGACGGCGCCTCCATCTTAAGAGGATCGCCCTCTACTGACACTGAAATGAATACAGATACCTGCACCTTTTGTTTTGTTTTTGCCTTTAATTTAAATATTCACATTCATCATGGTATCGTTTGCAGGGAAGAGAAGCTCTTTTATTGCATTGCATGATAATTTGATGTTTTCACTATAGTTTTGCATTCCGTTCACAATGTATCTGGTTACCATGAAAACAGTGTCACATGCTGGGCGCTCGCTGCTGCTTCAGCCGTCATATGGTAGAAATGTCCAAATAAAAATGTGTTCAACAAGCTGAAAGAAGTTGATCCATTTCTATGTTGGAAACGTTTAAATGTAACTGAAGTTTTACAACCAAAATCAAATCCCTTGAAGCTTGTGAACAGTTTTGTAGTGGCTGCCTGCAAGTTCTGCTAATTCACAAGCCGATAAACTGTGAGAGTTATACTCACAAAGGTAATGTTAAACCAGACAAAATACAAGACTTTCAAAAACTCAGCAATGTGATTATTTTATTGAGTGATAGGCAGTGAGTTTAATCGGTGACATTTTAATAGATTTGCTATCCGGCGCCTTCTCATCACCCCCTTAACCTGCTTCCCTTAGTGTTTTTACACATAGAAAAGGTGAAAAAATATAGCAATTTTCGATGCAGCATGAATGACAATGGTGAAATTTTTGACAATCACAACAGAAAATCAAAACTGCCTTAAACTCACTAGCACACCCTTATGGAAAGAAAATATATTTCCCTATATATGAATGATCAATATATTACATGACTTAACAGTATATTTGAAAATATACAGAAAAAAATATTGTGTAAATAAATTACAATATATTGAATCATACATAAGAAATAGCCAAATAAACTATCACTGTGCTATAGCATGCACAGCCGTTACTGTTTAAATAAAGTTATTATAGCCTTAATGGTGTTCATAAACCTGACCATAGACTCTACTCTTCAGCACAGTGGTAACCCCAAAAACTCAGACGTACCAGAAAACCTTTTAAATTCCAAAATAATACAACTTTAAACACTAACAGATCTCCCCCTATATCAATATTGAGCAAAACACATGAAATAACACATTTTTTTTTACATTTACTCTCCTTTAACAGTCAGAAACAAAGCATGCTGGGAACTAGAAGTCTGCTGTAACTCATTCTGTGAATGTGTGTATATATGTACAATACATTCACATTTATATGGGAACATGTATGTGCAATATATGTACACAATGAAGGATAAAACTTTATGAATGTAATGCTATTTTGTCTTCATTTATAAATATTTTATATGTATCATATATAGCCACACATGGTCAATGCATATATTGCAGTGTATTGAAAATATAAGCACTAGTTTCCCATATATGGAAATGTATTATGTAATATATTGCATTATATTTTGCAGTATATTCCCATATATTTTTGTTCCGTAAGGGCATACCCAGAACTCAACAAAGTGTGACGTCAGCTTCACATTCTCTATATTGGTCCTTATTAATTTTAAATACAGTTTCTGAATGTTATTTACATATAAAAAATACATATGTTATTGATGATTAAGTAGTAGTATCATATTTAATGGAAACTAGCTTGTAGTTACAAAGCTTCTAGTATGGACTTTACGTTCTTATGTTATTTAAAGGGTTAGTTCACCCAAAAATGAAAATTACCCCATGATTTACTCACCCTCAAGGTGTATATGTATTTCTTCTTTCAGACGAACACAATTGGAGATATATTTAAAAATATCCTGGTTCTTCCAAGCTTTATAATGGCAGTGAATAGAGGATGAGATTTTGAAGCCCAAAAAAGTGCAACCATTCATAACAAAAGTAATCCACATGGCTCCCGGGGGTAAATAAAGGCTTTTATTTACGTTTTGCGTTTATTTACCAGCGATGCGCTTGTGTAAGAAAAATATCCATATTTAAAACTTTAAAAACTAAAATAACTATCGCTTCTGACAGACATCCGTACGCATCGATTTACGGCGAAAGAGTGAACTCTGACCAGACGCATGGCACAATGACAAACGCAGAAGCTCAGAAGATAGAGCAAAACAAAACACCTGTCACGAATTAGAAGTCTAAAACGAGAATTTTTAAAGAGAAATGTCAGAGGATTTTGATATAAGAGAAGAGGAGCTTGAGATTGTTGCACAGCCCTATTTGTTTGAACCACGAGAGGCGTCTAGGCTTACGCTACTCCTACATCCTGCGTCATACATCGTTTCAGGGGGTTACTCTTGTGACGCAAGTCGACTTGTGCAGTATGCGTACGGTCGTCTGGCGGAAGCTAGTTATTTTAGTTTTTAAAGTTTTAAATATGGATATTTTTCTTACACAAACGCATCGCTTCGCTTCAGAAGGCCTTTATTAACTCCCCGGATCCATGTGAATATCTTTTATGATGGATGGTTGCACTTTTTGGGGCTTCAAAAGCTTGGGAGAGCCAGGACTTTTATTTGATATAACTCTGATTGTATTCATCTGAAATAAGAAAGTCATATACACCTAGGATGGCTTGAGGTTGAGTAAATCATGGGGTAATTTTCATTTTTGGGTGAATTATCCCTTTAAGTAAGAAATGGCTGGTGCAACCCTACCAAGAGTAGCTAGATTGAGATCATTAACATCAGAGATACTGTTCATTTGAATGAAGCAGCCTTAGACCCATCTATTCATCCATCCAGACAGAGGGCTCCTAAACTCAAGGCATGGTAGAAAAAGATTGATTTCTTCCTTCTTCTTTTTTTTTTCAGTTGATTTTCTAACTCATTTTTTATATCATGTCTAGCTTTGCTATTGTTTGTTATTGTAATATGATTCTGTGTTTAAATCCTGACATATTTTCATAATGATCCTTATAACACCATCTTTCAGATCCTTTTTTTTTTTCTTTTTTTTTTTTTTTGAGGGCCAGACATTAAGGACACAGGCATGCTGAAAGTGGTTAATTTTATTTCTATGTTTGGCATGCATCATTTATGAGTTTTTGTTTTGCATAGCTGTAACTTCATGGTGAATGGATAAACGGACTGGAGTGCTACACCCTTATTTCCCCCACATACAACACACATACTCCTTTTGTCTCTCAGTCTCTCTTGCAGGACCCACATTCGAAATCAAGACGAAAATTTAAAACAAATACATATATTTATTAATAATACAATATACACTATCGTTCAAACATTTTTGAAAATTGTCTCTTATGCTCACCAAGGCTGCATTTATTTGATCAGAAATACAGTAAAACAGTAATATTTGGTGAAATACTATTAATTTTTAAAACATTTCTTTTCTATTTGAATATATTTTAAAATGTAATTTATTCCTGTGATAGTAAAGCTGAATTTTCAGCATCGTTTCTCCAGTTTTCAGTGTCACATGATCTTTCAGAAATCATTCTGATATGCTGATTTGATGCTCAAGAAACATTTCCTATTATTATCAATGTTAAAAACAGTTGCGTTTCTTAATATTTTTGTGGAAACCGTGATACATTTTTTCCTGTTTTCTTTGATGAATAGAGTTCAAAAGCATTTATTGAAATATATTTTTTGTAATATTATAAATGACCTTTTAAAGTTGTTACGGACAGATGGTGAGAGACACAGATAGCGAGATGATGGTACTTTGAGAACACAGCAGTGGATAAACAGAGGAGGTAAGTAGATTGTGAATATAATGGAGATGAATGAAGTGACCAACTGATACTGTCCTTGTACTTGCAGGTGTAAATAATGGAAGCGGAGCGGATGTCTGGAGATGACGGCAGGTGAACACACTCACACACACGGACGCTGGAGACACGAAGACTGGGAAACACGCTGGAGTGGAAACAGGTAGGTAATTCTAGAGGATGAGGAGATCGACTAGAAGAGTCCTTCGTATGAACGAGATCGGACAACAGGCAGAAGGTGAGTGCTGGTTTTATGGTCCGTGGTGATGAGGTGCAGATGGGGATCAGGTGTGTGTGATCAGTACTTGGGTGAGGGAGTGCACAGTGACTGGCTGATGGGAGAGCCTGGCGTGTCTGTGACAGTACCCCCCCCTCCATGGCCCACTCCAGAGGGCCGAGGACCCCGACGTCGTGGTGGTCGTCCTCTTCCACGGGGAGCAGGTCGATCAGGGTGAGTGGCGTGGAAGGCGTCGAGCAGAGAAGGATCAAGGATGTTGTCCCAGTCCCAGTCCCAGTCCACTAGTTATTCTAGAAGACCACCACGGGAGTCCAAGATTTCATTGACCTGGTAAGCCGCGCCGTCCTCCAGAATGAGAGGAAGGGTGGGTTCCTCTGTCGCGCCAGGCTCTATGGAAACAGAAACAGAAGGATGGTGAGGTTTGAGGAGTGAAACATGAAACGTGGGGTGAATCTTGTACTGAGGTGGTAACTGGAGTTGATAAGTGACCGGGCTGATCTGCTTGACGATGGAGAAGGGGCCAGTGAACCTGGGACTGAGCTTCTTCCTGTCCTGGGTTGACAGCCAGACCTTTTGACCAGGTTGGTAGACTGGAACAGCAGAGCGTCTCAGGTCGGCTGTCATCCTGCATCTGCGCAAGGCTCTCTGTAGCTGATGGTGGGCTGCGTACCAGACCCTCTCGCTCTCTCGGAACCAGTAGTCAATAGCTGGCACATCTGATGGTTCCCCGGACCAAGGGAAGAGAGGGGGTTGGTAACCGAGTACGCACTGGAAGGGAGTGAGTCCAGTGGTCGGTTGACGAAGAGAGTTTTGGGTGTACTCGGCCCAACCCAGGAACTGGTTCCAAGAGTTCTGGTGGCTGTGGCGTAGGAAGCGCCCTATTTCCTGAATTTTCCTCTCCGTCTGCCCGTTCGACTGCGGGTGGTAACCAGAGGATAGGCTTACGGTCACACCTAGGAGGGAGAAGGCCCTCCATACTCTAGAAGTGAACTGGGGTCCACAGTCAGACACAATATCTTCAGGAATGCCATAATATCTGAAGATGTGGTTAAACATGAGTTTGGCGGTCTCCATGGCAGTAGGCAATCCCTTGAGGGGAATCAATCTGCAGGATTTGGAGAATCTGTCGAATACCACCAGAATGCAAGTATTGTTGTCAGAGGCAGGTAGGTCGGTGATAAAGTCCACCCCTAGGTGTGACCAGGGTCTGTTGGGAACGGGCAGAGGAAGGAGCTTGCCAGATGGTAGGTGACAAGGGCTCTTGGAAATGGCGCATTCCTGACATCCCTGGACGTACCTTCTCACATCCCTGGCCATGTTGGGCCACCAAAAGCGTTCTTTAAGCAGCGAGAGGGTTTCATTGGCCCCTGGGTGGCCAGTGCCCAGAGATGTGTGTGACGAGTGGATGAGTGGAGTGCGCTGGGTTCGGGTGACGTATTGCAAACCAGGTGGGCAGCCCGGCGGAGCGTTGGTAGAGGCATTGGATGAGGGCACGGAGGTCTGAGACCACTGGATGGGGCTTATGATAATGTCCTTCGGGAGAACAGGTTCAGGTTCCTCGCTGGTTTCCTCCGAGGGATAGAGACGGGACAGAGCGTCAGCTTTCACATTCTTTGGACCAGGACGATAGGTCCTTTGCCACAAAGAAGAAGCTCGAAGCAGCAGGGGAAGTGGAAGGTCTGATGTAGCCCTGATGTAAAGCTTCCTTGATATACTCCTCCATGGCCTTCTATTCTGGGATGGATAGCGGGTAGATTTTCCCGCGGGGCACTGACTCACCCAGAAGCAGATCAATGGTGCAGTCCCATGGCCGGTGTGGAGGCAGCTTAGAAGCTCTCTGAGGGCAGAAGACGTCACTGAAGGGGGCGTAGCAAGGTGGAATATCCACAGACTGCTTTTCCACTGGACTTTCGATGGAGGTTGAACAGATGGGTACCAGCACTGAACGCAGAGGAGAAGGCTGAGGACGGTGAGGGAAGCAGTCTGGGAAACAGGTGTCGCCCCACATCAGGATCTCGCCGGTGGTCCAGGAGATGATCGGATTGTGCTACTCCAACCAGGGGCGCCCTAAAAATCACATCAGCGGTGGAATCCTCCAGAACCAGGAAACGTTGTTGTTCCACGTGCAGTAGTCCTAATTGGAGTACGATGGGACCGGCACATAGATGGACTCACTTGCGGCTGAGCGGTTTACCAGTTATGGAGTGGATCTGGTAGATGGACGGCATTGCAGTGGTCTTGAGCTTGAGCTGGTGGCAGAGGGCACCAGAGATGAAGTTGCCGGCTGACCCGGAGTCGAGGAGGGCATTGACTGGAATGGAGACATTGACTGGAATGGAGACATTGACGGCAGTAAGAATTACAACAGTAGTGAGTGGCTTCATTTTCTTCAAGGAAGGGAGGATGGCACTCACCATGGGTCAAGGAGGACGAATGGGCCATGCAGATATGACATGCCCAGCAGCACCACAATATAGACACAAGCCCCGGGACAGCCGCCTCTGCCGCTCAGCTTGAGTCAGACGATTATTCTCTAGTTGCATGGGCTCGTGGCCTGGTTCTGGAGGGCTGATGGACTCTGGCTGACGGAGGAATGGTGAGTATTGTGACTGGCCCTGGTGCTCATTGAGACACGACTGCATACGAGTGGCGACTCTGATGGAGAGTTGGATGAAGCGTTCGAGGCCGATGATATCCTCGTATGCAGCCGTACCCTGGGTTCCAATCCTTGATGATAAGTGGTGATTAAGGATTGCTCATTCCATCCGCTGGCAGCGAATCAAATGAATCATTTGCAGGTCTGCCGAAAACCTCCTTGAAATGGGTGACAATTTTTCAACGACTGGGTTACTGGTCCGTCTTGTGACCAGCCCACTGGAGTGCACGCCCGTTGAGAAATAATAAAGGCTACCTTGGAGCGATCGTCAGGGTACAGGTGCGGGTGCATCTCCAGGACCAGCGAACTCTGCAGTAGGAAGCCGTTGCAATCCTCCGCTGAGCCAGAGAAGGGCGCTGGTTTGGCCATGGGACTGGCGTATGCCGGAGGAGAAGGAATGACGGCGGTGCTTACGGAAGTGCTGGCTGGTGCGGCGGGAGGTGGATTGGTGGTGAGTACTCTGCGAAGTTGGTCCACTAATTCCTGGAAGGGATCTGAGGAACTCATGCTGTGACTCGTCTGTGGTTGGTCCGATCTTCTGTTACGGACAGATGGTGAGAGACACAGACAGCGAGTTGATGGTACTTTATTGAGAACACAGCAGTGGATGAACAACAGAGGAGGTAAGTAGATGGTGAATATAATGGAGATGAATGAAGTGACCAACTGATACTGTCCTTGTACTTGCAGGTGTGGATAATGGAAGCGGAGCGGATGTCTGGAGATGACGGCAGGTGAACACACTCACACACACGGACGCTGGAGACACGAAGACTGGGAAACACGCTGGAGTGGAAACAGGTAGGTAATTCTAGAGGATGAGGAGATCGATTAGAAGAGTCCTTCGTATGAACGAGATTGGACAACAGGCAGAAGGTGAGTGCTGGTTTTATGGTCCGTGGTGATGAGGTGCAGATGGGGATCAGGTGTGTGTGATCAGTACTTGGGTGAGGGAGTGCGCAGTGATTGGCTGATGGGAGAGCCTGGCGTGTCTGTGACAAAAGTGTCCTTGCTGAATAAAGGTATCAGTTTTTTACAAAAACAAAATGAAAATCTTAGTGACCTCAAACTTTTGAATAATTCCATAAAAAATGGGAAACAGTCTAATTTTCAAAGGCATAATAACTTGCATGGAATCTATTGATGAGGTCTTTTTCAAAAAGACAACTAAACATATGAGCTAATGACAGTCAACTTCAATGTAATGTATGAAAAAAATTTGCAATATTTATTTAGAGATTATCCATAATATGTGGGAGTGAACTTTATTCATTAATCATGCATCAATTAAGACTCAGCCTGCAGCGGCATAACGAATCGTACCTCTTATTCTGGGTACAACAGCATAGTTACAGGAATAGCTCTTGTGCCTCTGTTTGCCCACTCATGTCATTTGTATGTGTGACTAAAAGACTTAGTCCTTAAAATGGATGCTTTAGATAATTAACTCCATTAGAGACAATGTTTAGCTAATTTAAATGACCAAAGTGAAGTCTAATTCCCAAAGAAGACCAAACGCCTGGACCAGCTTACGACAGAAGTCCTGGGAAAATGTAATAATATGCCTGATAATATCACAAAAGAGAATGCAAATCGCTAAGAAGGTGTGGGAAGGGGGGTGGCTTTCAAATCTCACTAAACTCAAAATCTCCCTGATATCGTTTAATAGATCCCCCTCTCCCCTCTAATAACAGGCTTAGAAAGTCTTTACTAATGGATATCTGGGTTGATCCCCTACATCTCTTATAAGGCAAGGCGCTCCAACCAAATTACGCTCCCTCAGAAATCAACCAGCTGCCAGCAAGTGACTCAGGGTTACAGAGGCTTTCAGAGCAATATTGCTGTCTCTCGCTGGATTGCACTGACTCAGTTCTCGGTATAGTGGCAAATGGGGCCCTTCAGCAAAAGCTTCCTCAAAATGTGGCCTGAGAACATTTTCAGGAAATAGTGTCATGTGAAGTGTGTACTCTCAGGTCCCATTTTCAACTGGGTCGTTCACCTTATGAACATCAGAAATCGCCAGTGACTTTTCTCTAAACAGGGTTTAAAAGAACAAATATGTAGATAAAATATCAGTCTGTTAGGTTTGCTATTTTGAGCCCCAGCTGATATTCTGCTGTCTTTTTTATCTTCGTCATAGCGGCAAAAGATCTGAGAATATTATTAATAACTAAAAATTATTAACTTTGTCATTTTTAACAACAAGGTCAGTTGCTTTACACAGAAAGAAAAATACAAAGAGTGCAGATTTGCATTGGCAAGGGGGTGGAGTGTTGTCCAACAACATGACCCCCGATCACCCTTCGCCCAGATGGAAGTTCCTAAACACTGTGTTTTCAATGACTGAAATTGGTTCTTAAGACTAAAGATTATACCAAAGCTACCAGTGAAAGCATAAGCAGATAAACAGGGCATACAGGAGATAAAAAAGAAAGAAGGCAGAAGAGAAAGAAAAGAAGAGCTTTATTGAATCATTTGTCTATAATCTCACATCTATTAAATGAGATAACTATTAAAAGAATATTTTGGGTTCAATGCAAGTTAAACTCAATCACCAGCACTTGTGGCATAATGTTGATGACAACAAAAATTCATTTAAACTTGAAATGAATTTGCTTGAATTTGTTCATTTCAACTTGAAATGAATTTTTGTTGTCATCAACATTATGCCACAAGTGCTTGATAGCCATGACAACATAAAAATGACTAGAACAATTTTACAGCTCAAATAAAACACATTTTACAGAAGAATTAATAAAAGTATTTTTATAAATATATATATATATATATATATATATATATAACTATAAGCTTTATATTTCTGCTTTTAAGTCCTCCAAAAACTGGCTCCACTCATTCCTGTTATAAGTGCTTCACTGTTTTTTTGTTTTTTTTTTTAATGAAAGGAGGAACAAATCAAAATAATAAAAAATTATGACATACGTAGTGTTGATTGAGCTTAACTTGTATTAAACCTGGAATATTCTTTTATTACATAAGGGATAATCTATGGTTAGGTGTGCACAATTTTAATGCACAACGTGGAGGCGAACCACTCAACGTGAACTGTATTTAAGGTTGAGACTAACTGAACACGTAAAAATACAAAACCTCTTTTAATTTGACATTTCTGTAAGATTGCTTCTTTAAAAACACTGATTGAAATGAAATCTGCTGACCATAAGGAATTCTAGGTGCAAAAAAAAAAAAAAAAAAAAAAAAAGCCTAGACAGAGCTCAAAGTCCCCAGTGAATTGTGTTTCTCTTCAGGCTAAGGAATGCTTCATTCAGCCTCAGGTCAATCCACTTCCTCCTATTGAAACAGTAGCAACATCCCTATTTAAACCTCTAACCTTACTTCCTGTTGACAGAATGGAAATCCCATGGATCAAACACAGCTGGCCAGTTGAGAACGTTTGTTTCTGCTCACACTGAGATGATTACACTCAGGAGACTTGACAAAATGAGTCTCTGTGTGAGAGATGTGTGCTGCAAGTCCAAATAGCATTAGCCCCTCAGCGAAGAAGTGTTTTATGAAATAATAATTAAAAAAACTTTCACAATCCTAATTGTTTTTCATCATTGTCCCCGATTACCTGCCATGAACAACAAGGTGACCAAGATGTGCTTTCAATTGCGACATCCCTGCCCTTTAACAGCATGTTTCAGCATGTGTGTGTAATTGGTTAGCAAAGCACAAATCTGTGCAGTGATTTAAAGTTCAGGGGTGCTGGTCGAAGCCTCTGCAGCTATGTTTCTGAAGGTTCAAACATAGGACATGAGCCGAAGATTAGTTTGGGTCTGGGAGGAAGCCGGGGCTGACGTTACGGAAATTACTGCAGGGCTGGAGCTGCTTGATTAGGACTGAAGTGATGGGATTAGCAGACCTCTCCGTTTTGGAAAGGTGTAGGAGGGGAGAACAGACTTTGAAGCTGGCATTACTAATCACGGTGGGCATGATACTTTGTATACCATACATGGGGTTGTGACATCAGAGATAAAAAATGTAACGCGATTCATTCCGCGTGACTAATTCTGGTAGCATGTCACCGATGTCCCGCTCAACAGCCCTCCCTTTGCAAATCTCGCACCCCTACTCAGTCACAGGGGAACGGAAGTGCTCGATCTTTCACCTAATTTCTTACATTTTGATTCTGATGGTACAAAGTACAATTAATATTTTGTGATATTTTGTTGTCTTTGAAATAATATTTGCGAAATCACACGTTTTTTTTTTTTTTTGGGCTACAAGCTATGAGGCAATCCCGCTGCTGTGATTACCCACCCTTGAATATGCTTCCCCCATTTGTTATTGAAAAGAGGTATGAAGGGCAACTAGGCCCATGATGAAACTCTCTGGCAATTTTAACTCTCTCAAGTGCTTAAACCTGAAGGGAATATGTTCTGGGAATTAATGAATTCAACATGTGAGTGCAAGGAAAGTGACATGAAAGTATCGCCCGGGTCTGTTTTCTCTTACAACTGCGGCTGCATTCTTATTTTGTAGCTCTCTGCTCCAGGTCGTCTCTTCACACATCTTAACATCAAAAATAATGCACTAACTGGCTGTTGGAAGCTGCATTGCCAGTGCTGGCTCTGTTAGTCTAGCTGCCTCTTTGAATGGGGTGATAAAATTAGAATTAATACGCTTCCTGAAAAGTAAATTCGCAAGCGGCTTTGATATGTCTATGTATTTATTTCTTTGTTATTGCATTAGGCAAAATGTTTCAAATCTCTAAAACCAATACTTATTACTACAATATGGATTGCATCCAAAGAAATCAAAAGCCATTTTTAAACTTCAGACGGCATACAAAAGCGAAAACAATTTTAACTTGAATGAGTTTTTATGCTATTGTGTTCTTCATACTGCATAATTTAGCTGAAGTCTCGCAAACAGCAGGATGCATTCGATTCATATTCCTCAGGCGCTTCTCATTAGCTTTTGAAGGGGTTCTTTGTGTTTCATTATTTAAACAAATTTTCACTGGTATTACCGTAACACAATTATTCTGAGACATGTTGCCAAAGCTAAAAATTACAGACTTTAACGCTTTCATTGCTTCATCCCCATTGTGGCACCAAATCATTTGCACTCAGTATGAAAGTCTGATTTCTTTAAAGGGGTCTATTTTCAGTTGAAGGAGGACGATTCAAGCACATGCTATTCCATCCAAACTATGCCCCAGGGTGAATTTAGGATCACGTTAAGTGAACATTAATGTCTCGTTAAGATCAGTCCAAACGCCTCAAACTTGCTGTACATCAGCTTTCTCGGAGGGCCTCCATGCGCTTGGCTGCTCACCCAGGGCAAATGAGAGACGACAAGAACCCTGCTATTTTTAAAGCACACACTTCACAAGGCATCCACTCCCTCATGCAGTCTGGTGGGTGATGGTGCAAAGAATGTCTGCTGGACAGCGGCAGGGTTAAACACCACAGCTGTGCCTGTAGGAGGCATAAGGAAAGGTCTCAGATGACACTGAGGAACATAAAGTTCAGTAATCTTAATCTGGATGCATGCGTCGTGGTGCTCTCTTGAACGCGCATTAGAGATTAATATTTTGTATCTAAAGTGGTAAATTATGTTTTTCTGCGCAAACAAAGCACTCACGTCGCTTTATAAAATTGAGGTTAAACCACTGGAGTCACACGGACTTTTATGATGTCTTTACTACCTTTCTGGGGCTTGAAAGTGGTAGTTGCATAGCTGTCAACAGAGGGACAGAAAGCTCTCAGATTTCCTTAAAAAGATCTTCATTTCTGTTCCGAAGATGAACGAAAGTCTTACGGGTTTGAAACGACATGAGGGTGAGTAATTAATGACAGAATTTTCATTTTGGCGTGAACTAACCATTTAAATGTTCACAGAGGTGTTATTTTCCTGTGTAGGGTTAAGGAGTGCTGGAGCATCCTGGACATGTGGCCATTCCATCACGAGGGTAATTATTATTATTATTATAATTATTATTGAATAATTAAATTCATGAAATAATTGCTCCATTTAATTTGAGGATGTATTTCTTGTTGAGAAATACACCTGACACCCGAGCAATGTACTGAATAGCACTGTATGTCTACGGTGACAACAATACTGTAAATAAATAGCTTCAATTTTAAAAGCAAGGTATGTGGAGAGAGTTGACCTTGACCATTTCTGTAAGACATTCACTAAGCATAAAATTCTTGCCTCATTCTCTGAACAATCATCTAACCTTTTATAAGTTTTACATTCCAAGGTACCATCTGATTGGACAGGTATCATAGAATGAAGTGTTTCTTAAGTCATGTTAGCTAAAGAACACTAGACTATTTCCACTTCGTGCCATTTTGAATTTTGAATTTGTTTCAAGACTATGGGGTGAAACTCTTTCTTCTCATTATTATAATCAAAATAGTTTTCATGCTTTACTTTGTTACATTTTAAAAAAAAAAACAAGGTCAAGATGTACTCTTCAAAGAGAGTAAGCAGATTTGAAGTCAACCAAATTTGAACAAAAGTTCTGCAGGGCGGCCTAAGCAAGGGCTAAAAAGGATCAAAGGTCAGACAGACTTTTTCACCAGAGGCCTGCCATGGTGGAGTCTGTCAGCCACGTCTTCCAAAGTGAAGGCCAGTAGACATATTCGAAGAAATAAGAATATCCTCACAAAAGCCAAGGAGCAGACAAACAAACAAAAGCAAATGTCAAGCAGGGCTGCACTTCAGCAATTGCCTCTCTGTCTAAGCACCCAGGGGTATTTATCTTAGGTCCCCTGTCAAAACGGCTCGGCCATTCCGTGCAACTAATCCTACTAAACTGACTCTCTCCACTTAGATCAATGGGGCACAACGCTAAGCACATCTGACAGATACATACATCCGCAGCAAGTCCCAGTCCCTAAACTCAACCCTCCTCTGAACGCACGAGTAGACCCCCCCAGCCCTCCGCCCCTTTCTCACTTACTAGTTTATACAAGATCACAGATTCAGATATGACGATCACGGCCTCTGAAAAATTTAATACCACTCTGAGGAAAATCTCTCAGGATTACTTTAACTCCGTCAACCTGTTTATCATGCTCTTTATTCTATAGGTTTGAATAATAAATCACTTTTGCTTTCCTCTCCTCTTTCAGGGAGCGAGCTGGAACTTAATGATCTCCCACCTCCAGCCCCCTCTGTCTCTTTCTCTGCACTCGCTCCCTGTCTCTTTCGCTCTCGCTCTCTGTCTCTCGTTCAGTGGCGAAATGCGCCGTTTGCCTCACAGAGCTACTGGTGGTCAGGGGGCTGCAAATGTTATCTGATTTTTCCAGAGAGGGGTTTGGAGCTGGACTAAAGAGGCAGGGACAATAACAGGAAGCTGCCAGAGGAACGGCTGGGTTGGGCTGATCACTTTAGCCACTGGAGTGGCCTGATTGTCCAGTGAGCAGCTCTGTGGGAGCTCAGACAGGTTCACATGCAGCTGGAAACAGACACCACTGACCTGAAACTGAGGAGGATATAACTCGACTCATTCACTGTAGGGATTTTCAAATCAAGAAAGACTGTTGAAGGGAACAAAACTCTAGTAGGTGATTTTTTTTTATATATTTATATATGTTATATAAATTTATATATTTGTTTTTCTAGTGATATATTTCAAATCAAAGCCATGAAGTTCAGTCAAAATTTTCACATATTTTAATGACTGTATAATATATACTGTGTGGTTGTGATTTATATTAAATTATATTAAGTAATATTTCTAATATGTATCTTTGCTTAAAAAAAATAAATAAATAAATAAAACTCTGATTTGAATGATGCTTCCTGGACTAACAGGAAGGAAATTCCCAAGGAACACTGATTACCCATGGGAAGACGTTGAACTTATCTGGATGTAACATTTTACTTAGGGACAGAGAAACGATAATAAATCCTTACACCATCTGCCCTGTTTTTTCTTGAAACAGCACAGCAGTTACAGGTTATTCTTAATGTCTCACCCCAGATGCCACTGTAGGAATAATGTTTTAAGAGATGCAGAAATCAGTTCTATCTCATTATACAGACAATGAAAGCTGATGATACTATTATTAAAGATCATGTAAAACAGCACAGTTCAGACTATAAATAATTTAAAACATGCCAGATGTAAGCTTGACATTATGCGACATATACTTAGACTGTAACTGAAGAGAGGTGTACCAGATGAGTCAGAGGTGAGAACAGGTGCAATGCACACACTTTAGACAGTGACACCTTTAACAGGTTTCTGGAACTTGTGACATGGAAGATAAGTGATAGAATGGAGGGTAGAGTTGATGCATGTCAGGCTAAATTTCTTAGAGGAGAGAGTAGGCAGACTGCAGATTGCTGGAAGCTGCTCCATGATTAAACCTATTTTAATCTAAAGCCCACACACACACACACACACACAGAGAGAGAGAGAAACAGAGAGAGAGAGAAACAGAGAGAGAGGGAGAGAGAGAGAGAGAGAGAGAGAGAGAGAGACTTTCAAATGACTGGTTTACACAACAATTGCTGTGGAAATGGTGTGCTTTTCAATAGTATCAAATGTTAAGAACAGTTTTTGTATTAAAAATGCTTCAGTGTCAATGTACTGAGATTATAATGAGTCTCAGCTAAAGCTGTTGATAGCACTGCATTAAATAAAAAAAATTTAAAAAAATTTACGCTGAAAGAGGTGGTTAGGAATAAGAAGAAAAATATATGATGGTTAATTTCAGACTTGTTTGAATGAAAATTATCTACTCTGTTTCCTTTAAAAAATATAATAGAAATTAAGGACGAGAGGGTGTTAGAACTAAACTGCAGTTTTTAATATTGCAATATAATACAACCAGAAGTGCTTCTGACTGAATATGGGCCATAGACACAAGCCTGTCGGTAGTTTATACAAACAAGAAGTTACAATCGAGTAACCAACATTTAGAAAACAATATGGCTGTTTTTGTACCAATGAAACCAACCGAAAAAAAGCCAAAGTAGAATCAGGAGTTGGAATTTAGTATAGCTAACACAGACAAGTGAGGTGGTGCTGTTACATCCAGTGACATTTTAGATCTGTTACATCAACACTGCTTGTCCAATAAAAGTGTACTCTTAGAAGAAAAGGTTCTATATATATATATATATATATATATATATATATTATGAGTTAAACAGCTCAAACACACTTTATCAGTAGAAAAAAATAACCCATTAAACATGAAAGTAGTATTTCATTTATACTTCATAATTATTTCATGTATACATTTCTCCTTATAAATAACATTTTTTGGCATAAAGGGTTCTTCAAAACTGAGTCAAGAGGGCATTTTATACCTTATGTGAAAGTAATAATTTTGAGTAGAAGAGTCTATGAGGCCCTCAAGCAAAGATTTAGCAATTTGGGAACACTTAAGAAGCGTAATCCACCTCATCTTAATATCATCATCTAAATGAGTCTAACATAAGAATGGTCCATCAAGCTAAAGTGTGTTATCTGGGATGGGAATAGCCTCTGAATTTTCAGACACATATTAGGCTAGATAATGTATTAGTAAGCTTTTACAATGTCACACAGTTAGAGTGTGCTGTTTCCCATGATTCAGAAGCATACAGTCAAAAGATTGTGCGACAGGAGGAACCCTAATGAGACAGACAATTTAATGAAGGAATTTTATAGTCAGAGATAACAAAGGATTTCTTTCTCTTTCTTTCTTTCTTTCTTTCTTTCTTTTTCTTTCTTTCTTTATTTCTTTCTTTATTTCTTTCTTACTTTCTTTCTTTCTCTCTTTCTTTCTTTCTTTCGGTCACTTTATATTAGGTGTTTTTAACATCCAGAAAAGTTAAGTACAATGTACTTATTGTGTTCATGTATTGCAAAACACGTTTGCTGCTATTGAGGTGGATTTGGGACAGGTTTGGTGATATGGGTTTAAGCGTGGGTTAAGGTGTAAGGGAAGAGTCAACAGTTTCAGAAATTAATTACAGCTGTAATTATATACAGGTATTTTTTAAATATAAGTAGTCTACAATGTAAAAACATCTATGCACATAATAATTGTGTTGTATCAAATGATTAATTTAAATGTTAGCACATAGTAAAGACCTTTCTTTCTTTCTTTCTTTCTTTGCAACATTAACAGCTTGGTTTGTGAGGCTGAAGTAACCATGTTTGAAAGACATGAATTCATGTATATATTTTTGTTCTGTTCCATTCACATGGTCCACAGATGATGAAACTCTCTGCCTGGAGGCAGATGACTGAGCCTGGATGCTGGGCAGGTATCCTGGTCGTTTTATGTACCCTCAGCATGGGAGCTGATGTCCAGAAATCTCTGAAAAAACCATCCATGCCGAGCATAGTACTCCAAAGACATAAGAGAGATTGGAAATGGGATAAACTTTATGCATATGAGGAATCACCTCCAAAAACCCCACCTGAAAAAATTGGAAAGGTAAAGGGTCTAAACCATGATGAATAAAATGATTTATATTGTTAAATATTAATTGGAGTCTTCTGAGGTGTTACTATAGTTTAGATATAACAGAATCTTTGTCATCTTTGTTTTTCATAATGCTTGCTTTTTTATATCCATCTTTTCCCTTTCTTTCTCTTTTTAGCTAGAGAATACACATTTCTCTGTGTCTTCAAGATATATTCTCGAAGGAGAAGGTGCTAATGACATTTTTACTGTAAATGACAATGGGGATATTTTGGTCAATGCAAAGCTGGATCGGGAGAAGAAAAGTGAATACAAACTCTCAGCTTCAATAATCAACATTCAAACCGGAAGGCAGGTGGACAAAAATGATACGTTTGTAATAGTGGTCTTGGATCTTAATGACAATAGCCCTGTTTTTCCACCTAACCTTTCTGGATCTATCAGCGAGTCCTCTACAGCAGGTAACAGAGTAACATAAAGTATATATTTTTTTCATGGTGTCCATATATGTGGACAAATTCACAAATGGAAATCAAGACAGATGATATAGTACAACTTGAAACCATGGATTTATGAAATGTGGATGTTGCAGTACTCTAAAACAGCCAGCAAAGCATTAAATAAAAATTAGTATATTTCTCACATTTTATCTATATCAAAAGTATGACGTTACACTAAGAAAAACTTCCTTGGAACTACTATGATTTTTATGTTTGTTTTTATGTTTATAGGATCGATAGTAATGACAGTAAATGCGACTGATGCTGATGATCCCACCACTCCAAATGGAAAAATTGAGTACGAACTGCTAAATGGGACAGACCTCTTCAGCATCAACTATAAAGGTATATATATTTACAGTATATACACATACACACACTACCATTCAAAAGATTTTGTAAAGTTTTTGAAAGAAGTTTTTAATGCTCATCACGGCTACATTTATTTGATCAAAATACAGTAACAGTAATATTGTGAAATATTTTTACAGTTTAAACTAACTGTTTACAATTAAAAAAAATCTGTTTTAATATATTTAAAATGTAACCTATTCCAATGATATAACATGTATGTTCTGTTTCATTGTGTTTCCCTCTGACCTAGTTGCTAGTTTGTTTGTTGTATTGTTCACCTGGTGTTTGTTAATTAACTCATTAGCCCCCTTTGTTTGCTCTGTCTACTTATGTCCTAAGTTATCTCCCATTCTCTGTCCATCTTCGTGAGCTATACGCAAGTGGTTATTTCCTGAGTTTATTTTATTAAAATTTGTTCCTTCGAGGTATTCCTAGTCATGAAAGATTATATACAACCGTTATGTGACATATGAAGGCATTCGGGAAATTTTCAGCATCATTACTCCAGTCTTCAGTGTCACATGATCCTTCAGAAATCATTCTAATATGCTGATTTGGTGCTGAAGAAACATTTCTTGTTATTATCCATGTTTAAAACAGTTGTGTTGCTTAATATTTTATTGGAAACAGCATTTACTAAGTTTATGAAATATTATGAAATAGTAATCTTTTTGTAACATTACAAATGTCTTTGTTTTTGTAGGTGAAATCCGTACATTGAAAAGCGACCTTGACCGTGAGAAACAGAGTCAGCACCTAATTGCTATAAAAGCCAAAGATATGCCAGGAATTAAGTCTATGAATTTTGCTACTACCGTTGTGACCATCAACATTAATGATATAAATGACAATATTGCCACCTTCAAGACAGGTAAGTCAACTTAAAAACTGTAACTGAATATTTTGTGAAGACACACTGAGTGCTGGACTAGAGTACTTCTAGAGTCAATACCAACAGAACATCACTTTCTCCTGCAGGAAATTACCATTTCGATGTGAAAGAAGACATCAAACCCGGATCTGAAATTGGCATATTAGGGGTGGAGGACAAAGACGAGCTACAAAACAAAGATCCAAGTTTTACTGTACATGAATATGATAAAGTGTTTGGCATCAAACGAAGTAATGAGAAAGATGGAATTCTTAGCCTCAAAGTGGTAAGTATTTCAAGCTTTATTACATAAACTAGTTATTAACCAACTTGACTTTTTAGAATGCTGTTTTTTTTCCTTATTACATCACAAAAAAAAGTCTAGCACAAAGTATTTTACAACAATACAATGTGAAAAAACATACTGCCGTTCTTATCGTAATAAGCGTTTCTTATGTAATCTGCGTTTTACAGATCCAAAAATATAGAAATACTTGAAATAACATCATGCCTTAAATGAGTTCTACTGTATGACTGGTGCATCGTATTTCTGAACATGTATGGAGATTAATATATGTACCTCAGTTTAATGAAATGAAAGAAAAAGAAAAAAATGTATCACAGCATGTCCTATTATATAAGAATGTAAAGTAACAAAGATGGATACATACTGCTAAACAGGGATTTCGCAAAAGTAAGGAGGAAACTTAATCCTCTACTTCAAAAAAGCTTATAAAGGGGGACCACATTTCCAAATAGACTCTATTGCTCTTTCTTGCTATAGGCTAGTAGCTATGTTTTCCATTGCCATGTGGTCTAGAGTAAATTTAACTAATGACTGATGTTTAATAATTGTTTTGTTTTCCTTTCCAGTTTTGAAGAATAGCTTTCTTGGCCAGCATTAGAGCAATATAAACTGGTTTTAAGTAGGGATGCAACGATACCGATACCAGTATCGGTATAGGGCCGATACCAAGCTCATGTCAGTCTCAGGGGTGTGGAAATACTTCAAAATTAATGATGACAACACACACATTGCGAACTGCATGCTTTCAATCACAGTTAGTGAAGGCGGGATAGGCGGAATCGCGCTGAATGACACAGACCAGAAGCGCTCTCTCTCTTTCTTGCGCGCGATCCCAGTTCTCTCAGACAGCGCGCGATCAGTTCTCCTCGCGCCTGAATGGTCAAATGCACACATAGTTGTCAAAATGTCCATCGTGTGGAGTATCTCACGTAAATACAGTCGGTTATGGCTTAAGTGGACGTAAACATTTGGGTGAAAACAGGATATGTGGCAGTATCCATGGATTCGGTCTTAAAGGGACCGTAGCATATATTTGTCATTAATGTTAATAAAACAACAAAATATGTTAAATAAATGTATACATGGTAAATAAACCTACTGTATCTGAAAAACAAGTTTATTTAATTTGTATCTCTGTAGTATTTGTTGTATTGTTTGTAATGTGTTTGTTAATTTATTTTTATATAACAACAATTATATATATTGGTAATTATGCCCTTTGAAGGTTACTGGACACTGTGAACTTTTTGTTCTTTAAGTTTGTGACAAGCACATAAAAATTATTACTTTTTTCATTAATAATAAAGAAGCTGTCCTACATTCATTAGTCTCACTGTGTTGTGCTTGGAAAACTGCAACATCAAAAAAGAGAGAGAGAGAGAGAGAGAGAGAGAGAGAGAGAGAGAGAGAATTAATAAATGTATAGGCATCGGTATCAGTATCGGCAAGTACTAGAAAAAAAGTATCGGTACTCGTACTCGGTCCTTAAAAAATGGTATCGGTGCATCCCTAGTTTTAAGTAATGTGATGCAGAGTTAAGCTCTGAAAGATCTCCTAATAAACAGAGGGAAGGGGATTTGATTTAAAGGGTTAGTTCACCCCAAAATGAAAATTCTGTCATTAATTACTCACCCTCATGTCATTTCACACCCGTAAGACTTTTGTTCATCTTCGAAAGACAAATAAAGATCTTTTTGATGACAGAATGCTGTCAGATTCCCTTCCATAGACTGCCTTTGCAACTACCACTTTGACGCTTTAAAAACGTCATAAAGTGATCGGAAAAATAATCCATATGAATCGAGCGGTTTAGTCCAAATTTTCTGAAGGCTTTTACTCGCATTTAAAAATTGATCAGCGAACATAAGCAGAAGCTCAACTGAACCTGAATAATGCACAAGAACAATCCTCTTCTGGAAGCTCAAACGTGCTGCGTAATCAATGAGGTTCATTCTCGTGTGTTACGCAGCACGTTTGAGCTTCTGGAAGATGTTTGTTCTTGTGCGTTATTCAGGTTCAGTTGAGCTTCTGCTTATGTTCGCTGATCAGTGTTTACATGCGAGTAAAAGCCTAAATTAAATCTGTTCATCATAACAAACAATCGATTCTTTTCCGAAAATTTGGACTAAACCATTCAATTCATATGGATTATTTTTCCGATCTCTTTATGACGTTTTTGAAGCGTCAAAGTGGTAGTTGCAAAGGCAGTCTATGGAAGGAAATCTGACAACATTCTGTCATCAAAAAGATCTACATTTGTCTTCCGAAGATGAACAAAAGTCTTACAGGTTTGGAACGACATGAGGGTGAGTAATTAATGACAGAATTTTCATTTTGGGGTGAATTAACCCTTTAAGACTGAGCAGTGCTGTTCATGAGTTGAATCAAAGTTGAAATGTAAGCTCTTGTGCCTTTATTGTTATTTTTCTTTTTTTTTTTCTTTCCAATCCCTCACAGCCTCTCGACTATGAAACACAAAACACATACAGTTTTAGTGTAAATGTGGACGAGCACACAGTGTCTAAATCACCAGATAACCAAGGATCAACCCTGCTGAAGAGAGCCCAAGTTTCCATCAATGTAATTGATGTTGACGAGCCACCTGTTTTCACCCAAACTGAATACAAGTTTGAAATCCACGAGGGCCCCTTCAAGACCTCGGTCATTGGAACTGTTTCAGCAAAAGATCCAGATAAAACCAGACACAAAATACGGTATAAACTGAAATGTATTTTTATTCATGTATCAAAAAAGATGAAAGGCTTTCTGTGTTCTGCTGTACTGTCAATAAAGGTTATAGAGTAAACAGATGGAAATAAGACAAATTTAATCTAATGATCCCTCTAGGTACTCTATTGAAGATCCAAACTGTCCTGTAGCTGTGGATTCTGCACAAGGACAACTGTTCTTGAAGAGGCAACTGGACAGAGAGCAAAAATCCTCATACACATTCAATGTTACAGCACATGAGGATATACAAAATGGTAGGATATAAACAAGCTTTCACAACTCACCCATTTACACTGCCAATCAATAGTCTGCACACACCATTTTTATATATATATGTATATATATTCTTACCTATTCCACATTTTAGAAAAATAGTGAAGGCATAAAAACAATATAAACAATGTGAAATAACACAAATGCAAGTATGGGAATTATTTTTTAGGAGCTAAGTTGCTTTTTTTAATATTATCATTATTATTATTATCATTATTATTATTATTATTATTATTGTTATTATTATTATTATTAAATGAATTGAAATGTTCAATTCATGCATAAGGACAGCAGTCATATCACCCTGTAGCCCACGACTGGTTGCCCACTGAAGCTAAGCAGGGCTGAGCCTGGTTAATACCTGGATGGGAGACCTCCTGGGAAAACGGTTGCTGCTGGAAGAGGTGTTAGTGAGGCCAGCAGGGGACGCTCACCCTGTGGTCTGTGTGGGTCCTAACGCCCCAGTATAGTGACGGGGACACTGTACTGTAACAAGCACCGTCCTTCGGATGAGACGTTAAACCGAGGTCCTGACTCTCTGTGGTCATTAAAAAAATCCAATGGCACTTCTCATAAAGAGTAGGGGTGTAACCCCAGTGTCCTGGCCAAATTCCCTCCATTGGCCCTTACCAATCATGGCCTCCTAATAATCCCCATTTATTGAATTGGCTCGCTCCCCTCCACCTATAGCTGCCATGTGGTGAGCGCACTGGCACCGTTGTACTGTGGCTGCAGTCACATCATCCAAGTGGATGCTGCACACTGGTGGTGGTTGAGAAGAGACCCCTGATATGATTGTAAAGCACTTTGGGTGTACAGTAGTACATATGAAAGCTCTATATAAATGCATCATTCATTCATTCATTCATTCATTCAAGGACAATTTATATTTGAATAATAATTTAATTTAGCTTTTCAATTAACATATATTTACTAACATTAGTGGAACATTATTCAAATAAGTGTGTCCAAAAATGTAGTATTTGTGTTTCCAAAATATAAACTATCTTGGGCTATTTCAGTTTTATTAATATACTGGAGGGATCACAAGCTTGCTGAATTAGCTCTGGCTAAATTATCTAATCAAGTATTTGTTTTAGGATATCCAACAGAATGGGACTTCTGCTCTCTAAAAAATGCTGGGTCGTTTCAACCCATGTTTGGGTAAAATATGGACAAACCCAGCCACCGGTTAACAACCCAGCTTTTTGTAGAGTGTGGGAACTGTTTTGTTTTGCTGTGCTAATTATTGGTGGTGTTTTTTTTTTTTTTTTTTTTTTTTTTCTCAAGAATACTTTGGTTTAATTAAAAATTAATATATTAGCAAAAATTGGTAGTTAATTGTTTTATATAAAAATGATCAAATAACCCTAGCCAACCACCAGTAATGTACTGTATAAACTTTTGATGGAGCTCATAGACAAATAGTAATAATTAAATGGTTAGTTCACCCAAAAATGAAAATTCTGTCATTAAGTACTCAGCCTCATGTCGTTCCGAACCCGTACAAATTTCTGAAACCCGTAAAAATGTCCAACATGCGTTCACGAGAGCACCACGACGCATGCGTGTTGTGTTGACTCCAGAGCAGATGTTGTTGCGTGAATGCGCGTCGGAGATCAATATTTTGTAAAAAAAAAAAAAAAAAAAGTGGTAAATTATGTTTTTTGCACAGACAAGGCATTTGCGTCACTTCATACAATTGAGGTTAAACCACTGGAGTCACACGGACTTTTATGATGTCTTTACTACCTTTCTGGGGCTTGAAAGTGGTAGTTGCATAGCTGTCAACAGAGGGACAGAAAGCTCTCAGATTTCCTTAAAAAGATCTTCATTTGTGTTCTGAAGATGAACGAAAGTCTTACGGGTTTGAAACGACATAAGGATGAGTAATTAATGACAGAATTTCCTTTTTGGGTGAACT
Organism: Mylopharyngodon piceus; assembly: GCA_039654765.1. Lineage (NCBI taxonomy): Eukaryota > Metazoa > Chordata > Actinopteri > Cypriniformes > Xenocyprididae > Mylopharyngodon > Mylopharyngodon piceus. The sequence continues at coordinate 19,430,439 of CM077442.1, read as the reverse complement.
AACCCTTTAATAATAGTTGTAGGTTTGACAATATTAAATAAAACAGGCATCTCATCATCATTATTATCATAACAGACAATTTGTAAAAAAAAAAAAAAAGAGGTAACACTTTACAATAAGGTTCATTAGTTAAACATTAGTTAATGTATTAACTAACATGAACTAACCATGAGCAATATATTTTGTTACTGTATTTACTAATCTTCGTTAACGTTAATGAAAATACAGTTGTTCATTGTTTGCTCATGTTAGTTCACAGTGCATTAACTAATGTTAACAAGATTTTAATAATGTATTAGTAAATGTTGAAATCAACATTAACAAAGATTAATAAATGCTGTAGAAGTGCAGTTCATTATTAGTTCATGTTAACTAATGTAGTTAACTAATGTTAACTAATGAACCTTATTGTAAAGTGTTACCAAAAAAAAGTGTTCATTGTTTTGTTTTATTTTTTTCTCTGATTTCTCAGGCCTAAAGTCCTATGCAGAGGTTAAACTTAAGGTTCTTGACATTAATGACAATGCACCAGAACTAACTAATGGGAGCAACGTGTATGTTTGTGAAAGTGATAAACGTGACACAGTAAGGAATTATCTTAATACATTTCACATTAACAAATTTATTATGATTTTCCTTTAGATATCTATTTCCATACTCCTTAATTTATTACCCTCTTGCAGATCATTGGGACTATTGGTGCCTACGACAAGGATGAAAATTCAGGCAGGTTCCGTTTCACTCTGGCAAAAAAAAGTGCAAACTTTTCCCTTCATGATAACCAAGGTGAGTAAATTCATGTTCACTAAAATTGATCCATAGAGTAGTACTAATCATCTTTAATAAATTGCTCTACCATTATAAATATAGGATAATGTTAAACATTGAATATAAAAGATGTGAGGTGATGAAAAAGGACGTTTCTAGTCTTTCTTCATGAGTGATATCAAGACTGTTTTATACTTAGTCCCTAGACTACTCCAAAGCAAACTAACTGCTGATCATTCTTAGTGTAATCAGGCATAAAAAGAATAGAAATAAACCCACCAAAGTACTGTAAAATGCATTAGGTACAAGCTTTCTAAAAGCAGCAGCCCTGCACAATGAATCTATGATCTGACACTCCATGTTCGAAATGTGCCAGACTGAGGAACATTTTCAGAACACTGTGGTTTCTTTCCTCACAGCTGTATAATGAATTAATATGACAGACTACTGTTTTAAACTGGCCAAAGTAGATTATTAAGGTGCATTGACTGGAACAAAGAAAAATGTCTTGGAGTTTTCTTTTTAATAAAAATTATATATCTGCATATTTAAATGATTTTTAATGAATTATGTAACCCTAACTGAAGACAAAAAATTCAACTTAACACAGGAATAATTTAAATTTTAACATATAAAATAGAACAGTTATTTTAAAATGTAATAATATTTCAAATAAATGATCAAATAAATGCAGCCTTGGTGAGCATAAAGGACACAGAAACTCAAAAACATTTAAAAATGGTTACACTTTATTTTGATGGTCCACTTCAGACATTCTACTAATTATAAGTAACTCTGCAACTACATGTAAACTTACTCTCATTAGAGTATTAGTAGACTGTAGTAGACTGTTAGAAGACTTTTAGGTTGGGGTTCGGATTAGTAGAATAATTTGACATATAGTTGCAAAGTTACTTATAGTCAGTATAATGTCTGTTGGGGACCATCAAAATAAAGCAGATATTAAGAGACAGTCTACTAATACTCTGACTGGTAGTTGACATGTAGTTGCAAAGTTACGTATGTAGAACATCTACTCTCTTTATACCGTCTTTATACCTTAAGTGGATCATCAAAATAAAGTGTTACCAAAAATCTTACCGACCCCAAACTTTTGAACAGTGGTGTATATGGTTTAAATTATTTATAAATGTAATCTATAATATCATTTATTTTATTCCTAGCCATGTATTCAGTGACAACATAATTTACAACTGCAACTGACTTTCCTCCAAATGTGCTGGATGAGCATTTCAGTTCATGCCACATGAATGCCAAAGTGAAGATTTACTCTTCCTACTATTGTGTAAAATGGGATATTCTTAGGCCTGGTTGCATTGAATTGTCACAAGAATCTCAGCAACATTTCCCTCCAAGCATCAACAGAAAACAAAAGCAGAGTTCAATGGCAACAATAGCGCTGCTGATGAAAACTGTTAGCTTGCACCTGTGGCATACATAGTCAGTCATTTCCCCTGAATAAGAACAAAATTAATGACTGCATCTCTTCAATTATTAACATTCATTGTAGATAACACTGCGAGCATTGTGCTGAAGCAAGGAGGTTTCAGTACAGAGCACACAGTGGAACATGTGCTCGAAATCGAAATCACTGATGGAGGTACACCAGAACAGAAGAGCACTAGCCTACTCCAGATCAAAGTGTGCACATGCCAGTCGGGTCGACGGATTGAGTACTGTATGTCCTACGCCCAAACCGGAATGAGCGTCAGCGCCCTCTTAGCCATTCTTCTCTGCATCGTCACCATCCTGGGTACGTTTACACGCATCTCTTATCTCACTTGCTTTTCTTCTTTCTATTGCAAAGATATCCTTTCAAGGCCAATGACACATTCTTCATTCTTCAGTGTTTTTTTAAGGGGGAAAAAAAGGGAACACATTTTTAAAAACCAAAATTAAGCCTAGCAAAAAAGGTTATGAAGGATTTATGACATGACATGAGGGTTGTCATATTAATAATACATGCAAACACTTTAAATGTGAGTCTTTGAGGAAAGGCTTTTCGCTGTAATTTCCCAAGTGGAGACGGTGTTTATTTAATTCACAATCTTTGGATCCTTTAAGTGGTGTGATTGTATAAATAACCCAGGGACCAAACAGTCTAAATAAGAGCATGTAAAAGAGGCACTCCATATTCTCTGTCATTGTTGGTTAGTTCACTGTGATGAGATTAAAAAAAAAAAAGGTACAAAGGTACACTCTCAGAAAAAACAAAAGCTGTCATTGGTGCAGTACCTTTTCAAAAGGTACACTTTTGTACCTTATTTAACCCTACAGGGTGCATATTAGTACAGACTCATGTTATTCCTCTGTTGTAAGTCGCTTTGAATAAAAGCGTCTGCTAAATGCATAAATGTAAAGTAAACCTAAATGGTACTGGTATAAAAGGGTACCCCAGTTTATTTATTTATTTTATTTATTTATTTAATTTTTGAGAGTGTGAGATGAAGACATTTTGCTTGCATCTATACACCTTTTCTGAAGTAGAAGTTTGCGTTTGCGCTTACATTTCCAGATGTGGAAAACAATGATGCGATGACAATTAAAAGACACTGATCTGCAGTCACACCATCAGATAGACGAGAAGTGTTGAGGTTCATGTACTCCCATGATAATAGGAGACTTTCAACACCAGGGCTATTTTAAAATTCCCACGGGTTCCACCTTATGTTCTTTTCTACTTGTGCTGTCAATTAAAATTTCATAATGAGTTTAGATTACAGAAATAAATCAGGAAGATGTTAAAATGATTATTTGTGAAAAAGAAAGAAAGAAAAAGAAAAAGAAAGCGAAAAAGAGTGCTTATAGTGATATTGTGTTTATTTCTCTCATCATATTAGTCATCGTCATCCTCATTGTGTTGCGGAGGCGCTATCAGAAAGATGTTTTGGTCACCAAGTCGTCTGGCGAGATCCATGAGCAGCTGATGAGATATGACGAGGAGGGAGGTGGAGAGATGGACACAAATGGTTATGACGTCTCCATCCTGACCTCCGCCTGTCACGACAGTAGTTTTCGGCCTGGCGCGGGGTCTTCGCTTTATGCCATGGTGAAGAAACCCCCTGCTTGTAAGGGTGACATGGCCATGATGATCGAGGTGAAGAAGGATGAGGCGGACCATGACCGTGATGGGATTCCCTACGATACTTTACACATCTACGGCTATGAGGGTTCTGAATCCCTGGCTGGTTCCCTTAGCTCTTTGGACTCGTCCTCCAGTGGGTCCAATTTGGACTACGACTTCTTAAATGAGTGGGGACCTCGTTTCAGGACCCTGGCTCAGCTCTATGGAGTAGATGGCTCTGATACCGATAGCTCCTACTGATCCTACTGAAGCCCATTGTCATCTGGTGGTCATTGTCCAGGGATGACACATGGAGACTTCTGTCTTCTCTTTAAGGGACTTTTTGTTAGGGTCCCTTTAAGAAAGTGATTAAGAAGTGCCAATACTTGTTTCTTTCAAACATTGTTATGAAATTTTGATAAGCACTACTGTATTTGTAATAAGTGTATGTTAGTAGAAAAACTTGCCTTGGTCTTTTAGACTGTTGTTTTTCCAGGTGGATTTTGTATAAAACCTCATTGGACACTGGTTGGACAAACTAACTTTTAGGCTGTTTTATCCTTACAGCAAATTTGAATTTGTGTTAACGAAATATGTGTTCTTTCTTGCTCACACCATTTTTTTCTTATTACATATTGTATTACTCAACCCAATCTCATGAGAAAACGTAACTATTTTACGTTTTGGCAAACTGATAAAGAATTTGTATGAATTATAGTATGATAAGATTTGTGTGAAAACATTACCCACCCCTAAACCTAACTGTCAGGGAGTTAAAAATAGACCTCATGAAAACATATAAATGAGATCACACAAATTAATACGAATTTGCATCAGATTTACCAAAACGTTAAAGTTATGAGTAGCAATGAGAGTGTGTTGGTCTTTTTCATGTTTTTTTTTTTATCTTGTATTTCCTGTAAAAACCATCAGTTTGTGTTTTATCTTTTTTTTTCTATCTATACAAGTGTTTTCTGGACTCAGAGAGTAATTGTGGAGCCAGCATTGTTCAGCAGACTCCTCTCATCAGGAAAACTACTGTATTGCCATGGGAGCAACAGAGGAAGTGGTGATAAGTGTACTTTGAAAGAATTAAAGGCTACTCCACGTTTATTTGACAGGAATCATCAGCACATAGATTGTTATGAGTAAAGCCCAAATCTCAAAGGTCGACCATTATAAGGCAATTGCAGACGTCTCAGGAAACGTGCAGTGAGTTGTATGCCTGTTGAAATGCGAGAAGTGGTCTCAATAACTGTTCTACCATGTGAATCATAAGCGTGGCTATATATTTAACAGCATCAAAAGAGAATAATGCAAAGCTGAAATTGCTAAATGTTATTTTGATGATAGTTAAAACCAAAACATGTAGCAGGCCAGCGAGTGTCTTGACTATTGTTCATCCTTCATTCAAGACTAAATTTTTTCATTGAAAAATGTGTAAACCATCTTTATACCTTAAATATTTACAAACCTATTTCCCCCATTAACCATGGGCACAATATGTGGAAGCCACCTTCTCCCTTTCCTGTAGGGAATTACACGCCAAGCACTCTTCTACCGTCTTGTTTAAAATGACCAGCTCCATCACTGAAATGTCAACTTCCTGTCTGTGTGAGCATAAGGAAATGCACTTCCTGTTCCCTTATCTTTCAAGTGAAGGAACAGATTGAAACAGTTTTCCTGTTTTCTTGTCTTGGAGGGATAAAGAAAGAAAACTTAGGAGAGCAGGGAAATGTTAAAGAACAACATAAATCACACTGTCTTGGTCACAAAGCATTGTCCTTCGAGACAAAACGTGCTGCTCTTGAATGTTTTTTTTTTTTTTTTTCCCACCATATAATCTAATTTGACTTTATATCTGTTTTCATCATTTTCTTAAATTATTTTAGGGGAATATATTATAGTTCTAATGTATCTTTATCATTGGTCGTAGAATTAGATGTTTAATCAATAGACTGTATAACTGCTGGGCAAAGACTACTTAAGAGAAAATCATAGACTGCACATTCTCATAAAGGAAATGATCATATTTCTCAAGTAAAACAATGTACAGAAAGACTGGAATCATTTAACTTCGTAAGACTGTATATGTGATTGTCCCTTATTTTTATCATATTTCCTCTAAGTATGTATGCTTTGATTTAGCACTTCTTGACATAATGGCCAGTTTAAAACGTATAGTGTGTTGTATGATCATTTTTCTAAATGAACAGTTTCTGAGATTTGATGAGAAGGTCCAGTAGATGTCAGTGTTGGGCAGTCAGACTAAATATTTCAGTATGTGGTTCTCTTGTGTGTTAGAGGGACAACATGTGCCTTTTTTCTATTGTTTCTATTGTTAAAATATTCTTTTTGTTTTCTCTTTTAAAACTGCCAATTTTGTATTTGAATAATAAACTTCATATTCCGTAAAATGCTTTCACTATCCTTCATCTAAAATAAATTGCAGAATAGAGTTTAATGAGAAAAACCTTATGTTTTGATTAAAATTGAATGACAAAATGTGAAATAAGGGCTCTTTTACATCTGAAGATTGAGTGTAAAGGCAAGAGAGTGTGTGTCTCATTAAACCAATGTTGTCTGGGTAGCAGAATGTGCCTTGAGGTGAAGTTCACAATGTCTGTTGTTTATTGAGCAGACAAACAGATCATACAAATAGGCAGCATGTTAGCGGAAATTCCACAGTGATGTCACGCCTAACACATCTGTGAGACACCCAGCTGGGACTTCCCGAGGCTTCAGACTCAGCCATTATTCACTGAGTAAAGGGCTTTCTTACAATGAATACAGAGATGATGCTATATGATGAGGAAAAATCATCAAATACATTTTCACCTGAAAACTAATGATTTATCATCACCATTTCCTTGTGTAACCACATGCTGTCTTCCAAACCAGTATTATCTTCAGTAACCTTAGTTTCACTTCCGTTCGAGTGTTTGGGGTCAGTAATTCTGAAAGAAGTGTTTTTGCTTATCAATGCAGCATTTATTTGATCAAAAATCATCTCAGGTTGTGTATGCAACCTGCTTCTCTGAGAAGGGAAAAAAGGCGCTGCGTCATGGTGTTGACGCTATGGGGAACAGCATCAGCGTGACCTGTGTCTGAAGCACGTGTAAACAAACAGCAATAATCACTGGCAGACTGCAGTCCATGACGTCACATGCTAATGAGTATAAAAGGGTGCCTGGGTTACACATCATCAACTCTTTTGTCATCAACTTTTTTTGTCCGAAGGAGACCTGCAGGCAAGCTCTAGACATGGCAAAAAGACCGCAGGTTCTTGTTCCCCTTCTCAGGGAACTGGGTTGCATACACAACCTGAGACAATCCCTTTTGAAGTCCCAGTTAGTACAACATAGCCTCAGCTATGCTCTGGTATCACTCAGATATTGCCTGAGAAAGCTCTTATGGAGCAGCCTACCAAAAGGAGCATGCAGGGTGCAAAATAAAACTCAGTAATTAGAACCTCAGTATAGACAAGGAGTGGTCAACTGCTTGTTTTTCTAAGATGTAGTCCAACTCATAATGCCCAAGCTACAACCTTCAGTATTGCCAACAACCCTACCATTAGTCAGAAAAGGGAGGCAAACAAGAGAAGGACATATTGCAGTTTTCCCAATAACACTCATCAACCAGGCACTATACCCTAAGGAAGACACAGGGAAGCTTAGGCCCTACTTAAAGACCCTAATGTAACTGGGGTAGAGCAGTTCATACCCTTGTCTCAGCCTCAGACGTCACGCCCACAGACTGTTGGCTCAAGGTCTGACGCTGGATTTTCAAAAGTACGTGATGTTTGCGGCTCCAATGTGGCAGTAAACTTGCACAACGTTCTTGAATGAATAATTTATTAGATGCACGCTGGTCTGTTATTGTAGGGACATCAACTTTACATTTTCATGCCCCTAAACATGACGCGGAACACAACAAACTGAGATTGGTTGCATTACATGTCAGTCAAACGTCCTCTTGGGCAGTCCTTGCCAATGAAAACTGCAATAGAGTCCAGACCTTCTGCCGTCAGTCTGAAGGTCTGGCTACGCGAGACTACTCATACCCTGACTTGCCTATAAAAGCATCCATCCAAAGGGGAACGTATATTCCTACTTCAAATCCAACAATAGTTGGGGAGGGAGGTGAAAAACAGGGTCGCTTGCGGACTGCCCACCATAATTTCGTTTAACCTCTATCAACCCTAAGGGGGTACCTGCCAAGCAACCCATCCCCAGGAGAGTGTGCAATTCCACTTTAGACCCTAACATACAGTAGGAGAGAATATACTGTAGCTCTACTCTGGAAAAGATGCTTTCAGGATATCAGAGTGGAGCAAGACAGATGCCAAAGGCAATCTACCTCTGCCCACAGCCACTAACCAGTGCCACTCTCAACTTAAGGGGTAGGTGAAGGGGGCAGGATGTCCTCAGACATATGCCCAACCTACAACCTAATTTAAAAGTATCTTTGCCAAAAATGCACAAAGAGTGTTTCCAGATTCCTGTTTTTCTTTTAACCAAAACCTGCTCCATTCCTATGCCAATTCAGCAATGATTGCTTTCAAATCCTCCCTCAGATGGACGTCTAGAATGATAACGTAGGGTCCATATACAGTAGCAAGGTCCTCTACATTCTGTCAATCCACCCTTGGACCTAAGTTCCAGAGGAGCATGCTGAACCACAGCATCGCTGTAGACCAGAAAAAGTAGCGGATCACAACTTTTTTTTTAACCACGACTCAGGCTCTTAACATTAGTCCATACTGTGCCTAAACACTTGCAAAGCAGCATGAAAGGATTAAGCATGGTTCTCCTAGAGAAGCGAGCAAACATAATCTGTGTCCACTCTATTCTCCAAGCCTAAAAAGCTGGAGAGGGCGATAGAGCTGAATTCTATTCACCTCTTATACTCCTCCATAACAGAACTCACGCAGGACCATTAAAGGATTAGTTCACTTTCAAATGAAAATTACCCCAAGCTTTACTCACCCTCAAGCCATCCTAGGTGTATATGACTTTCTTCTTTCTGATGAACACAATCGGAGAAATATTAATAAATATCCTGACGCATCCGAGCTTTATAATGGCAGTAAGCATTACCAAACGAGTATGAGCTAAAGAAAGTGTCTCCATCCACATCCATCCATCATAAACATATTCCACACGGTTCCGGGGGTTAATAAAGGCCTTCTGAAGCGAAGTGATGCGTTTGTGTAAAAAATATATCCATATTTAACAAGTTATGAAGTAATATACCGCCTTCCGTATATTCGACTTACAAAGAAAGTGTAAAACTCTAGCAGTTCAAAAAGCTTTACGCTACGTCCTACGCCTTTCCTATTCAACTTACGGAACTGATGCAATGCCAGTTCCATTTTTTTCGTAATTTGAATACAGAAGGTGGTTGATTTTAGCAACTAGGTAGATGTCCTGCAGAGAGGGGAGAGTAGTTCCTGAGCTGCGCTCAGCTAAGCGCACAACTCTCTGCAGGGCTTTGCAGTCTTGATTGGAGCTGTTCCCATAACACACTGAGATGCACTGGGTTAATACACAATTCTATGGCCCCTGAATAGAACGTTTTCAGTATTGCTGGCGAAACCCTGAATTCTCTCAGCTGTTGCAGATGGTATAGCCTTTGCCTGGCTTTATTCACCTGAGCTTGAATGTGTGTAGTCCAATTCAAGTCCTCAGAGATGTTCACTCCAAGGTACTTGAAGCTGCTCACCCTCTCCACAGGAGTCCCGCTGATCATGAGAGGAGTGTAGGTCTGCTGCTGTCTCTTCCTGAAGTCCACAATCAGCTCTTTAGTTTTGCTCATATTCAGAGAGAGACAGTTGTCCTGTCACCATGATGTCAGTTTCTCTACCTCATCCAAGTATGCAGTCTTTTTTCTGGCCCAGAACAACAGTATTATCAGCAAATTTGATCATAGAAGTGGAGCTGTGAGAGGACACACAGTCATGTGTGTAATGAGAGTAGAGCAGGGGACTCAGGACACAGCCCTGTGGAGATACTATAGAACGCGGAGATGAATGGCCAGCTGAATAATTCCCTGAGGCGATGGAGCAAGAAACACAGCTGGAAATGTGCTGGTATTCGCAACAGACTGAGGAAAAGAGCACACAGCTCTCCTCTGCCGAGCATTCTGCTTGCCAATGTCCAATCCCTGGAGAATAAGTTGGAAGATCTCAGAGCCATGATCGAAATTGCTGCACTTCAGTTGACACAGGGCCTGAACCGCGAGGTACAAACACCTGACTTTCATCCCACAAGAAAAAAGTTAATCTAGAGGGGAGCTCCCTCACCATGCCTCATCACAGTGAGTGCATTCAGCTCCCTTGAGAGCCAAACGCACTCGCTTCATTGGTAAGGTGGGAGCCTTCAAGAGGGTGCAGAACCAGGGGAGAGATAGCTCACAAACAGCTCTTCAACTGGGACATGCTCACGCAGCCTCTCCACACACAAATAGTTTGACTACATGGGAATTACAATATGAGCTCAATACAAATTCCGCCATTATCTTGACATCTCAATACGGAGATCTAGGAGGAATAAAAGGCTCTAAAATTTATATGCAGGACAGGGGAGGGGGCGGATTATTAATAACACCTGCCTCAACTCTCTCCACATCTAATCCTCAGAATTAGACACGTCACAATCAGACAGCTCAGGAAGCACACACAGAGTGGCTTTCTGAGCCAACATGAAAGCAACAGAGCTAGCAGGAGAAGCCCAAAAGGGAAAAACTCCCATCAGCCTCCTCCCTATGCTCTGCCTACAATCCCCGCAATCGATCCCGCCCTACCACCTCAGCGGCCATGGGACCCAAACTGTGAAGCGAAGACCCTAGACTATCATCCCTCGAGAGAGTTATGCATGGGTGGAGCTTCCCACAGCAAACGTATTACAATGAATGCATTCAGATCCCTCAAGAGCCAAACACGCTGCATACAAACGCTATATTCTTATCATTATAGAGAGAATCAAGCAATAACAGAGCCTCCTACTGCGAATGCATTGCCATGAGTGCCTCCAACTCCCTCAAGATCCGAACACACACAGTGCAAACGCTAGCTTCTTATCGCTCGGGAGAGGATCAAGAAAGAACAGAGCTTCTTATACCGAATGCAACGTAATGAGTGCATCCAGCTTGCTCGACAGTTGAACGCTCCCCAAAAGACTCTTATCTTACATCTACATTCAAACAAGCAGCTCCTGAAGACAAAAAAGCTGATGACATGTAACTTAGACCCTGTTTACACATGGTATTAAGATGCGTTTTAGTCGATCAGATCACAAGTGGACGACGTTAAATACAGGTGTAAACGGGGTGTAAAACTTTTTGAGCTTGTCCACTTTCGACCACTTTCAGAGGTAGCCGAAAACTTATTAGGTCTTCAACTTGCTGGTTCTCTGTTCTCTAAATGTTCTCTAAGCATTCCTGATTTCTAATAGGCACTCATTTGGAGTGGTCTTGCAGCTATCAGAGTAGAAACGAAAGCCGCTGCTCTGTGTGTTTTTCTGTTGTGTCTGGTCATGTTCATATGTAAATTGTGTGAACTCATTTCGTCCATTAGATCGAAAGACCTGAAAAAGCCCATACATTTACCCATCCATAGACCCTCCTCTCAAAGAAATCTGGACAGAAGTGGTTAAAAGTAGACAAAAGAGACGAATTAAAACACCAGGTGAAAATGAGAATGTCTCCCTCATCTACTTGAGATCCGATCGACCAAAAAAGTATTTTAATAACAGGTGTAAACAGGGCCTCAGACGCCCTTTTATACTCACTGGTGCTCCTCGTGTGACATCATGGAGTGCCGTCTGCGAATGATTATTGTCGTTTCATGAGTTCACACTTACATATAATCAGATATAGTACTAAAATATGCATATTTGGCATGCTGTTTGGAGTAGAGGAGGGGTGCTGGAAAAACAGAGGTAAGTCAGCTCTATATATAAGCCTCCTCTCGTGCTGATTGGGTAGATTATCTGAACGTGCTCCTCCCGAACTTTGTTAATAAAACTTAATTTGTTTACACGCTGATAGCGTTCCCCATAGCGTCAACACCAAGATGCAGTGTCGAAGTTCCACTTTGAAAGGGAAACAGTAAAAACAGCAATATTATGAAATATTACATTTTAAAATAATTGTTCTATTATTATTATTATCATTATTATTATTATTATTATTATATTTTAAAATAAAATATGTACATTTATTCCTGTGATGGCAACACTGGCATCACAGGAATAAATAAATGGCTGCTGAATTTTCACTTATGACCAATTTAATGTGTCCCAAACTTTTTAACTGTAGTATATTAGAAGTAGTGTATGCAAAGTAATATATTCAGAATAAAAAAAAAAAGAATATGTGCATTTGAAAGAACAGAAATTAAAGAATTGCAGTGGTTTTCGATTCACTGAATGATAAAATGATCTTCTCAGCTTCGGTGCCATATTGTCAGATGGGTTGTTTCAGAGTAGACTTGTGCCGATATTCGGTAATGCGATATATCGCGATAATGAATATGCACGATATTGTTATCGTGGGCACTTCAAAATACCATAAATAATAATTTATTACCAATTATTAACATTTTTATATTTTTAAGAATACTTTCCCCATCAACCGTATAAAATGAACAACACCGCTGTATTCTGCGTCAAAAGAACACGCGCTCAGATATAAACAAGCCCAACGTTCATGAGAAGCACATGGCGGAACAAGTGAAGGAGACGCACTGAATGAAAAAGTGCGCGTTCACTCTCTGACAGCAGAGGGCGCTGATGAAACAGCAGAATGCAGCGGTTACCCCGGAAACCTCGCAAACAAAGCAACTGCGCTAGTGAAGTTTTTAAAATGCTTCAAACAGCCATTCATTTTTTTGTAATCTCAGTGTTGTTCATCACAGCACCAAATACTTAATACTTAAAGACTTAATAGGCTATTTATTTTCAAACTTAAACATTTTTATATTTTAATCTGGACTACAACATGCCCTAATGATTAGAAATGTTCTGATTATTTGTTATTGTTCAGTAAAACTTTGAGACATACGGCTTCATTAGTTAACATGTTAATTCATTATTACCAAACTGACAATGAAAAATACTTATAAAGCATTAATTATTCTTAGTTAATGTTAATTTCTTAGTTACTGTTTAATAACATTACTAAAATCAAAAGAACTTATTTAATGGACCTGAGATAACAATGATCAGTTGTATTTCTTAACTAACACTGACAAAAAATAATACTTTCTGTAACAAATGTAGCTATTGCTCAATCTTAGTTAATGCATTAAATAATGAGACCTTATTGTAAAGTATTACCTATTGTTCTTTATAGCCTAATTCTTTTGCACTTTAATCTGTTTGAAAATTTTACTTAATATATTTTTTGTGTATTGTATTATTGTATTTAAACATTCAGTTTTTTTTGTTATTACAAAAAGAGTTCTTAAACCTGTTATACTATGACAACACTTTTTTTGCAACTTATTTCAATATCGTGATAATACCGTATACCATGATAAAAGCTTCAGCAATTAATCGCAACATGAAAATTTGATACCGTCACATGCCTATTTCAGGGTTTGGGGTTTTTTATTTATTTATTTTTTATTTATTTTTATTTTTTTAAGTAAACGCTTTCAGATATACACATTTTGAATTTGTTTCAGGCTGCTCAAGCAAAACATTCTAGAAATATACATGTTAAACAAAACTATTCTGTATAGAAGAATGGGCTAAAACAAAATAAAGCTTTTGTTCCAAGTGTAGTTTGACAAAGTGAACACAAGAGGACAGCACAATATCATCCCTGCGGAAGGGACAATGTGACTGGCCTATTTTGAACACATTGAAAGCACAAACAATCCGTTTCCTTTATGCAGTATGATAAGAAATTATTACAAAAACATATGGAGCATCAGGACTAAGCATCAAAAGTGACAGTAAAGACATCCATTAATGTTAATCTATTTTTAATAAATTATGTTCTTTTGAACTCTCTATTCATCAAAGAACACTGAGAAAATGTATCATTTCCACAAAAATAAAGCATGCAGCACATTTATTTATTTTTTTATTTTTTTAAACTGCTAATAATAAGAAATGCTTCTTGAGCATCAAATCCTCATATTAGAACTATTTCTGAAGGATTATGTGACACTGAAGACTAACACCTCAACACTTCAGACCAACAAACAAGATGCATAATGACAGCTAGAATAAGGTCATATTAACATAGAGCTGTTTGTGATGGAGTAAAACATGAACACATTAGAGGTGTGCCAGATTATTCTAATTCCACTCAATATTTCCAATTTCATTTGTGTAAATTTTTTTAGTGGTGGTCACTGTCTACACAGTGCTGAAACAAATACTAACATCCTATTTATACCACACCCATAACACCCATACTATACCACAACATTAAGTCACCATGAAATCAAAATTGCCCTTTTTTTTCTCTCTTTTTTTTTTGTAATGGGATACTACTCTATTAATAACTGATTTATTTGATTCGATTTATTTTATATTTATATATCTGAGCACATTGTATTTTTTTTTATTTATTGTTTTTTTTTTTTTTTTAAATAAATACTCGTATCAAAATTTATCAAAAATAACTTCTCCTCTCTCTTGCGACAACATCATTGTCTTCTATTTTCTGGTGACAGCAGAGCAACCTGTCACTCACATGAGATCACAGCAATAGCAAACCACAACGATCCAATCAATTCCCGATGGACAAAATCAAGTCTCACCCTAAATTTTTTTCTTCTTTGAGAAGCTGTTTCACTCAGATATCCATCACAATATTAAAGATATCCATCACAATATTAAAGAAAAGACTATGGCTTCGTCCAAAATCGCATACTCTCTGAGTACTTCTTTTGAATAAGTAATTACCTTGTGACCACAAAAAAGCATATCCTATATAGTATGAATGAGTGTAGTATGAATGTAATCCCGATGTACTTACATGCATCATGTTGTCTGTCTGCATGGGTTGCTTCACTGCCATTCACAAATCCTCTCCTGTGGCCTCATGGGATAGTAAAGTGTCCATCAAATGCGAATCACCAGAAGTAATAAGTCATCTGGGTACTGTTGGCTTCTCTTTTATGAGTACTGTGAATTCGGACACACTTCTCTTGTCACATTTTTTTTTTTCACCTACTATATAGTAGCGGGGTATGTGATGTCAGATGTAGCCTATCACAACTTCCATTTCATGCCGACTTTAGCACACCTGATTCAGAACATCAGCTTGTTAGGAGAGACCTCCATGAATTAAACAGAGTATGTCAGATAAGAGAGACAAAATTTGCTGTTCTGTGGGTTTGTAAACCAGGACTGAAAACTACTGTACTAGATAATGCAGGAGCCATTCTGGAAATTGGTGATATAGTGATAACCATAACATTATGATTTATAATTTTGTGCAGTTTTCAAGAGTGAATTTGGTTGTAGACTGTGGTTGTCATTTCCGTAAATATCCATCTGTGGACAGAAAATATTTAGTTTGGAGTGCGTGTTTGGCCAGGGTAACACTAACACATATACAGCTCTGAAATACAAACAGACAGGACTTTAAAAAGGCTTATAAATTTTAAGTATGATAATAATAATACATGTCTTTTTCAGTAAATTATGCAAAGCGAGTGATGTATGGTGCAGCGCAGCTCATGCCAAGAATGAGGGGCTGTTGAGATTTGAAACAAGTAATGGCAATTCATCTAATGGCTTCTGCACATTCTGTTCCCATTTATATCTGCTGAGCTGTTGCATTCTCAAATCCCAGAGGTGTGATCTTGTACTAGTGTGAGAAAGTGATTCACACTTGCACTTGCTGATCTGCTGTATTTTACCTCCACTGAGATTTAACAGCTGCAGAAATACCATTAAAGTGAAAGGGGCTTTCCTGAGTTGCATGTAAACCATAGTAAGTTATAAAAGACATCTGACCCGTGCGGAGCGTCAACGCAGAATTCTCCAACATTTATGCCTGTACTGTGGGGCTGAGGGACATCTCATCTCCAACTGTCCTATCAGACCACCACGCCCAGCGGTGAGTAGCATACAACGTCCTCCTCTTATCACACCTCTGACTATAACTGCTGTTATAGTAACAAAGCCTCAACGTTCTGTTTCAGTGCAAGCCCTCACAGACTCCAGATTGGCTGGTAACTTCATCTCCCTCAGTCTCATTCAAGAGCTCAACCTCAAGAAAAGACAATGCACAGAAGTTTTGAATATCCACTCCATACTGGGAAAACCGCTGGGCCGTGGTCGCATCTGATACTGCACCTCCACAGTAACGCTCTGCATTGGATGTCTTCATCAGGAACAGATCTCGTTCAAGGTGCTGGAAGGTTCTACTGCTGATCTCATTCTGGGATATCTGACATACTTGGATGTCACAACACTTCCTGCTGGTGAGTTGTAATACAGGAGAGATTCAGAAGTAGAGTGACTTTTGTGTCAAGAACTGTTTATCACCTGTCAAGAAATGACCACACCAACGTTCTGCCCAATGGCAATCATCAGCTTCCAACATCATCTCTTTGAACTCCACCACCATTGAGAGTCCTGAAACTGCCAAAAACCAGGAAATTCCCCACGAATATAGTGCATTCCAGGAGGTTTTTGGCAAACAACTGGCTACCAAACTACCACCACACCAGCCATGGTGCCTGGGGCAATTCTACCCAAGGGTAAGATCTGTCCACTGTCCATCCCGGAACAGAAGGCCATGAAGGTGTACATCAGAAGTGGATAAATTATCGTTCACTCAACGCCCAGGCTGTCAAGTACCGCTATCCCCTTCCTCTGGTCCCAGCAGCCCTGGGCTTGCATCTTCACAAAGCTGGGCCTGCGGAGCACGTGTAACCTCATTCGCATATGTGAGTGTGATGAGTGGAAGACCGCCTTTGTCTCACCATCAAGTCACTATAAATCTCGTGATGCCATATGGATTGTCTAACTCACCCTCTGTGATCCAAGGATACATGAATGAGGTGTTCCGGGAGTTCCTCCATCGTTTCGTCATTGTCTACATCGACAACATCCTGATATACTCCCAGAACCTGGCCGAACATCGCCACCACATGACGCAGGTCCTCCAGAAACTACGTGAACACCATCTCTACCTGAAACTGGAGAAATGCGACTTCCACCAGACTACCATCCATTTCCTCGGGTATGTCATTGACCAGCAAGGCATCCAGATGGACCAGAGGAAAGTATAAGCTATCCAGCTGTGGCCATGACCACCTACCTTTAAGGATCTTCAATGTTTCCTGGGCTTTGCCAACTTCTACCGTCACTTCATCACCAACTACAGCCAGATCTGTTCTATCTCCTACCCTTGTTCATCCTGATCCATATCTTCCCTTCGTGGTTGAAGTAGATGCATCCAACACCGGGGTAGGAGCTGTTCTATCTCAGTGGCAGGGTGAGCCTCCCAAACTCCATCCATGTGCCTTATATTCTAAGAAACTGTCCCCGGTGGACCAAAACTACAACATCTGCAATCAAGAACTACTGGCCATCAAATTGGCTCTTGAAGAGTGGAGACATTGGATCATCGGAATCTGGAATATCTACGTGATGCCCGGTGGGTACTATTCTTCACCCAGTTCAACTTCATTGACACCTACAGACCTGGATGCAAAAACATAAAGGCTGACACTCTCTCACGTATACATCACCCAGAGCCAGATTCTACTCCACCTGAATCTATACTCCCTCCAGCCATTATAGTGAGCCCCATCCAGTGGTCCCTTGATGACCAGATCTCCACAGCCACTCGTTCTGAGCCAGCTCCACCAGAAGGTCCTGAAGGACTGACTTATGTTCCATCATCCCTACGCCTGTCCCTCATGCAGTTTATACTTCTCCAGGCTCTGGACAACCAGGCAGCCAGCGAACACTCTCGCTCCTCCGTAATCGTTACTGGTGGCCCACCATGACCCAGGATGTCTCCTGGTATGTTAAGGGTTGCTCAGTCTGTGCCATATCAAAGACACCCCATCATCTACCAGATGGAAAGCTGGCACCACTACCCATACCGAATCGTCCATCATCACACATCGGTCACACTTCATGGCTGACTTACCATCCTCAGAGTCCCACACCTGCATCCTCATAGTGGTAGACCGATTCTCCAAGGCATGCAAGTTAATCCCTCTGAAGGGACTACCCACTGCATTAGAAACAGCTGAACAACTCTTCCAAAATGTGTTCCGACACTTGGGTCTACCAGAAAGCCGCTCAGCTCTTAGAGGAAGAGGTCGTCCCCGTCGTCATGCAGTGTGGTCTTCAGGAGAAGTGGTCGGTGGCTGGGGGGTTGGGGGTGTTTCTGTAGTGATCAAGAACATTCCAATATACAAATAACATTTCCTTCGATTCCTCATTCCTCATTTTCTTTCCTCGCCTCCTTTCCTCGCATCTCAGCTCCACCACCGTAGGATGTGAGGGGAATATGCAAGGAAAGAAAATGAGGAATGAGGAATCAAAGGAAATGTTATTTGTATATTGGAATGTTCTTGATCACTCAAACATCACTTCAAAGCGTCATCAGCTGTGCTCGAGGGATCTGCCCTCATGTTGTTAAAGTTTGATTATTTTAAAAACAATCATAATAAATATTAATAACGCAAGATGCCCCATTGAAATATGTGAGATGTAAAGTTTATTTAAACAGGGATTTCCCCAAGGGGAAGTGCTTACGGAAGTTTGGAGTGCGTGTCTAAAAGTGGAGTAGAATGCATCCCTGGCCCGGTCCCAAATGGCACCCTAAACCCTCACACTCTTCCTCTGAGTCCGCACTTTCGTGACGTAATGCCGCTTTGACTGCCGGATAAAGTCCTCTGCGTAGCTCGCAGACTTGCGGGCTCAGCTGAAGTGCGCATCTAGGGCTCATAGCGGCCGCAAAGGGGGTGCTCGCGAACACCCTTCTGAAACCTAAAATGATGAATGGGACACCCTGCGGTCTCATGGACCTAACAGACACGCAGCCATTGTAAGTCCACAAGACCGAAAGTGCATAGAAGTGTGCCGTTTGGGATTCAGCCTTTGAGAATTGAGATGTCCTTCAAGATGTTTGAGTTCGATCGGTTTCCGGGTCACAGGCTGGAGGATGTAGGAGCGAGGAAATGAGGAAGCATCAATTTGAGTATTGAGAAGCACCCACAGATTGTTTGAAACCTTACAAATGGCGGCGACACCCATAATGCACTTCGGTTCTCACGAGTGTGGCGGCACTTGACAAAGACAGATTGAAGTTTTGGGAGTTACCATTATGGAGAAGAATGGAGTATACTAGGTTGAGGACATTTGATTTATTTACATACCTGTATGTTTAATTGTAGAAATGTCAGTGGTGTTGTTGTCCTTATTTATGTTTTCTCACAGTTTTGTGTAGCCTATAGAGAAAACAAATTAGCGAATAGAGCCAAATTTATTAAGTTCAGTCAAATATTAATATTTTTTAATGATACAGTATAATGTTGCTTACTGTGATTATCCCTAAACTATACAGCACACAAATCTACACTCATTACTATAACAAATGTGCCGTAATTAAGTTAATTACCATTTGTTGTTTCAAGCAGCTCAACAGGAAAGTGAGCAGAGAGGTGAGAAAAGCAGAATTATGATTTTTTTTTCTTCTTATATCTGTTTAGCCTGAGACGTGTTATTTACAGTTTTTGTCTGTCGCGAGAGTAGTGCTCGCGCTCTCTCGCGCGCTCTCTCTCTCTCTCTCTCTCTCTCTGTGTATAATGGCACAGCATTACCTGCCCTCATTTCTTTATTCAGAAAACCTTATGAAGTGCCAGGAGACTCAGCCATGAGGTGGCGAGGATACACATAGCCTACAGCAATTGTATACCGTGATTTTTACAATCTCTGTAATGAAAGTGCCGTGATCAAGCAAGAAATCGTTTTGGAATTTGGATTCATAGTAAAGCGGCGTTTGCGCAGCACTGTCATGATTTGATGTGCGGCACATGCATGCAGTGAACAAGACGACCGCGCGAGATATTTAGAAATGTAGAGGAGCTGAATTTGCAGGACCGTGGTAGGCTAAAACACGTCTGAGGAGGTCAGCAGAGTAAATTTCAGCTGCAGCTCTGAGTCCAAATGGGCTTTGCAGAGCAATTCCAGAAACACTGACGTTTAAGTTGCATGGGGCTATTTTCTTCTCTGCGAGCGGGTAAGTAGGTTACTTCACCTGTTCCTTATCTTAAAGTCATACAGACACCACAGTTTTCGTTTTATTCTGTTTCAGAGACTCTTTTCGCTGAAATGTACTCTGTAAAAATGTTTTATCAGGTAACATAAAAGTGCTTCGTGTGCTAACACATATAAAGGATTTATTAATTAATAGACTACGTTAGTATCTATCTATCTGTCTACCTATCTATCTATCTATCTATCTGCATTCACCCTTAAAATGAGTTGCCTGTTTTCATAACTTGAACATAAAGGTCACTATGTAGCACTAGTTTGTTGAATTATTAGCCAGGCTCCATGGTAGCTTGTTGCTCTAGTCAGTTGGTCTCTATTGATTCTGAATGATTGCACCTGCACACACATCTCAGATCCCATGAGAGGTAACACTGTCAGAGGCAACCCTGCAAGCGGGATGTAGAATTAAAATAAAATAATAGCCTATGATAATAAAATGAAACTTTTTCCCCCTCTTCCTTTCACATTCTCTGTCTCTCTTCCCCCTTTTAATTTCCAGTTCTCCTCCTGCACTGTCCTCTTGTTTTCACTACTTCAGATATAATCAAGTCTGGAAAGAATTACACCAAAGCATGTGAGTACTTTATTTGAGTCTTTTATGCATGCTTTCTCAAATGCACTTGTGAGCCCTGGATAATTAGGCATAGCTGCTTTAGGTTATTTGGAGGTTAGTGTACACTTTATATATGCCATTACATTATCAGCTGTTGTTCCATTTTAAAGATAAGTACACAATCTGGCTGCAGTTCAAAGGAAAAATCTATACTTTTAAGTGGTATTCTGTTTGTTATTGCCCAGAGAATGAGCCAGAAAGATGTTTTACATCATTTTTATTCTTCACTTTATAGTTATGACACTGTTGTTTTTGAAAAGTATTGAGTATGGTCCTATGCAAAATGAAATGATAATGGAATGATAAGCTAAATAGCCCAGAGTATTCATGTATTAATAAAGTTGTAGATGGTGTAGATGCTGTTCTTTGCAGTTGTTGAATGAACCATTTGAAAATCAGTCAGCAACTGTTTACAGCTCAATGCGTATTTTCTAATTATCTCAATTTTTGTGCAACTGGGTATATAGAAAATACAAGAATAAGACTTATAATGACATGTAAACACTGCAAATCTGAAATTGTGATTTTTGCATTGTATACAAGCTTAAGTGTTTAAGAGAAGGTTAGTTGGTGTATCTGTATCTGTGTGGATAACTGCCCTCTGAACTGACTGTTACATAATATGTAGGGTCTGTGGTCATATGATTGAAAAATCACTGGGTGGGATATAGCCAAAGGCCGTTTAAACTTATGGGTGACCCTCACTTCCATACTTATTACATTCTGTCACTCTTTCTCTCCCTTTGATCTCTCTGTTGTTCCTGCAGATGAGACCATCATCCTTCTTTGCAAAAAGGAGAAGGTCAAAATTGGAACCTGCTTGGTCAGTCGTTTAAGATGTTACTATAAGAAAGACTGTGGCAGGGAGTACATGTTAATGAAACTGATTTGTTCAGGTAAGCAAAACGTCCAGTTTTCAGTATTCTGTAGGTATAAAATGTATTCAAAGAGGTGGAGCTGTTTTCTATCCTTTACTGTCTCTTCCAGTCCATGATTTGTATCTCACCTACCGCTGGTGGTTTGTGTTACAAACACATCTCTGAGAGACAGACCACAATTTTACACAAATTTATAGAACAGAGGCTTCACACACGTGTAATGTTGATGCCAGTTTTATCCTGAGGAATAAACAAACAAACCAAACTGTAGGCAGCTAGTTGGGGGTCGAGACCGAAACCATGGCAACGTGGCTCCAAGTTGTGATTCAACTGGGCTATCTTGACACTGAGTTGATTAAGCAGTGTTGTTTTAAAGGAAGCACTTTTCTCCTCTGTTTGTCTGGCAGCTTGAATGAGCTCAGTTACAGCACAAACAAAATATAAAGCATGTAAACTACTACTCAAATTGCCAAAAATGTCATCTAAGAATGATAATTTAAATGTTTTCAGTATTTGACTGAGAGCGATACAGCTTCTCGCTGAATTACATAAAGGCAGGTTGTCAGCCATCAGGGATCATTCTCAACCCTGTACAAACAAATCCAATAAGAAATTAGTTTTGCTAGTCCATTCAATATGAGAAAAATGGTCCCTGAATGTTAATACATGCTCAAGGGACTGCAGTTAATTCTTTTCCTTGCAAATTTTTAATCAGAATCTCATCTTTTGTTATTGCTGTAATTATTATATGAGACCAGTATTGTGAAACCTGAGGCAATGTGTGTGATCACGGTACCGTTCTTTCACTGACATATAATCTTGTTCGTTAAGTGGCCACCATCCTCTTTTAAACGCCTTCGTAAGAGACAGGCAGTCCCTTCGGCCATAGCACGTTTAGGGCATCTGATAATTTGGACTGACCTTTGGCAAAACTGTTAACCAACACAGGAAATTGTATCTACTTAAACTGATGTCACAAGTCTTTCAACACATAGCAAAAGAACATGACGGTTGTATTTTGTTTAACCTTACCTCACTGATTTCAAAAATTGCCTTTCTTTGGAAATTGTTGCATCTTGTTGTGTTTGTTAGGAATTATGTATAAAATAGGTAGGGAATGATGCTTTCTGACAAATGTAAGGCATTAGATAGACTGAGATATTATATTGAAATATAAGCAGTTTCTATTATATTGTATAGAACCCCCTGCATGAATTCATTAACATGAATATTTTGGGGTAGTGGTATGTGGCACCTGAAGAGAACCTGTGGTACCTTAGAGTTAGATCACTTAAAATATTGAAATGTACCATATATGTGTCTTGCTGCTTTCCTCAGATGTTAAAATCTCATGTACAATGCAGAAGTCTGCAGGTCGCAGGACGCTGTGTCCTCAAAAATGCACTCACATAGAGTAGCGCTCTCTTGTCCCTCCCCTCAATTCACTCTGATACATGATACATTGCTCATCTATCCAACACTTTAAATGTCACAGTAGCCCTGTGGTCCCTGCAGCCAGCTTTTTCCAAGCTCCCAGCCCATGCAACGGAAGAAAATAACAAGAAATAAATACTGATAAAAAGCTACATTATTTTTGCTGTCAACAACCAAAGGACAAAAAGCACTATAAAAGTGGTCCATAGAACTTGAGCATTATAATGCAAGTATACTGAAGTAATATAATAGCTTTCTATAAAGAACAGACCAAATGTAGGGTGTTATTCATTGAAAATATTCATCATCAAAACTTTTATGATACCTTTTTATAGTGCTTTTTTGTAGCATGACATATTATATTACCTGGTACATATTTCATGTTACTTACTGACCAATTAAAGAGTTAGTATTGATCAGCAGGTTGCCTGCTATGCTGCCATTTCCTCTCTTCCTGATGTGACCTTCAGTCAGGCACTGTCTCAGCTGGTTAGATCTGTGTGTTGCAGCCAGGTTGGTGACGCTGCCTCTAGCCCACTGGGGATGCTCCTGCTGTGCGTGTGGAATAGCACACCCATCATACCTCTCCCTACATCACTGGCACAGACAACATCTACCATTATTGCTGCTACAGCCCACTCATAAACACTCGCCCTCCTACTGTCATCCCAGAGGGAGGCTAAAAGAAGCGGCAAAGAAGACAAGAAGAAAGAAAGATTCAAAGTGGTGGAAAATGTTGCCTTTGTCGTTGCATCAGTCCTTTATATTCATGCGTGGTTGCTTCTCTTCCTGTCAGATGGCTTCGCATGGTGTCGTACGCTGGATAAATGCTCTGTTTTCAAACTTGGTGCCCTCTGTTATTGACTTTCATGGCTACTTTCAAGTTCATGCAAATCCCAGATGTAGAAAGGCTTTGTTTTGTTTGTTTCGAGTGCATTAGCATTTTAATTCTAGAGTGAGAACGAAGGCCTCTCCTGCTGCTGCTCACATAAACGCTTCCAATTAGATGAGCAACGGGCGGCTCTGAGTTTTGGGTTATCAAAATGAGCTTTATTACAGCCCTCCCTGAGGAAGAGTACCCACGCTGACATACATCCTTGAGTTGGCCGTGCTTTTGCACAGCTGTCAATGTCAGTGGTCCACATTAAAACAGTCCATCTCAGCTCTACTCTCTAGTGATAATGATGTGCAGTTTATAAAGTTAACTCACTTGTGATCCTTGAGACATCTGATATAGCCAAAGTGCTTTTAACCATACACTGTAAAAAATTGTCCTGTGAATTTACAGTAAAATACTGGTAAAAAAGTTGCCAATAATTTACTGTTAATTTTACAGTTCTTTACCGTAATCTACATTACAGTATGTTGCTGCAAAAATACCATGCACTAAATTAAAACTCGAGTCAACTAATTTCATTTGCAGAAATCGACTGCCTTAAATTGGCTGACTGCCATTTAAACTCATAAACTAATAGTTATAACTATATGAGCATTTTGTTCACTTGAACTTATTTCATTTGAGTCCATCAAAAAAAGAATATTACTAAAGTAAAAATAACCAAAGTAAACAAAATCACTGCTAGCTAACAACAGCACATGTGCAATTAAAATTATCTAAGAGATTCTCACTGCAGCACCAACTACACAGTTACTGCCTTTAAATAAAGCAACATGCAGTATAACATCAGTGTTTCTCAGCTCATCACTGACTGAAGCACAGGCTCTACTGTCCAGCACAATGGTGACCCACAAAACTCAGACAACAGAAACCCTTTAAATCCCAACAAAACATTAAACACCAACATCTTGTGCAAAAACACATAAAATACCTCTTCAATTTAACATTTACTCTACTGATCAATTATTGAGTTCTATTAACTTTCACTAATACATCAGTGAAATTAATTAAATTTGACTTACGTTTTACAGTACATTGCTGTTTTTTCATGATTTTATGGTAATCTACTGGCAACAGAGTTGCCAGTAAATTACTGTTTTTCTACAGTTTGTTGCTGTAAAATTAATTTACAGTTTATTACTGTAGAAAATAGGGATGGGCGATATGGCCTAAAAATTTATCACGATAATTTCAGGTATTTATTGCGATAACTAATGACGATAATATATATTTATATATATTATTATTATTATTATTATTATAAATTATTTTCTTCTGTAAAATAGCAGATTGTTATGTTTAAGTTGTGTTCCAGTGACTGTGCTGACATCACACATCAACATCACACAACAACAATTACACAATAATAATTAAAATCAATTACAAGTTTAAAATGTAAACACAGATTCTGTATTTATTTATACTCTCATGGTGCAAACAGTGGCAAAAATAACAATCACCAACCATGTCTTCAGTTGTGTTTCAAAATTACAACAGAGCAACTGCAAATAAATCCTGATAAAGTAACAAACATGCTAAAGTAACCTGATAAAGTAAAGAAGTTCAGTGTGAAACAGTCAATAACACACTCTTAGAATGTAAATATAATACGTATGTGGAACATGCTACCACCAATTAGGTAGTTAAATTTTCAACACTCTTGTCCCATGGAACAAATTGTAAAAATAGTGCAAACACTGTATCAAAAAGTAACGATCCCAACTATGTCTTCAGATAGTTTACAAAATACAGCTGTGACGCAGCTCTCTGTGTACGCACTTCAGATGAGTACACACAAATCTCCTCACAGCGCGCGAGAGTTCTCTTTTGCGTCTTACGGTTGAATGTTTAAATTGGCAAGGTTTAAATGAGTTTAGTTTAAACACAGAGAGCAACGTGAGATGTTCAGGTCTCACCTGCGCTCGCGCGCTATCAACACCTGGGTGATGACGGCGTAATTGACTGCTCCATAGAGCATACGGCTCTTGCATTGAACATCTGTTTATACTGATTACGATAGTTTGCTCCGCATCTGATTTTCTATAACCAAACCGGTTCCAAATTGTGGAGGTAGCTCCTCGCTTAACAACAAGCTCCTCCTCACGTCTGCCTTCCGCCATGCTTGTTTTCACTCCGCACGTGAACAGTGAATCGGTCGCGCACGAAACTACGTCATCTACTACACTTATCGTTAAGTGTAATAAGAATATTACCAGCTTCACTTATTACTAACCAGATTGATTTTATTTCTGTCAGACATCTACAGAAGCTCTTATTGAGAATTAACAGAGGTTTAGATACCATGATGGAGATCAGTGCTCGCTTTAGTTGTGCTCTTGACACTTGACTTGTAACGTAAGTTTCTCTTTGATTGCTATAAATGTGTTTTTTTTAAGACACACTTGAAAAAGTTAAGAGAAAATGTGATAATGTGTTGTTGGTCATGTTTTGATTATGACATGATCATTATGTAATGCTTAATTCACTGAACTTTCCAGTGTCTAATCCATTATCAGATTTTTTTTTTAATAAATTTAGTTTTATATTACCAACACTGTGATACTAAAGCCAAGGATGAAGCAGTGCTGAGCAACCAGTTAAGGATTTTTTAACTCATCTTTTACAAAAAAAAATGTTTGAACTACAGCATCATTTAGATTCACAGAGACATCAGGAATCATCATATGTATCTCAACAATGGTGACAATCAACAAAAAAGATAAACAGATCAACTCTGAACATCACAAAACACACTACTAAAAGTCAACACAAAAACAACAGCAAAAATAAAGGCAAACAGTAAGAAATTAAGAAAATAACCAGGCAATTCAGCTGCATAATTTATTCATGCCGCAATGCATGCTGGGAGTCATGGATGAGCGTCGTACTATGCTGGTACCCAGCATGCATTGCGGCATGAAGCTTTTGATTGTCACCATTGTTTTGATTCAGACATCAATTCTTGATGTCTGTGTGACTCTGAATGATTCGGTAGTTCAAAATGTTTTGAGCACAAACTGTTTTCAAAATTGAAACAAAACAACATCTAAACCTCTGTTAATTCTCAATAAGAACTGCTGTAGACGTATGACAGAAATAAAGTCAGTCTGGTTAGTAATAAGTGAAGCTGGTAATGCTGTTTGTGGAATTGTTTAATCAGATCTTGAGAGATTTAATATCTTCTTTTATCTTCAGTTGATTTAATCTTTTTCTGTTCTTGTTGTTTCTCTTTCCTTCATTGATTCTGCTTGTTAACAGCATGTGTTCATCAGTGTCTGAATTCACACATGTGTTTTCATTTACTCTCTCAAGTGGACTATATTAGTGAACTAATGTAGGGAATAGGGAATGAGGGTATAGGGTGTGATTTGGAACACAGCCTCAGAGTGTTGACTTTGAGCGCTGTTAATTCATGGTATATTGCTGCAGGCTACTTTCTCGAAAACTTCAAATATTACCCAGAATGCATTGTTTTCTACAGTATATTACTGTTTTAATGGAAAACAGCATGTTACTGTCGAAATCTGGCCGTTTTTTTTACAGCAATATTTTACAGTGTATATTTTACATATCATATCACAAACTATGAATTCTGTTCCTATTAAAAAATATGATCTTTCTCTGACTGAGATTATTTTTTCTCTGCAGAGACTGAAAATTTGAAACATTAGACAAATAGCACTTGGCATGGAAAATGAGACTGGCTCTGTTCTAAATGCTCATGTGATCTGCTCATATTTTAGTGCAAAGAATTTTTTTTATCAAACTATATCCTCCAGCTCCAGCCATCAGGAAATATCTGACCATTTCTGCATGAATTTTGAAAAATTGATGCATCCTTATGCGAGCATGACTAACAATTTCATTCTTGGAAAGAAGCAACCTTGCAAGAGATATAAATCTATATGCATATGAGCCATATACAACAGTGAGAGGAGAGAAGTGGCAGTTAGCATGAATGTAATGCTTATGAGTTTTTCCACCATTGCTGCTGGATCCCTAGATTGTTATTGCTGTAAAATCCTTTTACTGCTTTAGGACTAAATCACTTCTTTTATAAAGCAGTTTACAAAGTTGGCATAGAAATGAATTTGGAAATGGACCAGTATAAGAAAAAATTGACCAATATCCAATAATTATTTTCATGGTCAGTAAAACTTTATTAGATATAGTAGAAAATAAACTGTATAAAAATCCTTTATATTTACTTAATTTTGACCAATATCCAATAATTATTTTCATGGTCAGTAATTGATGTGATAGTCAATAAGTTTTGAACAGTATATGTTGTGTATGTTGATAAAATTCACCTTTTGTGTTCCACAAAAGTAAGAAAGTCTATTACAATATTTCACAAAATCTCCGGTTTTACATTGATTAAGGTGCAATCAAGCATTAAAACATTATTAGAAAAGAAAATGTCTAAAAATCCATTATATTGTTTACTTTCAATATTGGATTAATCATTTCATACCAATACAGATAATGTAAAAATCTGTGAATATTGTCTGATATTGATGGTCATAACGTATTGTGCATGCCAAAGTTAAATGTGCATGTTCATAATTGTTAATGTAATTTTAAATTAGAGATTGTCATTTACTGTAGTTTATCAGACCATATTAAAAGGGGCAAAAATAAAATAAGAGATCCCTTTTTTTATTGGATTTGTGCTCTGAGTATACAGCATCTCAGTAACAGCTGCAGTTGCAGCATTCAGCATTACTCAACAGCAGCACAATGATTCCAGCCTGCAGCGCTTTCCATCTGTGCCTGGCAGTCCGAATTATCCCAAAGTGAAAATCTTTGTCAATGTTTTTAGGTGATCTATATTTGGGAGATGGGTGGATTCTTGTTGAATGAGTGAGACATACAGAAGTGGTTCATGGGTGCCACTTAAACTAGATTAAGCCACAGGGCCAATGCCTCATCCCATGGGCTCAGCCTGCCAGCCATATCGGCGAGAGTGGGATCAAAGCTGGAAAATCCTGTGGAAATGGGCCCTGCTATTGCATCCCCTGACCCACTAAAACCCTAGAGGTCTAGATAATACGGATCTCTGGCGTTAATCCCCCCTTAGCTTAACTTGCTTAGGATATGTGGTATCCAAAGCGCCCAGGTTTATTGCCACTGTGGCCTTTAAACTGGGTTAAATGGTGTCTTTAAATGGCTGCCCATCCATGACAGTAAACTATCTTCGAGGTGAGAATAGGAACCACTGTATTTTTGGGGGCTCACTTTTTTGGCAACATTATCTCATTGGAAGAGCCTCTGTGTTTTTAAAAGTTGAAAGAAGCTATTTAAAGTGGCATTTGGAACTCATTAATCTTATAAAGTTGGGAGGATAAAATACTTAATATAGGTTATTGAGTGAATGTGAGTAATGTGACACCTTTTAAATCAGTACGGCAAAATATTTGCGACTAAACAATACCATATTGTTCCGAATATATAAGACCGTTTTTTTCTCAGAAATACATCTGAAAAAAAACGTGTTTGTCTTATATTCAGGGTCTAGATTTTTACGTGAATAATACACCCGCAACAATAGGTGGCACCAAATCCACGTAAAACAAGTGTGCCAAGAAATACGGTGTGTCAGAGTGTAATGTTAGAAGATCGTAAGCGCAAAAAGACAGTTTTAAAAAAGCTAACCAGTCAAAGAAATGCTTACCATCTAAGAGCCACTTGACTGTCATGTTTGCGTGCCTCAATGACCAAACCCCCCCCCCCTCCGTGATTTTAAAATATAAGACGGAATCCAGATTTCAAAACTCAAAAAGATTTCACTTCTACTGTTTATGAAATTTTGGTATGCTACATGGTTTTCACTATGAGATGGATAGCCTAATTGTTATATAATTCAGGGGCCGTATTTACAAAACATTTTATCTTACCACTAAGAGTTTTCCTAAATAGCAGTAAAAGTTCTTAGCTAAGAATTTTCTCTTAAAACCTATTCACAAAGCTGCTGAGACAAAAGAGAAAGGGCAGGTTGACCTCGTTGCTATGGATCATGCCAAAACGCTTACTAACGATGCACACAGTGATTGGCTGATGGGGGAGGGGTCTCTGTCAGTGATTAAATAAGTATATGTTTAGCTAATTTCTCAGCCTCTTACATGTCTGCATCTCGAAAAATTGCAGAATTCAAGCAACACATTATGTTTCATAAAGTTCTGGAGGAGCACAATCAAATTGTCTATCTAATCAGCAAGAGAGGAAGAATATATATACACAGCTGAATCACCTAGTTACCTCAATAGTTTTCTGCACCCCTCCACCACACCGACTCCTCACTCACGGATGGTTCCTATTCCCAGGATATGGGGGAAGTACTCTGGATTTGGGCTAAATTCTGAGCTCAGGGCCTCTCCTCGGACAGCACTCCAAATATGCTTATTTTACTCTATTCGATCATTTGTAAGTGTGAACTCGTGAAAACAACTGCCACAGGTAATCAGACATTATTTTCTTATTTATTTATTTTAAATATTTTCAAAGATTTATTTTTGGCGTTTTGCCTTTTTATTATGATAGGAGAGTGAGTAGACAGGAAGCGACGTGGAAGAGCGAAAGGAGGGACGGGATCTCAAACTCGGGTCACCCGAGCTGCCCACAAAGCTATTGCCAAAGACGACAGGACATTATTTTCAACTTGACGGCAATGTTTTATTCTTCATTATTCAATGCATTTTGCCTGTACATAAATGAATCTTGCCTGTATATAAATTAACCTTTGTTATGTTTTAGTCTTGGTAACTTAGAAGTCCTATTAACTACTCCTAACTTTTCACAGATTTAAAAGCTAGTTTTAGCACTAAAATGCTTTGTGAAATACTTTTAGAGCAAAAATTTAGGAGTCCTAAATTATTGAGTTAACTAGGTGAGTCAGCTGTGTATATATATTCCTCCTCTCTTGCTGAGTATCTCTGACACACCCATTATTTTTAAGAGTTTTTAAAGTTAGGAGCTACTTTTAGCCTTAAGATGTTTTGTGAATACGGGCCCAGATAGGCTACAGGATATTTTTATGGTATGCCAAAAAGTGTTTATTTTTAAATGCGATAATTGGTACATTTTACCAATATTTTCCATACATTCAATACAAAAATTAAATATGAAAAATATGCAATATGAAAATTATTTTCAAATAGAACAAGACTACAAGATTTGGGGCTATATTAATCGAAACATCTTAAGGCCAAAAGTATGATGTTATGTTAAAAGTAAAAGTAAAAGTTCTCCTCAGTTTGGCTCTAATTTTAATCAGTACTTTATGGAATCCTGCTCACATTTGCTCTTGGATTCACCGCTATCAGACTTGGATGCCGACCAACATCTTTGTCTATTAAACTCTGCCTGGCTGGATGTTTTAAATGTCACTGCTCCGCTTAAGCCTTATGAACCCAAACCTAAATCTGAACCATGGCTCAACTCTGATATCCGACTACTAAGACAAGCTAGCCGAAAGGCTGAGCACAAATGGAAAAAGGACAAATTACATATTTCATTCCAGTTGTTTAAAGACAGCTTATCGGTTTATCAGAATGCTGTTAAGTCTGCAAAAGCCACATATTTTTCTAACTTGATTATGGTAAATCATTCTAGACCTAAGGTTTTATTTTCAGTTATAAATTCTGTTGTAAATCCCCCGGCAAATACTATGTCTGCTGCATCTGATGCTTTATGTGAAAGCTTCTTGAGATTTTTTTTATTGACAAAATCTCTAATTTGAGATCCAAAGCATGCCCTTTTCATACTGAACCCTCTATTCCGTTGTTGCATTCTGTTTCCTGGGATGTTTTTGAACCTATTTCTCTGCAGCTACTTAAAGACATTATAGTCAATATTAAGCCATCGTTCTGCTCTCTTGACATCATTCCCCCCAAGTTTTTAAAATTAATTGTTGACTCTGTTGGGCTGGGATTGGTGTCTTTTGTCAATAAGTGTCTCTTTACTGGCTCTGTCCCTGCTGCCCTTAAGATGGCCACTGTTACTCCGTTACTCAAGAAGCCTTCACTAGATCCATCTGTTCTGAACAAATTTCGTCCTATTTCTGCATTACCTTTTATCTCGAAGGTGTTGGAAAAAATTGTGCTTGACCAACTTCAGTTTTTTTCTTAAGTACAATGGTATTTCTGAAACATTTCACTCTGGTTTTAAGTCTGCCCACAGTACTGAATCTGCCCTTTTGAGAGTGTTAAATGACATTTATCTATCTACAGACAGTGGTGACTCTGTGGTTCTTGTGCTTTTAGATCTATCAGCAGCTTTCGACACTGTTGACCACTCTACTCTGATATCTAGATTAGAGTCTTATGTTGGGCTAAAAGGAATCGTCCTTAAGTGGTTCCAGTCTTATCTCTCCGACCGAAAATTTTAAGTGAATTTTTCCTCATCTATTGCTCATCTAACCTGTGGTCTTCCTCAAGGTTCTATCTTGGCACCTTCTCTTTTTTCCCTGTACATGCTACCTTTGGGCTCCATCCTAAGAAGACACGGGGTATCTTTTCATTTTTAAGCAGACGATACCCAAATTTACTTACCAATTAAGAGAAATGATCCTTCTGCCTTTATACCCTTACTAAGTTGCCTAGATGAGGTTAAATCTTGGCTAGCTCAAAATTTTCTGTCTTTAAATGAAAATAAAACTGAGGTTATCGTTTTTGGGCCCACTGATAATTCTCAGGCTACCAGCCTAGATCTGG
This sequence comes from Mylopharyngodon piceus, assembly GCA_039654765.1. Classification (NCBI taxonomy): domain Eukaryota; kingdom Metazoa; phylum Chordata; class Actinopteri; order Cypriniformes; family Xenocyprididae; genus Mylopharyngodon; species Mylopharyngodon piceus. Next base: position 19,397,784 of record CM077442.1, on the reverse strand, counting down.
GTAGACTATCTGCGTTTAGATCTTCACGTGTACGGAACCTGGGCGTTCTGCTAGATGAGTCTTTAAACTTTGACAAACACATCTCTTCTGTAATCGGCTCTAGTTTTTATCAACTTTGTCTGTTGTCTAAAATCAAACCTTTCCTAAATCATAAAACTCTAGAGATGGCTGTTTATGCTTTTATTACCTCACGTTTAGACTACTGCAATTCACTTTATTGCGGTATTTCGAAGTCTCAAATTGCTCGTGTTCAATTAGTTCAAAATGCTGCTGCAAGATTCCTTCATAATAGTTGTAAAAGCGCTCATATCACTCCAATTTTGAGGACCCTTCATTGGCTGCCTGTTAAATTCAGAATTGATTTTAAAATCCTTTTATTTGTTTATAAATCCCTACGTGATTTAGCCCCCATTTATTTATCTGAACTGCTGCAACCTTATACTCCTTCCAGAAGTTTGAGATCCAGTGACCAGAACCTTCTTTTAGTCCCACATTCCAGACTCCAATGCAGAGGGGATCGAGCGTTTTCTGTGGTTGGGCTGCAGTTGTGGAATAATCTGCCTCTAGAAATTAGGTTAGGTTGGTTTTCCATGGCTTATAATTAATTTTCTGTTATGGTTCTTGTCATGCTTTTATGTTTTTATTGTTTTTACCTTGTTGTCTTTGGTCTTTTCTACATATTTATTTTAGTTTTGTATAAATTGGGGTCTGACTTTGTTTTATTGTGTTTTAGTTGTGTTTATCGTAAATATTTTTTTCCTTTATATCTTTTGTCTGATCCTTTGTACAGCACTTTGGTCAGTCGTGTGGCTGTTTTATAAGTGCTATATAAATAAACAGAACTTGAACTTGAAAAGTATTATGTCATGTTAAGTATTAAAGGTATGGCCGATCTTGGATCTGTGTGTCTTGAATCTTGCCCTTCACAAGCTTCCATTCAAGATGCTAACACAGAAGCGCATTCTCACATGCGTTCGTCCCTCTGATTGGTTTGCAGCAATCGACCTGAAGGACACTTACTTTCATGCCTCAATTTTACCCCGACACAGACCGTTTCTACACTTTGCTTTCGAGGGCCGGGCATATCAGTACAAGGTCCTCCCTTTTGGGCTGTCCCTGTCGCCCTGCGTCTTCACAAAGGTCACGGAGGCTGCCCTTGCCCTGTTAAGGGAAGTGGGCATTTGCATCTTCAACTGTCTCGACGACTGGCTCATTCTGGCCCAATCACAAGATCTGAGAGACCTGGTGCAAAGAGACCTGGTGCTCTGGCACCTCAGCCATCTGGGGCTTCAGGGTCAACTGGAAAAAGAGCAATCTCTCCCCTGAGCAGAGTATCTCTTTTCTCGCTATGGAGTTGGACTTGGTCAACATGACGGCACATCTCACGAACGAGCGTGCACATTCAGTGATAAACTGCCTGAGTTCATTCAGGGGTAAAACAGAGGTTCCACTGAAACTCTTTCAGAGGCTCCTGGTGCATATGGCATCCGCTGTCACGTTTATGCCACTCGGATTGATGCATATGAGACTGCTTCAGCACTGGCTACACGGCCGAGTCCCGAGATGGGACTGGCGCTGTGGCACACATCGGGTGACCATCACACCAATCAGTCTATCCACTTTCAGCTCGTGGTCAGACCTTGCCTTTCTACGGGCCGGAGTGCCCCTTAAACAAGTGTCCACACATGTTGTTGTCACAACCGATGCCTCCAGATCAGGCTGGGGCGCAGTATGCAACCCGAGTGTAGTTTCGAGCTCCTGGACGGGACCCTGACTGCAGTGGCATATCAATTGCCTTGAGTTGCTAGCAGTACTGCAAGCATGTGCTGGTCTGGTCAGACAACACATTGATGGTGGCGTATATCAGCAGCAGCTCAGATCGCTCCGTGCCACTTACATTCCGGGTGAGCACAATTGTGCAGCTGACGAGTTCTCACAACAGCTCGTGGGCCTACTCAAATATGCGTTTCCCCCAGTGAGCTTGCTCACACACACAGATACTGTGCAAGGTCAGGGAGGACGAGGAGCAGGTCTTGATTGTTGCACCCTACTGGCCCACCCGGACCTGGTTCTTGGACATGATGCTCCTCGTGACAGCCCCTTCCTGGCGGAGTCCCCTCAGGAAAGACCTGCTTTCTCAGGAGGGGGCATCATATTGCACCCACGTCCAAGTTTCTGGAACCTCCACGTGTGGCTTAAGTCTGTCACGTCCCACCTGCCACAACCATGTACCACCGCTGAATGGCCGGGATCCCATCCCTGGCTCCTCAGCACAAACCTGAATGAGTGAGTTGCACTCCAGCTTATATACTGTACCTGTATGTATGGGGAGTGGCTTGCTATGCAAATCTCACGCGCCAAAGTGCATTGGCTTGTTTTGTTACCACTCAAAGGGGATTGGGCTCCCAAGTGAGATCCCCATAATGTTAATTTGATGTAATGTTTCTGTTCCCTCCTTCAGGGAATGAGGGTTACATTAGTAACCGAGACGTTGTTGTACTGCAACAGTATTTGCTAAAGTTATGTTGGATAGTGGGTGTTGTCAAATTCTTATAATAGGCTGTGTTCTAAGGTTTAGTGCAGTGCTGTTTTTTCTGTTATTTTGAGTGGTTGTGGTTTTACAAACATCTCACTGATTCATTATAAAGTTCAAGAGCAGTAAACATGAAAGCGGATAGTTACACTCAATTAAAGTCTCCTAGGATTAGACTGTGGAGCGGGAAGATTTTGACAATGACTTGCTATACTCTCTCTTGGTTTACCAAATCCATCTGACAGCTCCCACGACAGTGTAGCAGACTGAGGCAGCTGTCTTTGACTCATACACACTTGCTAAGCAAAAAACACTGCAGTGCAATAGCTGGAGGAAATTACAGCAATCTATTGTAAATAAAGTTTCTCTATCAACTGTTGCAAATGATTAATTTATCATGTCCTTCATGTATATACAGCTATTAAAGGTGGAGTATTTTTTTTTAAATGTTAAAATAGTTTTTTTCTGTTTTTCTTAACTTTCTAACTGTTTTCAAACATTGCTTTGTTTGTTTGACTGATGGTAGATGGGGATGGGGATGGGCTGGGCTTTACAAATCTTTTGTTTCGAATTAGTGGTTCGGTGTGCCAAAGTCACGTGATTTCAGTAAACAAGGCTTTGTTACGTCATAAGTGTTTTGAAATTTCAATGGTTCACGTGACTTTGGCAGTTTGATACATGCTCCGAACCACTGATTCGAAACAAAAGATTCGTAAAGCTTCGAAGCATCATGAAGCAGTGTTTTGAAATCGCCCATCACTAGCTATTTTTGAATAAAGTCGTTATTTTGTTTTTTTGCCGCACAAAAAGTATTCTCGTCGCTTCATAACATTAAGGTTGAACCACTGTAGTCACATGAACTGTTTTAAAATAGGTCTTTAGTACCTTTCTGGGCGTTTGAAAGTGTTAATTATCTTGCTGTCAATGCAGGCCTCACTGAGTCATCAGATTTTATCAAAAATATCTTAATTTGTGTTCCGAAGATGAACGAAGGTCTTACGGGTGTAGAACGACATGAGGGTGAGTAATTAATGACAAAAATTTCATTTTTGGGTGAACTAACCCTTTAACATATTTGCAACTGAATATTGGTTAACAATCCATTTACACTGCAATTACAATTGCATAAATAATGTTAAGAAATTAATGTTCTGAATATAAAATTTAAAATATAGAAATGTTGGGGAAAATAAAATGATAGTGGGTGGCAGCAAGTCTTAATAAGTAAATCAGAGAATCATTTGTTCAACCAATTCGTTCAAACAGGCTAATTCATTCATGAACGAAGCAAGTGACTTGCTGAATTCGAACCGCATACTAACATACTGCTCTTTCTATTTTGCCATAGAAAGATATGGGGAAAATTGTAAGAGTAGTATGCGGTTCCGAATTCAGCAACTGTCTTTATGAATGGGTCATTGAATGATTGACTCACCCGATTCATTCAGAAACTGACAATGTTGTGTCTAAAAATAGCAAATATAATAAACTTTTTTTTTTATTGAACTGTTGTATAAGATGAATATCACATTTGCAATCATGCTAATATTTTATGTTATGAACACAAAAAAACTCATACAAGGGCAATTTATATCTTCATATTTTTATTAATTTTAGTGGCATTTTTGTTCTTGCACAATGCTATTTCACACCAATGCTAAGCTTAAAGAGGGCTTTTGCCTAAGTCAGACTAATTGAGGTGATCTAATAGTGGTTTAATTTCACAGAAGTGACAAACAGTGCTACCGGACCATGAGACGTGGATGCTGCTCTGCAGGGCACGCAATTTGCGTGCGCTAACTGTAGTGATGTCTAAAAGAGGGAAGAGCAGGGGCTCATGCAGTCTCACAGAATTAGAACTTAAATGCAGTTATCGGGCACACAGTTATCTGAGAATTTATGCAATCGGCCAAATTTACATAAATACTGAAATATAAAATTTAAAAAAAATGTCTTGCAAAAAGGGCACTTATCTAGTCAGATGCTTGAGCACCACTTGGGATCTATCTGTGTACATGCCTGCTTGTCAAAAAAAGGTGCCTTTAAAGTCACTATGAAATTAAAATTCGTATTTTCTTATAGAATATTGCAGCGTTTATTATAAATTATTCATCCGTGCACATCATTATATATTTTTTAATTCATGTGCCCTCATAATCTTTAATCAAAATAACTTCCTCTCCCTTATGCAATGACATCTCTTCCCTGATGACGTGTTTCTCTGTGTGAGGGCGGGACTGTCACTCTCACATGAGATTGCAGCAATAGCACGATCCAATCAACTCTCGATGGACAAAATCAAGTCCCTTTAAGTCAAAATCAAGTTTTTCTTATTTGAGAAACCGTTTCACTCTGATATACGTCACAATGGGAAAGAAAAAACTATCGCAACTTCCGTTTCATGCTGACTTTACAGTAAATCTGATTTGGAAAACTGTTTATGGCATTATTTTTTTACCCACATTTAAAATACATCTCCCCAGAGGATATATTACAACCTCATTCTGTCCTGCTTATCAGAGTTCCCTATTAACCAAGGGAACTTTCATACCAACAGTTGCAACAATCTACAGTTTCCCCCAATGATTAGGTGTTTTGTCGCAGAAAGGGAGACCCAAGTTGGCTGGCACCCTCATATTGTTCCAAACCTGTATGACTTTTTTTGTCCATACAATAGAAGTCAATGATCACCAAAACTGTTACCAACATTTTTCAAAATATCTACTTTCGTGTTCAGGTTTGGAACAACATGATGGTTATTAAATGATGACAGAATTTTTATTTTTGGGTGAATTATCACTTTGAATTCCAGAGCATTTATTTCAGCACTCATCCAGCATCAGATTGGAAAAAAACTTAGGGAGTAGCCAGTATATAAAAGCTATTCCCAATGATTTACCTCCTCACTGCACAGTTTGTTGTCTGGCTAAATAATGAGATTGTGATTTGTGAATATGGAGCGTCACAGACAGAATTGTAATTTGTGTCTCCCCTATGGGCTTTATTAATAGGTGAGCCAGAATGAGAGAAGGCTTAAGCCTCTGTACAATTCAGTATGACCTAGATATGCTGCATTTCTCTGACCCACATCCAATTCACTACAGGCTCCACCATGTACTGTACAGCAGACTCTTTCTCCTCCATTATACCACAAATTAATGTCTCTGAATATCCATTAGAAAAACTCACTGTGGCATGTTGCATTCTATCTCCCCCTTTGATCTAGATGTGCAAACCAAAAGCAATAATTTAGACTAGTCTTTTGATAGTATTGAGAAATTGCATGGCATGATTTTGATGAGATAATTGACCACATATTCACTATCATACATCTGCTTTCGTATGTCTTGCAATAGTTTTCCTATTAGGCTGATAAATGGGATGATTGTAATATTAGCTAGGTGTAATGATACTTATTCAACACCGTAACAAAGTTCAAGTTCAGGGAAGAAGGAGGTGGAAACCAGCAAACGAACCATCAACTGGCGTTCACCGCTCCTCCTTGCTGCCCGATCTCCTCAGCACCATGTTCCCTTTTAGCAGCGAGGGCTCTCCGACAGTGTGCTGCTCCTTCCTCCTGGGTTTTGGCACCAATGTAACAATTTTCAAGTTTAGGGAAGGAGGCAGAAACCAGCGAGCAATAAAAGCAACTTTAATGACAAAATAAACATAAGCACCTAAATGAAAGTAAAGTGGCAGCCCGTCACAGACAACTGCCACATAAACTACAACAAAAACACCAACATAAATGTCCCAAAGGCTTGTCCTATCTTCTCTTGCTTGGGACTCAAGACTTGCTTTGTTCCCAAGGCTCTCGGCCCCGCCCTGCTTGACACAAATGCAAAAAATGGATCATTAAAATTCTTGTCATTAGTATACATACACTTTGTTCCTATTGTCAATTGTTGTTTCGTGCATTTTTAATGTAATGCTATAGGTTTTAGAGCCAAAAAAAGTGGAAGTAATTTTCTGAACTAAGTTCAATTTTTCATTAGTGGCAATATATTTTTTCATATTTTTTTAATGAAAAAAAGGATAGTTCTGGTTCTTGATTATGATCGGATGAGCTGCGTTCGAAGGCGTTGTAAAATACTGTATAAACACACACCTGTGACCTCATTACATTAATATTACTGTGCCACTGCATTTAACATTTCTCAAGAACTACACTGCTTGGTGGAAAAAAATATTTTTGTTATTAATAAATTATTATTTTTTAATAAATTTAATAAATTACAAATTTTTGTTGCTGTGTGTTAATTTTATGAAATCTTGTCAGGTATATGTAGTAGTCAGTTTATAAAAGCAATAAGCCCAGTGAAGCCGTGGTTTACAGTGATTTTAGAACAGCTAATAGTGTTGTTAGGCATGACACAGAGTGGTGTTCTTGGGGCTTGGTTAAATTCCATACAAACACAACGAAACTAAAGTTAAGAAGCTAAAGCTAAATGATTCATTGTCCCTCCAGCAGAATATATATAGAACCATTATTTTAAATTGTAATAATTTCTCAAAATACTATAGTTTTTACTGTATTTTTGATCAAATAAATGCAGCCTTGGTGAGCGTAAGAGACTTAAAAAAGCATAAGAGACAAAAACATTAAAAAACCCTTACCGACACCAAACTTAACAACGGTAGTGTAAATACAAATATCAGCATGCACACACAGTCATGTTATTCTTATGTTTGTTGTTCAACCTTATTAAAATGAGAAGTATATGATTCATTATTTTTTATTACTTTAATTTTTTGTTACATGTTACATCAACTACCTTGGTATTGGTACTTTGTGTGTTTAATGTCATTTTCTGAAGTCTGCTTTTAAAGTTTGCGAGATTTAGGACCAAATCTCCCAGAGATATTCACAGCTAGACAAAAATGTTGCAGCTATCCCTGATCTCCTCCTACTTATTTTTACCCTAATGTGTGCATGCATTGTGTTAGTGTGATTTAATGTGTTGCGGTATCATATGTGTGTTTGCTTGCTGCCCCAATTCTTTATAGTTTCTTGCTCTCCGGTCAGCAGCTGTTGTTCAGTCCGAGTCAGATGGCACTGGGTACAGACTGACCTTGAGCTGCTGAAGCCCACAGTTCTTTTCAGTCGATTTGGGGTGGTTAGAGTGAGCCCAGCGTGCTGACAGACAGACTGCCCAGTAACAAACCTCATCAAACAGGGCCCGACAGTGACACAGTGTTCCCAGAGACCGCCTTCAGCACAGGCGGCGGACGGGAGCAAACATCATTGCCACAATCAGATCCATTATCCCCCATCCGTCACAGAGCAAACAGCCAGCATCCGTTACAGGCCCGCAGGATCACCGCTGACTCTTCTGCTTATCCACGCACACTCACATTAAAGGCCCTGCAGGGGAAATATTATGAATGCATTATGCCAGCTGTGCTAGAACAGCTCATCCAAACTGTTGTGTGGGTGTGTATCGGTGTGTGTGCACGCAGTTTAGATGAAATACGCCAGTGTAATGAACATAGATCAGAGGATTATGAAATTATAATGTCAGTTATATGAGGTTTTGCCAGGTTTTGTTGGGGTATGAATACGGATTTTAATGTGCCAGTACAGTGTGCAAATACTATAAAGCATGAATGTTTTGTGTAGATTCAAAACATCTTATTGCTTTTATAATAACATGATTCATAAAAGAAGGAACAACACTGATAGTCTCAGGGTTAAAGCTATGATTCATTGATAGGAAAGTTTTTTTATAGGACCAACAAAAAATGATTTTGTAAATCACAAATTTATTTGTGTTCAATTTTCATTTTAGGTGAATTATCCATTTAGTAAGCACAAAAAAAAAAACAAAAAAAAACCTGTAAGTAGCCATGGCCCATACGACTCATGCACTAGATTTTTACTAAGCCGTCTGAAGCCATATGATCGCTTTATGAGAGGAGCATTTCCCTTCACTAGATCTCACAAATCAGCCCCACTCTTGGCGCCAGGTTTACCATCATTAATGCCAACTCTGACTGGTTTATGTGTGTAGTTTCTAGGCATATGGTGCCATTTTGAAAAACAATAGTATTTAGAAGTACAATAGGAAAATATCCCATGTTTTCCCCCCTTTTAACAACGAAAAGCTATTGAATGACTCCAGAAGACTTATAATATAATCTACTGTGTGGCATGAATGGCATGATGATAAAAAAAAGAAAAAAAAAAAAGTTACATTTTCATTTTGTGATGAACTCTTCCTTACTTCATAAGTCTCTGTTATAGGAAGGTGTATGCCCAGACTTGCCCTTGGCATGAGGGAACAAGAGGTTTTTTGTGTTGATGGCTTTCCATGCCTCCCCTCGTTTAGTGGCTCATTTGACATGACTGCCTAATGCTTTCCACAGTGCTGATCTTGGATCAGAGCTGACGTTTGTTCAATACTCGGAAGCTGCACTGCTGCTGCTAAATCAACACACCGATGTGCTGAAGTGAACAGAGTGACAGTTTAGGACTGCTGCTTCTGCAGGCGCGTGCCTATAATGGCTCCGAACAGTTGGGGTTAGAGGTTAGGCTCCTTTTGAGGGAAATAAACTGTTGTTAGTGAGATTTATTCAGGTGTATAGAGAGCATGATAAAGACATTAATATGCACAAGAGACTATAGCAGTAATAACTCAGCTGTTGAACTAATTTGCCTCACTTTATTTGTTTCTAATGTTAGCTTCTTTATTTCATTATGATATAATTGAGTGCATTTTTGCAATTTTATTATTTTTTTATTACTGTTATTCCTCTGTTGGTTATTTCAGTGTATTTTATAAGCCCCATGTTAATCTTCATTCCAAATATTAATTACAGCAATATTAGCCACAGTTAGAGTAAATGATCTTTATTATTTTAATCCTTCATTATTTTAAGTGCAAGTGCCTTGTCTAATTTTAAATGGGATGTTGGAGAGAAGATAGCACTGAGGCTTCAAAGCATGAAAATCCTCTCTTGATTTAAAAGGAAACAAAACGCCAAAGCCTGGATCAATAACTGTTCATTGGAGCGACCCACTCTAGCTTTATGAGAATGGATTGTGTGTTCTTGACAACACGTCTGTCCATCCTGTGACCTTGTCACTAAGGGCTCTTCCCTCTGTCTTATCTCATCAGTCTTTTGCCTGCTGTGCATCACAGATTTGAAAACATAAGATATGTGATGTTGGACATTTTTACACTCTCATGCCATTTCTTTTGCTTAAAAACTCATTATTAACCAATTCTATGCTAAACTTCCCCTAAATGTGACTGTGACAATATTAAATTTTAGGAGTCTTGTAGACTTTTTCAATCATGGTCTGTGTTATCTGGGTCAGCTGGAGAGATTGAAGGATGTGCCAAGGCTTGCACTATCTGTCACGTCCTTCTCAGCTGGATCTCCTAGGACCCAGAAGTGGAAATGAGTAAAAGGTTATGTCAACTTTTAACGACTCTGGCAGATGGCATTTCTCATGAGGCTCAGGAGAAGCTTGTATGAGGCAAGTTTGCCTCATAGGTGTGAAGCACATTTACAAGTGTACTTATGAGGTACTTGTCCATATATACAACATTTCATGGGGTTAGCTGCCTCCGAATTGGCGTGCTGTCAGAGTAAAACTTATTTCTCAACAGTTTAAAAAAAAATTAAAACATATATACAACTTCCATTTAAAAGTTTGGGGACTGCACGATTTTTAAATTAAATTAAAATGCTCACCAAGGCTGCATTTATTTGATCAAAAACAGTAATATTGTGAAATTTTATTATTACAATATAAATCTTACTGAACCCAAACATTTGAATGTCTTTCAGTTATAGCATCATAAATATCACTGGGTCTTTGTTACTCTGGATTATTACCCTGCTCTGTTTTAGATGGGTCATACTCAAATTTTTCTCTCTTCTTGTATTTTTAGTCTCTGAAACCCCTGCCACCTCACATTACAGAGTATGGCAACCCAACAAGCCATATTATGACAGTTACACATACTCTTAGAGGGCCAAATCATCACAATGATATTCACAGATGTTTTGACCAAGAAATCCTGACAGTTTCTCCTGCTGCATTGCATTTACATACTGCCTGTCTCTTTACTCAAGAACAATAGTTTCATACACAGGACTGCAGTGCCTTGGTTTTGCACTGCACTCAACTCTGCGAAGTAGTGAGCCACATTAGTGGCATCTTCCTGCAAGTGTAATGGAGGCCAGCTAGTGAGAGCTATGCAGGTAAACCTCACTCACCTGATCTCAAGAGGCGCACTAGTCATTTATGCTAAAGACTGTGGATTTGGCTTAGTGCGATTATGAAATAGCAAAGGCTGTGATTTATTTCGATATTTAATTAAATAAATATATGCACAGCGTGTTAGTACAGTGGCTCTGTGATCAGTAGTAAATGCTGCTCCATCTCTGAAAGCGTTATGAGTTTTTACACTAAACTCACTTCATAACGTCCTCTTGTGAGTTGATGTGGCTTTTTATAGAATAAGGCTGACAATATATTATTTTATAGTATTCTATACTGTAATTATTGCTATGTTGATTAGTATTGCATTATAAATAAACTTTATTATGAAAACACCCGAGAAGGCTTGAAGAACTCAAATACACCATATATTGCGGCAGCAGTGTGTTTATTGTCTTCATGTTTAATCAAAGCATTTCTATCTTTTTTTTATTCAGCTACAGCGATAGCTCATAGCTGGATGCCTTCGTCGTATTAGGGATTTCCTGGAACGTCATAAGTTATATTACTTCTGTGAGGCATATTTGGTGTTTCTGTGCAAGGGCGCCCTCCGGCTTTCAGTATGAAAGAACATACATATGTTTACCGCTCAGTAATGCTCACTCCATCCTATTTTGGGTAAACAATAGGAAAAATAATACTTCTCTCTAAAGAAATGTATATGATAATCCATATGTTTTTTTTCTGTGGTGTACAGGATTTTATTTTTCACAATGGATGCATACAAGGCTCATATTTCATATTAAAGACATGACTCCGTTTTTGATTTTGCATACCTCCTGACAAAAAATGTAAAAAATATCGTCTCAGATTTTTATCAGAATAATATAATATTTTATACTAAATCCTTAGACCTTTCTAATGATTTATAGTCATAGGCTGCCTGCATGTTGGATAAAAGCATCTGCTAAATGATTAAATGTGAATGTAATGTAACCCTGCAGTTTTTCATAAAATAGGTTTTCTGTAAAATATTATTTTCTTATTATTATATTGTTGTATTTATTTTTAAATACTCTATTTTTTTTATTTTTAATAATGAGTGTTATTGTAATAGTAATATTTCATGTGTTTAATATTTCTAATACTTATTATTCATAATTATTATTAGTCATATTTATATATATATAAGCACAAAATGTTGGGCCACATTGTGCAGCCCTACAAACAAGCACAACAGACATTGTATATATTTTAAATTGCAAATCGCCAGAAAAATCACAATTTGATTTTTTTCCCCCAAATCGTGCAGCCCTACTGTGGTCTTTAGTGTCCTTGTTAGTGCGCCTTGTTAGAGATGCCAGTTCGAGTCCTGCTCAGAGCAGGGCGAGTAGGACCGGAGTGGTTACACGAGGATTTATGCTTTATTTAGGTGTGTTATGTTATAAGTTACAGCATATCATGTCTAAATATTTGTATTAGTTGTACAAACAGTGGAGTCCAAATGAAGTCTGAAAATGATTTCATACAATATTTTAATTACAAAGTATATTACTAGAATTACAAGTTAACAAAAAAAAAAAAAATACATGAATTTCAGAATGTTTTATTTGGTTTGTCTTCCTTTACTTTAATCAGGGGAAAAAATAAAAATAAAATCTAGATCAGGCTTTTGGACCTCACTGTATGTACTGCATATTTTCTTACTCTAATATTGAGCTATGGTTGGATGAATCATTTATTTAGATTCATCACATTTGATTCGTAGAACTGTTTGCGCTCTTCTTGTTAGTCATATAATATTCAGTGAGACAAACCAAGGCTTGTGTTTATTAGAATCGGCTTCCTAGAAGCTTCTGTGTATTTGTTCCTGTGTGTGTTGTGTGTGTGCTGGATGTGTGGGTAGTAGACGAGTGACCTTCTCTTTGCACACTTTTCATCCTTGTTGCTGAGAGATCTAAATGAAGTCCTTATGTTTCTGTAAATGCTGCTGCAAGTTTATGTGTACAGTAATCACACTGAGAAGAAGTGCTCATACTGTATAAATGTTGCTTGTGGTTTGATATTTCACTCCGTGGTTTTACACTCCTTAATAGAAAGGCCCTTACAAAACTTGGACATTGTTTGTTGCTGACCATCGTGAAATGAGACTTGAACCTATTGTCATGGTCTTTCAGTTCCTGAACTAATTTTAACTAATTGAACAATATTTTGTGAATCCAGTGCAAATCAAAGTAATCACCAGGAATTATTTCTAAGCTTAAATGTATGTTTAACTGTGTTTTCTTTTTGCTTTTTTGCTTTCTATAGCAAACTCATTTTGCCCGAACATGATGCTGTCTGCTTTTCATGTGGCGCACAAAGTGGGGCTTGCATTGAGTGGTGCAAAGTCCTAATGCATGTCTTGTGAAAGGAACTTAAATGTTATATAAATGCAGTATCCCAGACATACTACTGTGAACACATCCCTGCATTAATTTGCTTTGCTGTACTTTGTCTCTTGAGCTTCCAGTACAGTTGAGCCTAGGACTGTAATATCCGCCAGAGAAATGTTCTAGCCATGATAGTTCTTTTCCACTTTCCTGAATCATGTTTACCTCATTCACATAGAGAGGTGGTAAAGTGTTAAAATTTTGTCTGATGACCTGAAATATATGTTTGGTTGTTTTTTTGGTATCAGCTTGAGACAATATAATGAGTAAATGACAAGAAAATCTTGAACTGAGGGCTACCAAAGTAAATCTATGTGAAGAACATAAGTGCTTTCCAATCAGTGTTAACATGCTCCTCAATCATAAACAGAAACAAAGGAAACCACATTTTATATGTATATGTATGTGTATACACATACATGCAGACTATACTTACATCATAATACTGTTTTATATAAACATTTTCCACCCTCTTTCTGACCCTTGAACATTTTTCACACTGCACCGCAAAACTGCACATAAGGAGTCCATATGAACAGGTTATTCACACTGCCCACATGAGCGGAGTGGTGCTGTGCAGCAGGAGCGTAGGTCCAAGTAGAGTTTCGGCACTGTGTCTATTGTTGCCTTGCATAGCATGCTGAAAACTTCAGCAACATGGAAAGTGGAACATCTTTTGCAATGTACACTTGAAGAATCATATATAATACTGGATTATTTAAACAGTTTATAGCTACAGTTTGGGGTTTGAGTTCCGTTACATATAGAGTAATACACAGAAGATTTGCCATCTGGGTGTAAATATGGCTTTCTGACATCAGAAATTGAAGAATTTCAGAGCAAGGCTTTTTTGAAGCTCAGTTTCAGTAGAAACATTATGGTATTTTTCATAGTACAGGGAACTCTCTTTTTCTCAGATCAAGGAAATTTTTATATGACCCTTGTAAGACTTGTTTTAAGAATTTATCTTGAATATTGTAGTAAATTTTGTCTTGTTTTATATTTTTTTTCACTTGTTCTAAACAAAGTAAATTTACAAAATATATCTTGTTTTTGGAATGCTTAGATTTATTCATTTATTTTTTTACTACAAAAAGACAATAAAAAATATGCCATTTAAGAGTAGTAATTAGTCCATAACTGAAAATAGGAATGTGAGAAAGTGCCTAATGTTGAACACAAAATGTGGGCTGCAGTTTTGGAAATCTGTGGCACAGAATTGGATTGTTCCCAGTGGGAAGCATGACAAGAGAAGGAAGAGAAGAAGCAGCGTGTGAAAAGTGTGTATGTCATTGTGTGTGTGTGCGTGTGAAGGAGAGGCTAAAGAAGGGCAGGAAAAAGAATAAATTGTGATTATGCAATAGAGTTGCATGTAGGTCTGCTGCGACCTTCAGCATAAAGCCATGTGTTTTTATCTTAGACAGGACAGGGATGCAAGAGCTAGAGGGAAGGACAGCAGAAGGACATGACAACTTACATAAGCCATACGCTTTGACTGAATCCAGTCTGACCAGAGTGAACTGATCTCCCAAATGCAATCCCAGTCAGATTCACCACATAATACCACACATCTTGAGTATGAGGACACAGCAGACATGTTAACATAGACCAGCTGGATGCCTGGAGGTTTCCATGCTGCTGTAGCCCTGGAGACGCAACCATGTGGTCTTTAGAGACCTCACTAGCCGCTTTTCCACTGTCGAGCCAGTGCGAGGCAGGGCTAACAACATGCCGAGCAGGGCCAATAGCCTCGAACCTCAAGCACCAAGGCCAAAATCAAGTTGCTTTTCCACTGTCGGTCCAGTAGCCCCACAGCGCTACCCTAAAACATGCCCTTAACACACCTCCATAGAATGACGTCATACAACCCCACCTTTCCATTTCACCAACTGACTGAAAACTAGCTAGATCACAAAATGAGCATGACAGAAGCAAACGTTTGGTCTTTACTTAAAGACTTAAGACTCCATCATTGATATTTGACAGTGGAAACACAACTGGCCCTGGCACGCACTAGCACGCTTGCCTTTTGGCCTGATAGTGGAAACACGGCTACTGTTATCCAGCACTGTAATGCTAATAAATCAGATCTGAACACAAAAATGAAAAGAAAAGAAATGAAAAAAATGAATAAGTTGAATGCAAAGTTGTACCCAATTAAGTTTTACCAATGCTAATTAACCAGGAGGGGGGGGAAGGAAAGTGTTTACAAACAAAATTAGTTATACAATATATTCACTAAAAAAAATAATTTTAGGCTTAGGTTGAGGGTACATTTCACGACAACGATGTACTAAATTTGGAAAAGTTTTTCCTTTGCGTTTTCGCGTACAGATGACAACGTTGTCAAAATGATCCCCATTCCCAATTATCCATGAAAACAATTAAAAACGCATACCAGGCCAGTAGTTGGCGATGTCACTTTGTAAAGAAAAACTACACGCCTTATGACTGAACATGTAATATTGTACGTATGTGCTTGTCACCGTTTTCACAAATTCACGTTTTTGTAGTTTACATGGAGCCAATAATGGTATCATTTTCAAAAATGTGCACTTTGAAAATACTGTTGTCATGTAAATGAACGGCCAAAACGCATAAAATGTTTTCCGTTTTTAGTTGAAATAAGTGTGTTTTGACAGTGTCGTGTAAACGGCCCCTTAGTCTGTAGCAAATATACACTACCATTCAAAAGTTGGTGTGGTTGGTAACATTTTTTTAATGCTTTTGATCAAAGTTTATTATGCTCACCATTCACCAAGGCTGCATTTATTTGATGAACAATGCAGTAAAAATAATATTGTGAATTTTTACGATTTCAGATAACTGTTTTATATTTTAATTTGTACAAAAGCTTGTTCTGGTTCTCAAATCTGATTGGCTGAGAGGTCTTTCCAGCCATGTGATATTCTACCAGTATCACCACGGGAATTGTTTCACCATTTAAATCACTCCGCTTTCAACATTCTCACAGAGAGTGTCATGACGGACAAGCAAGTCCACCATATTTTCACAGATACTACTGTTACTACTGTTGTGTCACAGCGCTCATGTACCCGCCAAGAACAGCTTTATCTTGGCCAGTCCTTAACTTAATTTAAATTTAATTATAAAATTTAAACCAACAGTTGGGTTTGTCCATATATGACTCAAACATGCGTTGAAACAACCCAGCATTTTTAGAGTTTGGTTAAACATGAGATATAATTCGTTTTGGGTATATCAAACGGGCAATCTTTGGTCTTATTAATCTATTACTTGTTCCAGAGCAAATTGATTTGGCTTAAGGGCTATATTAAGTTTCATAACTTTATATGTACATTGAACTTAAATCCTGTACTAACTAGAGCGCTGCTTTTGTTCGTGTGATTGAACTGTTTGTTTATTTCCTATTATACAAACTTCTTTGTACTGTTATAATGGCTATTGTTGTTCATTTAAATATTATTGTTCAATAAATAATATTTTATATAAATAATATGCGGTATTTGGTATTGAGAAAGGGTCCGTTAGTGATTGTGATTTCGACTTCTGTGAAAGTTCCATTAATATGTCAAAGACTGTCTTTATGAGTGAGCAAGTAGCAAAGACTTTTATATTGAAAGGGACTGAAACAAGATTGTACGTTGTTTTTACTTTAAAAAAACATCTTACAAGACACAACTGACAAATGCTTTCCTCAGCGGACATTCAAACTGATTTTGTTATTATGAATATAAGATTGACCTGAAGAATATCAGATGCAGGTAATGCTCTCACTTTATGTCAATCTCTGTCTCATAATACTCTACATAATACAATAAGCTTCAATGAAGCAACTCAGCGTTCCTTCAGCTAGTTCACGAGTAGCCGTGTGATAATGCTCTATATCAGCACGGCTATGATTAGGCACTACGGGCGAATCACAGCTGTGCTGCGGCCTCGGGCCTACAGCCGAATCATAGCCGTGCTGATATAGAGTGATATTACACAGCTACTCATGTGATATTGCTTATTTTAAAATATTATTTATTCCTGTGATGGAAAAAATGAATTTTCAGCTTCATTACTCCAGTTCTCAGGGTTACATGATCCTTCAGAAATGATGAATTGTAATATGATGATTTGGTGCTCAAGAAACATTTCTAATCATTTATAAGTGTTTAAAACAGTTGTGCTGCTTAATATTTTTGTGGAAACCAATGATACATCTTTTGGGATTTTTGATTAGAATGTTCAAAATATACAGTAAATGTCTTGACTGTCACTAATGATCATTTTATTGCATCCTTGCTGAATAAATGTATTAACTTTGTTGTTGTTTTTTTAAGAAATTACTGACCCAAATAGTAACAATAGTGTAATTAAAATGTGTCTTTGAAAGTACATTTGACTGATAGCACTGCTTAATTTCTTTATTCTGTTGCTTAAATAATTGTAAAGGTTTGTCAACTGATAATAATTAACCGAGTGTGATACACAACCTGGTTTCTCACAGCACATTTTTAAAGAGTCTCATGAGCATTGAGGTGTTTTAACAGCAATGCTGTATTACACCTTCACAAAGTTTAATAACAACAGACCAACATTTAGCACCTCAGTTTCTTTGCCAAATGTTTGCTGAATATCACAGGTGATATTATTCTCTCAGGTGCAATATATATATATATATATATAATATATATATATATATATATAAATAAATACACTTTTTTCGATATGTTTTTGTATTTTTATTTTTGACTTATATTTTTTGTTCCTTTAAGAATCAGGAACTTCATAAAGTTTCAATATATTCTGTAAAATATTAATAATTTCTAACAGTATAGTGACTGAAGTTCAAAACAGCTATAGTCAAGTGACCACAGCACACTTTTTAGTTACTTTCTCTGTTGCTCCTTGTGTGAGAAAGTACATGTGATAGTAAAAGTGTGAAATTATTGATGTTGAGGAGGTCTTTTGATTGACTGTGATTATTTTGTGTTGAGTCTTTCTAATATTTTGAACAGCCTGTGGCCTAGTTTGGTGTCAGTAAGGTGTGATATTTTGCTCAATCATTCCAGGCAGAAAACTTTTTTTTCATATGATCAATTAAATGAAGATATTGCTCAACCATTAAAGTTGCCCCTATTGTGCTTTTTTGAATATTACCTTTCATGTAGTGTATAATATAGCTGTTTGTGAATGTAAAAAGTCTGCAAAACTGTAAAGATCAAAGTGCACGACAAATAAAGTTATTGTCTCCTAAAAGAAAGAATCGATTCTGAACTGCTGAAACGAGTCGTCAGCAATTCCAGTCTCACTTCCTGTTACATACCTATGTAACGATGTAACAAATGGTCTTCATTAGCTGATCGCAAATAACATCGATTTTGACCCGCCCTAAAACACTGTAGTTGTAGCTGAGACAGAAGAGTTTGTTTCGTGTTGTCGACATGTTAAGAAGATGCTGTTTTCAGCGCTTGCACTGAAAGGACTTGAGGACATGCACTGGAATTGATACGGAAACACAGACGACATTGTTCCTGTTAGTATCACTGTGTATCAAGCGCTGAGGAAGCCTCCGGATCTGAAATTAAGATATGGTAATAGGCATTTCGTTTTCCGACACTCACTGTAAGCGGTAGACCAATCACAACAGAGTTGTGCTTTCAGACTTTTTGAGAAATTAGGTGATGTGCAAATTATATTATGAGAAAATTAAAATGTTTTTTGACTTTGGATGAATGTAAACCTATTGCAAAACAAAATTAGGAACCTTTAAAACAGTATATAATGGCACTTTAATTACAACAGTAATATTACTGGACAATTTACAGAAATATAATACACATTTCATGCTTTTACACAGGGATTTCACATGACGCATTTGACATGTGGTAAGACATATTAGTTGAGTGGCATGATCTTTGATTAGCATGCAAGGGGATATTTTTATATATGTGCAAAAATGCGACTGAACTTAACAGCCAGTGATCACCATGATTTTTTTTTTTTTTTTTATCTGCAGTAATTGTGCAAATAATTTGTAAATAAAAAATTAATTCGTAATTAATTTCAATCTCATATATATATATATATATATATATATATATATATACACCACTCTTAGCAACGTAAACTATTTGTTCTCAGTTGATATTGTTCATTGAAGCTTACTGTATTATGTAGAACTAGAAGAGTATTGTGAGAAAGAGATCGATTGAGCGAGTTTATTACCTGCATTCAGATTTAGCATTTTCCTTCAGGTCAGTCCTATGTTCATAATAAATGTCCGACGTATTATCTTGTCCTTTTAACAGTTAAGGGGTTTTCCTGTGACTGACAGTCGCTGGTCAAAGCATTTGTCAGTTGCGTCTTGTTCCGTGTTCACAACAATTCAGTCTTTTCAATGTAAAAGTCTTCACTACTGACTGACACACTCATAAAGACAGTCTTTGCCGCCATCTAATGGCGTAATAATGTAACTTCTGTTGCTGTTCACGGTCAGGGACTATTTTTTCCGGCGGAAGGAAGGCTTTTAGTGAAAGTTTACTTCATGAAAGTTGCATTGATACATATTTTTGGCTTTAATATTTGTATTGTGTGGTAACCATTTTATAAAAGCAGTAAGGTACGAGAGGCTAGTGCTATATCGTGAATAAGTCACGGCTGAAGGGTGTTGTTAGGCATGACGCGAAGCGGAGTGCCTGCAACCCCTTCAGCCGTGACTTATTCACGATACAGCACTAGCCTCTCGTACCTTAATGCTTATATATATATATATATATATATATATATATATATATATAAAATTACTGATATTTTTTTTTTACACTAAACACTTAAAGATGTTTCCTTTGTCTTCAGAATAAATATGGTTACCATTCTCATTCTCAAGCACTGCTGACCCCACAGATACATTGATTTTATTTGTGTCTTGTTTATCTCCAGGAAGGGCTGGAGGCCTCAAGCCCACAGAGTGTTAATATCATCATCTTTCCCAATAGGCTTTATTGAATCTGTCTGTATCTCTGTAGCCTATAAGTGTATGTGTGTAAGTGTGTGTATGTGGCTTATTTTGGTTTCTCTCTGGTCTGAATGGAACGGGTGAAGGAAGTCAGAGGGGAGGTAATGGCTGGAGTTGGGCTTCTTGTGAGCTGAAATGAAAGTCTTCCACCCACATATTTAAAAATTCAAACGGGTCAGGATTAAAAATTAAACGCTGCAGACTTGAGAATCTAATCCACTGAGGGATGAAAGTCTGGGGAGCGTTCCTGATCTGCGGTACACAGAGAGGTAGGTGTGTGAGTGTGTTTGTGTGTCTCAGAGAAGGGTTATTATATGGAAACTGACATAATACCACACCATTAAAATCTGTGTGGGAAAGAAGAAAATGTCTCTTCTGTGCTTTATGTAACACTTGCTACTGTAAATTATTGAAACTGCTTTAAAAACTGACCATCCGGCTCATCTTTCTCTCCTGTTTCCCTTATTTCTTTCTTTCTTTTTCTCATGTCATCTTCCCATCTTCCTCATTCTCTCAAACCTCCACACATCCCATCTCTGGTTCTACCATGTCCTCCATCCAGTGAGCTCAAACCAGAGCAGTCATGCTCATGAGTACCCAGACTGCCAAGAAGGGGGTAATGAAGCCAGCCTGCTGGTGTCCCCTTTGGTGGTGGCTGGCATCGTCATCGGCCTGGTGCTCTTCCTCTCCTGCGTCACCATCATTGTGGGCAGTCTGCGCAAAGACAGCCGACTGCGCAACCCCCACCTGCGTGCCAGCTACGGTCAGTGGCCTAACTTCATGGGGTCCATAACATATCAAAAACACATAAGGTTTTGTGTGTAGCTTTTGTGTATAGTACTGTGTTGTGGCATAAGTAGTTATGTGACATGCATGAAAAGTTGGTTTGTCATACTATTTTGTTAATGTTATTCTGAAAGATCAGCATCCCATTTTGCTCTTCTTTTTTTTTTCATATGGGTGGAGTTCAGGGAATGATGCCAGTGGAAAGCCTGTCCTTGTATAGCTCTACTGAGTCTATCATTTAGCCTTGACCAGTAGTTAGTGATATGGTCAAGACCATCTTTCTATTATTTGGCATTGACTGTATTATAAACTGCAGCATTTTGAAGGTTTAGGTTTACTTTGGATTTTACGGTCCTAGCAGAGTTATCACTGGTGTATTTTATCATTAACCATGGGCATGTTCTAATGTTTTCTCCTTTTTTTTTTTTTTTTTACCAAAATCTAACAAACTTATGTTATTGTAATTTTTTTTGTGCTATCTTTCTTTAAAAATCAACACTTTGTTTGATTTCTTTTTTTATCTTATGTAGTGACATTTAAACATTTTTAATAAGGTTATATCATGAAAGAAAAAAAAAAAAAAAAAAAAAAAAATTGAGTTCATTTTACTCTGAAAACCGTAACTTTTTAAAAAAAATCTCTGATCATTTCAGTCTGGTCTTTACAGTTTATGTAGTACATTACTGCAGACTGTAATGCAGATGCTGTTGTTGACAGTTAGGGCAGCAAACCCATTCACATTCTCGTTGCTGTTCAACGATTACAAATACTGGTAGAGTCTTTACCTATAATGCTATTATCAATAAAACGTAGCTGTATGTTTTATGCAGAG
The DNA here is from genome assembly GCA_039654765.1 of Mylopharyngodon piceus. Classification (NCBI taxonomy): domain Eukaryota; kingdom Metazoa; phylum Chordata; class Actinopteri; order Cypriniformes; family Xenocyprididae; genus Mylopharyngodon; species Mylopharyngodon piceus. The sequence continues at coordinate 19,376,040 of CM077442.1, read as the reverse complement.
GTATCAATTTTTTAGTTGAAATCTTTTAGATTGGACATCTGTATGTTCCTTTACCACAATGCCTTAATGTGTAGTAGACCTTAAAGAAATATAATGGTATTATGTCACAACCACATTTTTATACACATTATATTGGCAATGGAAGTGCGTTAAAGGGACAGTTCACCCAAAAATAAAAATTCTGTCATCATTTACTCGCCTTCATGTTGTTCCAAACCCATAAGTTCATATTCGAAACGCAAATGAAGATGATATTAATTAAATCTGAGAGATTCCTGTCCCTTCATTGAAGGTCTACACAACCAAGACTTTGACTATTCAAAAAGTTCATAAAGAGATAGCAGTTTAATCCTAGTATTCTAAAGAGACAAGATCGCATTATATGATAAACAGATTTAATTTAGGAATTAAAAACAGAAGCTTGAACGTGCTTGTGTGATGTGAGAACAAATCTCTTTTGTTCTTGAGCATCAATCAACTACGTTTGTTTGTTTATATTTATCAACTCTATTGTTTGTTCATATTTATACTGTTTTTTTCTTCTTTATAGTTTCTTATTTATGCTTCTCATTTCAAACTTTCTCTTTCACTATTAAACTTTCTTACTATTTCTAAGCATCTGTACACCAAGACAAATTCCTTGTACATGTAAACCCACTGTACTTGGCAATAAAGCTGATTCCGATTCTGATTGAGCTTCCACTATTTGATGTGCTGAATATATATGTGATGATCAATGTATACATGTGAATAAAAGCTTAAATTAAATCTGTTCATCATTTAAAGCAATCATGTTTCTTTAGAAGTCCTGGGTTTAACCACAAAGTTATGGTAGAATAGTTTTTCAATGAGGTACCAAAGTATCTCAGGTTTCATTAAAAATATATTTTAATTTTTATCATATCATTTGTGTTGTAAAGATGAACAAAAGTCTTTTGGGTTTAAAATGACATGAGTAAATGGTGGAGAGGTGAGAAAATGGGTGAACTGTCCCTTTAAGAACATGACAGTATTGATTTTGGAAATAAATAATGGACAAAACAATGTGCAATATATTAAATTCTCTCTCAAGACTTAATCTCAAACTTATAATATAAGAAACAGAAATTCGCATGTTTTGTTGTTGTTTCTACAGCTCCAGATGGCCTTTCGTATGGTGGCTCCATTGGAGAACTGAGGTCCACTTGTGTTGAGGACTTTCCCCCTGCTTTTGACTTTGACTCCTATGTGGAGACGCTGTCTCAAGTCAATGTCATGTACCCAGATTCCCCACCTCAGTAAGTAACATTTTGCCTCTGGATTGAGAATATATATATAATATATATATACACACTATATTGCCAAAAGTTTTGGGATGCCTGCCTTTACGTGCACATGAACTTTAATGACATCCCATTCTTAATCAGTAGGGTTTAATATGGAGTTGGCCCACCCTTTGCAGCTATAACAGCTTCAACTCTTCTGGGAAGGCTTTCCACAAGGTTTAGGAGTGTGTTTTATGGGAATTTTTGACCATTCTTCTAGAAGCGTATTTGTGAGATCAGGCAGTGATGTTGGCGAGAAGGCCTGGCTCGCAGTCTCCGCTCTAATTCATCTCAAAGGTGTTCTATGGGGTTGAGGTCAGGACTCTGTGCAGGCCAGTCAAGTTCCTCCACACCAAACTCGCTCATCCATGTCTTTATGGACCTTGCTTTGTGCACTGGTGCGCAGTCATGTTGGAACAGGAAGGGGCCATCCCCAAACTGTTCCTACAAAGTTGGGAGCATGAAATTGTCCAAAATGTCTTGGTATGCTGAAGCATTAAGAGTTCCTTTTACTGGAACTAAGGGGCCAAGCCCAACCCCTGAAAAACAACCCCACACCATAATCCCCCCTCCACCAAACTTTACACTCGGCACAATGCAGTCAGGCAAGTATCGTTCTCCTGGCAACCGCCAAACCCAGACTCGACCATCGGATTGCCAGACAGAGAAGTGTGATTCATCACTCCAGAGAACACGTCTCCACTGCTCTAGAGTCCAGTGGTGGCGTGCTTTACACCACTGCATCCGACGCCTTGCATTGCACTTGGTGATGTAAGGCTTGGATGCAGCTGCTTGGCCATGGAAACCCATTCCATGAAGCTCTCTACGCACTGTTCTTGAGCTAATCTGAAGGCCACACGAAGTTTGGAGGTCTGTATCTATTGACTCTGCAGAAAGTTGGCGACTTCTGCGTACTGTGCGCCTCAGCATGCGCTGAACCTGCTCTGTGATTTTACGTGGCCTACCACTTCATGGCTGAGTTGCTGTTGTTCCCAATTGCTTCCACTTTGTTATAATACCACTAACAGTTGACCGTGGAATATTTAGTAGTGAGGAAATTTCACGAATGGACTTATTGCACAGGTGGCAACCTATCACGGTACCACGCTTGAATTCACTGAGCTCCTGAGAGTGACCCATTCTTTCACAAATGTTTGTAGAAGCAGTCTGCATGCCTAGGTGCTTGATTTTATACACCTGTGGCCATGGAAGTGATTGGAACACCTGAATTCAATGATTTGGAGGGGTGTCCCAATACTTTTGGCAATATAGTGTGTATATATATATATATATATATATATATATAATATATATATATATATATTGTATGTACAGTGAAAGGTAGAAGAGGAAGCGCGTGCGTGTGTAATCGGTAATGAGATCACTTTTATCGGCTGTGACAGAGAAAGCAGACCGCCTCTTAAATGGATTCCATTCTGCCGTCCTTTTAACAGTCTTTACAGGCCTTAGCATAGCATGAGCTGATAACTACGCTAAAAGCCATTTTTTTGACTAAAAGTTAAAAAAAAAAAAAAAGAGTTTGCAGTAACCAGATGGGTAGTTGTATTCACTATTCTCAGCTCTCTGTCCATTTCCTTTCTCTGTTCAGAAGGTTTCACCTTTTGCAGTCCTCTCTCATCCTGTTAGGAAGGTTGGACACCTTCAACTTTCAGCCTTCAGCCTGTTCTCCTAACAAGCAGGGATTGCTGATAAATGCCATGGCTTTGCACTGAAAAAAAAGCTTGGTGTGTTTGATCTAAATGGCAGCTTGTCTAATTGGCATCTTCAAAGAATCTGTCAGTTCCCTTCCTTGCCATTTAGCCTGCCTGCCTTCACACAGCGACCCAGAAAATACTTCTCAGGTAGGGGAGCCCATCACAGAGGGATGTCTCAGAGTGAGAATGGTTTTATTGTTTATCAGGTATCATTTCAATACAGTGACTTTAGGTTTGGATGCGAAAACCAGATTCTAACATTTTTTGAGTAGCTCCAATGAGCAGTGGCCTTTGCTGTTTTTAGCATTTGTTACTCATAAGAGCGCCACAAAAGCAATTTGATTGTGTAAAGGAACCTCACTAATACATTACAAAAATCAATGCTAAAAACATCATCTGAGGCGATACATTTCAAAATGATTATGACCGCAGTGGTATCTATACATCCTGAAATCATTATAACTATACGCTGTATCATGTTACTATAAACTATGCATTTGAGGTCTATAAATTCTATTATTTTATTTTAAGAAACTTCAGACTCCAAAACAATTATAACTTATCTGGGGATAGGATATACTGTACATTCTGATATCTTTGGGACTTCATAACAGAAATCAAAATGATGAACATATTGGGAAAATTCAAAAATTCAGAACAATACACTATAATTTGCTGTAGTTTTAGTACCTGGTGTTTCAGTTTTTTGTTCTTTCTTAATGTGAGGGCAAAAAAGGCACCTTTATCTTTATGCCACATTAGAAAAGAAAAAAAATACAGGTGTCTGATCCATGCTTATATCCACTGACCTATAAAATGATTGGAGCGAGATACTCCCAGATATGAAATGAATGAGAGTGTGTGCTCTTGACTGCACACACTGCACTCTGGAAGTGTTTAGTAGATCGTGAAATCAAAAAAAAAAAAGTGCAGTGCTACACCCACATGCATCTAACATGCCAAAACAAACCTTTTATTTGTTTTTGTTTTTTTTTGTTTGTTTGTTTTGTTTTTTTGTTGTTTTTTTTTCCCATGGAGAGTGCAATATGTTTGTCATATTCATTTAGTGAAAAGAATGATTGCTTACTCAAATGTAAGGTGACTGGACTTCAAGTCTACGTTTCAGTTTTTATGGTTCCAGATATGTATATGTTGATATATATATATATATATATATATATATATCAATGAGCTTATGCTGCGTTCATGCCATAACTCACATAATTAAGAGATGGCAACCCGTGACGTTCTAACCAGAGCTGTTCAGGTCCTCAGACTCAGAATTATGCGTTTCCATGTCAACAGTATCAACACCGAAATTAATCTGCAGCAGTCAGGTACAAGCTCTCTAAGTTGTTTACGTTCATTATTATTGTAATGTTATGTGGTTTGAGACATGAGGTAATTTTTAACGCTGTCTCTTGTGTCACTTTGCCGAGAGCAGCTGTGTATGTGCGTGTTCATGTTTTGGAGGAGGCGTGGATTTGGACAGCGATTTGCAGGGAGGGTGGGATCATATGCTTTCAATGCTAGCAGGCTAACGTTAGCATTTCCCAGATCTCCTACTGCACCTTTAAGTTTTTATGTAAATAGCTGAGCAAACGTAAAGTAAAGGTGATCTGATATTACATCTCTATGTCATGACAGCGTGGAATATCTACAAGACTATGGAATTTAAGCATATCTGAGCTGGATATATTTATGAAGTGTACCTAGGTGAAGACTTAGCTCATGAATAATAAGTTACATGGCTGGACAGTCTAGGAAAATTACCTGGCTAATTATTATTCATGAACTTGATGATGTCACAACCAGCCCCTCTTGCCCTCTTATCCCCATTTAAATAAATAAATACATTGAAAATAATGCACTATAAACATGTTTGTCAACAGAATCTCAAACTCAAACTGCTTTTATTAAGCAAATCAAGGAGTGAATTACTCACCCACTGCTTTAACACAGATATCTGTTGAGTATGATTAAAGATAAACACACAATAGCAAGCACACAAACACTTAAATTTAATAAATCTTACTGAAAATGGCCGATTAAGTGGTTTATATTCAAAAATCTATGTTTAAGTTGTGTTCTAATTGAATGTAAATGATACCAATCTCACCTTTATGAGACTGTCCAGGTCCGGAGAGTCATCAAGCACGGCATTGGCATCTTCATCTGACTTTATTTTGGTTAGGTCCAGATTTCTCTGCAGTTGTTGTGCATTGTAAAAAAAGAAAGAAAGAAGAAAAAAAAAAAAAAAACGCTAAATATCCATTTACGCTACACTACAGGCAAGACATTTATACCATAGGCTGTTTTCCGCCTAAATGCAGATTCGTCACGCGACAACTTCTTACGCAAATGAGATTGGGGGAGGCATTAGGAAGTTTGATTTGACTTGTTAATTTGTTTACAAAATAACTACATTATATGCATATTATTCCCCCCATGAGCAAACCTTATCGGATGGATTGTGTAAATGTTTCCCTACTCTTAAATATAAACCATGGTGTGCTGCTGTCAAAGATGTTGACTCAAAACCTGACTAAAGTCAAGGTTGACTTGTGAGAACAATCACTTCTGATTGACCTGACTGTTGAGTCAGTTAATCTTCTCTTACAGTGACTTTGTCTAGTTAGGTTATTTATCACTCCTGTAGTTATTCTTCCTCAGTGCTGAAGTGCTTCCTCTGTTACATAACAGATGCCTAAATTGTTAAGCATGTGGCTGTCTGTGCTTGTGTGTGCATATCAGAGAGGAAAGGTTTAGTTAGGGTCATGCTTGTGCTCAACTTGCCTGCCCTTCATGGCTTGTTTCACAAAGTGCCAATGTTATTTACATCTCTATGACAGTTCCATTAGGCTGGCAGAGCCCTCTGGTGAAGCTCTGTGAAGGGGCTTTTGAACAGGGTGAAATTACCTCTCCACAAGAGCATGAGCTACCTAAAAGAGCAGGGCCTCCTCCTATTAAAAAGCAAATTATGACTGATATAGAATATTAGTGCTGGCCTGGAGGCCTATTAAGAATTACTGAATGGTGTGTAATTCTATTTGCGAGAGATACCCGACCCTCGGTCTAGATACTCAATTTAATTAGAGACAGGCAGTCCATACCCGCACACCTCAGTGAGAGGATGTGGTAAGATGATGGAAGATTACCACTACACACTCTTGACCACATTTTGTTCTACAGCGAAAAGTCTGCATCCAATGCAGCGATTTTTATGGAAAGAAACTTAATTTACAACAGTTAGTTCCGGTCCTCCAATCTGATTGGCTGAGCTGTGTTTCAAGATATTTTGTCTGTGTTTAACACAGCCTGACAGTCTATCTGGAATGTGTAGTGATGATTTTACACTAGCCACGTTTCCATTACAGATTTGCGCAAAATGTTTGCGATATTTTCTAAATGTCGATAAAAAACTATTGCGACATGACAGCGTTTCCATTAACCGATGTTATGCGACTAAAACTCTCACGATGAGTCATTTTCCTCTCGCGATAAGATTTCCAAAAGATACTTCTATCTGAGAGCTTTATTTTGAGTGTAATATTTGCCACGGCTTCCGGAAGCCCTTCTCCCTCATATATGCTTCCGTGGGTGCTTCTCAATACTCCAGTGGATGCTTCCTCATTTTTTCGCTCCTCCATTCTCCAGCCTATGACCTGGAAAACGATCAAAGAAAATCTCGAAGGCCATTTTAATTCTATGCCATTTCAATTCTATAAATGCACCGCAAGGAGGTGAGGAACGAGGAAGCTTCCTGGGGAGCTATGAACAAGGATGTACAGGTGCATAGATATCTAATACTGTTAGTTTCTATTATTTTAATTATTAATTGTTAATAGATTAATACTATTAGTATTAGATGTCAAACTTTAATAAGGGTCCCCAGATCTCTCAAGACTCGAGCGCAGCTGATGACGCTTTGAACTGACGCTCGAGGGATCAAGAATATTCTAATATACAAATAAGATTTCCTCAGATTACCCCGTCTTTGTTTTCTTTTCTTGCATCCTCCCATTGCATCTATGGGGGTGAAGCTGAGGTGCAAGGAAAGAGATGCATAAATAAGAGAAGAAAAGCACCACTGTCTCATCTTCTGTACAAACATACCGTGCTATCTTTAAAGAATGATGATGTGACTGTACGTCAGGTGACCTGTAAATGCGAAAAGACTGTTTCCATTACAGTTTTGCGAAATATTCCTTTTTTGAATTGCCTGAAAAACCACCTCATGCGAGCGTAAAAGTTTTTGCGATATTTGGGAGTTTTTGCAAAATTCACACGTTTCCATTGAGCGTAATTTCAATTCGCAATTACAATTTGCACAATTTGAAGGGTAATGGGAACGCAGCTACTGACTTTTTCTGCAGATTACATCGATGGGCCAGTAGGTGGCAATGTGTGACTTTATGAGAGAATCATTGAATCATTTATTCAGCCAATTCGTTCAACAACACTGAGGGTGCTTTTCAAATGGAAGGCTGCGTCCTAGTAAGGCTGCATATCTCAGCTGCCATGTCATCAAGTGCCTTTGAAGGCCGTCTTAATTTGAAGGATTCTTGGAAGGCAGCCCTTGTTTTGCGTCCTTCATTCAGCTCATTCTGAATGATCCTTCATGTCCTTCAATCACCCACAAGCACTGAGCTTATCTGAGTTCATTGTGAAATGTAAGACAAAAATAATGTTTTCAGAGATTAAGCCATACATGTTTTTTTTTGTTACGGTGTAAATTAATCACTGTAAATTAAACACTAAACTGCAAATAATGTAAGCCACTGGGAGACTACAGACATTTGTCATTCACTGTATTGCATTGATAAAAAGCCAGTTATATTTAAGATATAAGATTTTTAATACAATGTATTTTTACCAAAATTATGTCTTAATAGTATTTTCATGCCGTACCGTGGGGGCGAGAACATGTGTGACATGGCCATGCACACTTACTAGACCGTCTCATTCTAGCATTCAATGCTGAGTCTAGCCTAGCCTCAGAAGGACTAGTATTGGAAGGACACACAGCCTCACTGGGATGCAGCCTTCTGTTTGAGAAGCACCCTGAATCATTCAGGAACAAAACAAGTCATCTTTTATGAGTGAGTCATTGAATCATTCATTCAACCCATTAGTTCAACAACCTTAATTCAGGATCGGAACAAGTCCTCATTTGGATTTTAGTTGAGGGAGCAAAAATAGACAAAGTAACCGAAAATATTGTGTCTAAAATGTAATCTAGATAATATTAACTTTTTGTTTAACTGTTATACAATTCATAATACTCATAGTCATAATCGTGCTCTTGATCTGAATAGCAGCATGGATGATTACCTGTTGTCAAATTAAAGCCGCACTGATATTCGGAACACTAGTACTCTTGCTTGTATGATATTGTTTTACTTAAAAAATATTATTTTGCGATTTTTTTTTTTTTTTTTTGCTTTTTTTTTGCTTTTTTCATTGTAAGATCTCAATTCCAGTGTTCTATGTTTTACTGTTATACGGTTCTGTAGTGTTCTGTATGGTGTCTGTGAATTTAGAGTGTTTGAGAGAGGAGGTCTTACAGATGCTAAGGCACTGAAGCTGAACGGAGCTCTCCATCACTGCCTGCCTCTCTGCTAGCCTTCATTCATCTGTGCCAGAAATGAGTGGGAGCAGAATCACTCTTCAGATCAGAGGAGATGAGCCTCCAGTCACATCATAATGTGCATTTATCACCACTGGCACATTGCAGCCTGCCCTTTCAGCCACTATTACAAACTCATGCCTCTCTGTCTTCACAGTTAAAGCAACATGAGTTAAAGCTACAAAAAAATATGTGCTTAGAAGAAACGAAATGTTTATTTTTGTGTGTGTATGTGGACAGGCATAGGTCCATTATGCTGGGCTACCCAGGCATTTCCGCATGCCATGTTTGGGAACACGCCAGTTTATTCTACATGCACATATGTGGACTCTAACATGGAGTCCACTGCTATGCTGTTCTTTGATGTCTTCAGGACTTTGGAAAGAGGAGCTATTAGCACAGTAGGTGTAAGTGCAAGACCATTGCAACAGAATGGCAGTATGTTTGTGTGGCTGTCCTTGTGTCTCTGTGGGGCTGGCAGGGAGGGGCTGTGGCATGTGACTCACGCCAGGGCTGCCATGGCCACAGATGGCACCTGGGAACTTAGTGCTCAGGGCATGTATATGAGCTGCTCACCTGTGGAGCCCGTGAAGTGCCACTTCCGCAGAGCAGAAAAAAAAAAAAAAGGCAGATCCCAGAAACACACACACATACTCTGCAGTGTTCATGATTCTATACACACAATTCATGAACTATTCATTGCTCAAAAATATCCACCAGAAATGTGTGTGTATACATTTTTGCATATTTTTGGGCAATGGATAGTTCATAAAGTGTGTGTTTAGAATAATACAACATAAATATATAAATTAAGTACCAAATATATATTAAATCCATTTTAATATCACTACAATGTTTAATTATATATAAAAACATTTTATTTATATTAAAGAATTCAGAAACCCTTGTTATTAGCAGCACTGGTGGCCTTTAAGTGTACTGCAGCTAGCAACTTACTGCTCATGCTCACACTCATGTACACATAACGTACAAGAGACCAGTGGTGTAAAGTATTTGAGTAAATCTAATTAGTTACTGTACTTAAGTATCTTTTCGGCTACTTTGTAGTTTGACTGAGTATCAAAGATATTAGCAACTTTTACTCTCTACTTGATTAAATTTTTGAATAAGTAAATGTACTTTTTACTCCAATACATTTGGGATGAGTAATGCAATTACACATTATATTTTGCATGGCACCTAACTTTTTCTGCAGCAGTTTGTTTCTGCTATAAGGAAACGATATTGCCATCTAAGGGCATTGAAGGTACTATATCTTGTGCGTTTTACCTTCACTCAGCCAAACTTGTCAAAAAAGGCTACTTTACATGAATGTGAGTGCATTACTGTTTGGAAGTTAGTTGGGCCGATACCAACAACAAACGTCTAACCAATCAGCATTAGGGGGCGTATGACTGTCGAGAGAGAACGAGCAAGAGGGAGATTTGAAAATAAGAAGAAAAAAAACTGCAGAACAAGAAATGGGACACAATACAAAAGAGCTCAAAAGAATATCACTGCAATGAAGGTTTATGACTGGGCAAAACGCTTTAGGACCCGCGTTTATATTAGAAACTTTCCAGCGCTGGAGAGAGCTAAGTAGGAAGGCCTGAAAACAGACGCAGAGGCTACTTTGATTCCTTCTCATGTGAGTAACACGGTTTTGATTGTCTGGAGCTGCTGTGCTGTTGGCGACTAACAACGAACACTTTGTATTTATTCTTGTGTGCTGTACATTCATTTTTTGTGCTTCCTTGTCGTTCGTTCATCAACTGCGCTTTATTTTTCGTGAAGCATTTTGTTGCGCGTCAGCTGTGATAAACAGACATCCACTCGGACTGCGTGTGTAACAGTGGCCAGATAGTGAGAGTTGTACATGTAAACCACTGCACACTGACAACCACTAGAGAATGCGGTGCTTAGCGTCATTGATAGTGCATTCACCTCACATTCCAGCAGCAATCGGGCCGGGGTTCGAGACCGACTCGGAACAGGGTGGTTAGGATTGGAGTGTGAGTTTTGGAGGCGGAGCAATGAAGAGAGGGGTGGGTTTGTTTGGGTTGATTTCAAATGTCAACAATGTCCAACAGCGTAGTTCAAATTCTACTTACAGCACCTTTAATCGCAGGTGTTTGATTTATGAGATGAGGTCATGACTGCAGCCGCTGATGAGGTCAAAACCACCCCATCCAGTGCAAGTTGACTTTGACTATTTCATTTTACTTAACATTATTTTATTTATCCGCTATATTGACAAGACATTGTTGAAGGATATTGGTTTACTTATGGCCTTTTTGTGGACTTGAGCTTAACTGAGACGGTTGTGTCGACCTTGATTTAGTGCAATTTTGAGGTGTTCACTTTTATTTTGATTTTAGAAAATAAACGTGATTGCTCTCCTCACAAATCATCTGTTTTTAATTCTCACTGGCATGTCTCTTAGGTGTTAAGGACTAGTGCATCTTTGAGCCTACATTATATGACTAAAATACTTAAGTACTGTTAAAATCAGATACTCTAAGACTTTTACTCAAGTCGTATTGGTGACTTGTAACTTGTAATGGAGTAATATTCGCTGCAAGGTATCTGTACTTTTACTCAACTATGGTTTTCAGGTACTCTTTACACCTCTGCGAGAGACTGAACGTGATTCAATGCCCCAATATACTTGCGGCAACGTTCTTTTTTGTTTTGTTTTTTTTTTGCTTAGAAGTAAAAAGAAGTTACAAGTTATGTTGTATTTTAATATTTTATATTGTTTTTATATACAAATTTACATTTGTATTTATATTTATATTCATTCATTCTATTTTAAAGATTGAGTGTGGAATGATACTATACCTCTGATACAGACCTCTGCAGGTGTTTTTCATCATGTTCTCTGGGGAAGTCTGAACTGTCTGCATTAGACCAAGGTGGAAAAACAACTGATGCTCATATGTGTTCCTGAGAAAAACAATAGTGTGTTTTTAAAAAAAGACATGGTAACACTTTAGTATAGGGAACATGTATTCACTATTAACTATGACTTTTCCCTCAATAAACTCCTGATTTACTGCTTATTAATAGTTAGTAAGTAAGTTGTTAAACGATTAGTTCACTTTCATATAAAATTTTCCTGATAATTTACTCACCCCCATGTCATCCAAGATGTTCATGTCTTTCTTTCTTCAGTCGAAAAGAAATTAAGGTTTTTGATGAAAACATTCCAGGATTATTCTCCTTATAATGGACTTCAATGGCCTCCAAACGGTTGAAGGTCAAAATTATAGTTTCAGTGCAGCTTCAAAGGGCTTTAAACGATACCAGACGAGGAATAAGGGTCTTATCTAGCAAAACGATCGGTCATCGCCTTTCAAGTGCTTCCGCCAAAACCGTACTTTCGTATTCTTCAAAAAGCTTACGCTGTATGTCCTACGTCTTCCCTATTCTACTTACGCTACTTACTATTCTACTGGCGCTGCGTTCGTTCCATAAGTTGAATAGGTAAGGCGTAGGACATACAGCGTAAGCTTTTTGAAGAATACGAAAGTACGGTTTTGGCGGAAGCACTTGGAAGGCGATCATTTGTTTATATAAAGCATGTACATTTACAGTTTTTTTTTTCAAAAATGACCGATCGTTTCGCTAGATAAGACCCTTATTCCTCGTCTGGTATCGTTTAAAGCCCTTTGAAGCTGCACTGAAACTATAATTTTGACCTTCAACCGTTTGGAGGCCATTGAAGTCCATTATAAGGAGAATAATCCTGGAATGTTTTCATCAAAAACCTTAATTTCTTTTTGACTGAAGAAAGAAAGACATGGACATCTTGGATGACATGGGGGTGAGTAAATTATCAGGAAAATTTTATATGAAAGTGAACTAATCCTTTAAGTTTAGGTATTGGGTAGGATTAAGAATGTAGAATAAGGTCATGTAGAATAAGGCATTAATGTGTGCTTAATAATTACTAAAAAACAGCCAGTATTCTAGTAATATGCATGCTAATAAGCAACTAGTTAAAAGACCCTAAAATAAAGTGTTACCAAAGATGTTAAAGAAAACACAGGCTGTTTATTATTTTATGATATGGATAGATGAGATGAGAGACACAGTCATGGCTGGGCTGTGACATTTGCATAACCTGATTAATGAATTATTGTCAGTTGAGGTAGCACCTCAGTATGTGTGTGCGGAGGAGTCCCTGAGGAGCCAGGTTCCTTAACAGAGGAAGTAGTGCAAAACATTTCTCACCCTGTTGGCCTTTTCTGAACAGAGCGAACAGATTTATGTAACACCGATGGATATAGATAGCCCAGAATGACCTCTGCGCTATACCTTCTTATCATTCAGAAAAAGCCAAATTAGTTTTCATACCATTTCCTGTGATTAATCGCAGTGCAGGCTTCGACATTTGGAATGTGCTTTTATCTTGATAGCACCTCACACACACACACACCTGCACATGGAGAATTCTCAATCAGACTTATTATTTATGTATGAGGAGTAGGGGAACACACCGCTGAGGGTAACCAGGGTAACAACAGATGTCTTATTCATATTGATTATAGGTTACACAGCAGGTGTTGTGAACCTTTTAAATGAGCACAACTGTATGAGGCTGTAGAGTAGAGGTCTACATGAAAATTAAAGTTGAAGCCTGAATCCGGTCTAAAAATGAACCTTGTGACCTAACTCGACATGACCTGTCAAAATCAATCAGTCTTTCTAATTCCTTCCAAGTCAACATGAAATTAAAATTCACCCTATCTGTTTTCTAAATGCTTGTTTTTGATGTTCTTCAATGCATAAGTTCATAACTTAAGTGCATAAGTTTCAACTTTTGGACCTAGTAATTTTTAATTAAAATATCACAGCTTGATCTTCCATAGAGTGTCCATCCAGTCAACAGCCGATGCATCAAACCATGTCCCTGCCCTACCTGCCCTTACTTTATTTTTCAATAATCTGTTTATTGATGTACATGTCACAATACGGAAGAAAAGATCTGTCACTATTTCTGTTACATTACAATTGTTAGAGCAAACACAGGTGCATGGATCCTTGCAGATGTAGTTTTACAGTGCTGTAATTTGACTCAAAGATGAAAAAGAAGACAAAAACAAAGTAAAACTAAAATGTTTTCAATATTTATTTTATTTAATACTTATAATAATTATTAAATAATAATAAAAAAAACTATATTTAAAAAAAAAAAAAATTATTAACTAATTACAAACCTAAAATTGAGCTAAGTAACAAACACACCCTATTTGGCATAAGAAAATAAACAACAAAAAATGATAAAAATTGATTAACAGATTATCTAATGGTAACTGCTTGTTGCTGGAGTTGCATGATAAAGGTGTAACAATCATGCTTTGTTTAGTTTTGTTTTCCCTGTTTTCTGTTTGCCTGAGTTCTTATTGCTTGTTTGTTGCCATGGTAGCTACAGTAATTTAGTTACACACCTGTTCCATTTTTTTGTTAGGCGTCATCAGCATTTAATGTGTAGTTGCTTTGTTCATTAAAGTCTCTAGTATCTTGTCCTTCCTGCGTCTCACTCTTCATGGGATTAAGCTACACAGCACTACGTGACAAAAGGCTTTAGTTCTTTTATTATCTGTGGTTACACTGTGTGCATAATTATTATGCAAGTTGATTTTCTGAATTTTTTTTTTTTTTTTTTTTCCAGGCACATTTTACCAATCCCAAACCACATCAATCTTAATAACTACTATTATTTTTGTATTTAATCATTTGTAAGTGATATATAATTTTTTATGAAGGCTGGAAATGAAAAACGCCTTATATTGAGGTGTGCATAATTATTAGGCAGGTTTTCTTTTACAGATAAAATGAACCAAAAAAGAGATTTAACTCGATTAAATGACCATGAGAAGGACGCGATACTAATGCAGTACTAGAAATTGCAAAGTTACGGCATGACCAATGGACAGCAAAATCCTCATTGGGTCAGCAGGGTCAGACAAAAACGGGTAGAGAAGAAAAGACACAAGTTAACTGCAAAAGAATTAAGAATTAATATGAAGAATGAAGTGTGAAACCATCAGGAACCCTTTAGTCTCCAGTGCCACCATTTTCCAGAACTGCAACCTATCTGGAGTCTCCAGAAGTATAAGGTGTCAGGATCTCAGTGTTACAGATTCAGTCACGTTCTGTTTGTTGTCATATGTCACATGATCTCCTTTGTTCTGTTTTCCCGCCGTCATCAGTCACCATGGACACTAACTTGATTGTCACAGCTGTTTGTCATTTTGGTTAGTTGCTCCATGTATTTAAGTTCCTGTTTCTCCTATGTTCATTGTCCGGTCTCGTTTTTCATGAGTTGTGTTGCGTGCCTTCCTGTACCTGTTGGATTTATCTAGTAAAGACTTATCTTATCTCCTATCTCCTTCGTTCTGTGTTTCCTGCGCAAGCAACCCGTAACAGAAGACCGGACCAAACAAAAGTGATTGTAAGCGTCTCGCTTATAGAAGTTTTTTTTTCCCAGTTTCGTGTTCAGTGTTTTGTTTTCCGTTTTGTTATCAACCTGTTGGCACTATGGACATTGCACCAGTTTTACTAATGTGCCTTGAACAGGGAACTCGCTCCCTCAAGCGGTTTGGTTGTTTGGTTCAGGGATTATTTGTTCCTATCCCTGGTTCAGGGATTATTTGTTCCTAGCCCCTCTCACCACCTTCCCGGATGACATCCTGTGTTCGTTCCTGGTCGCCAGACTCAACAGCTCCACAAGAGCACAGTTATCCGGGGGGGGTCCTCGGGGGAGCTTCCAGGAATTCGTGGAGTGGGTGCTGGCGTCTTGTGGATCGCCTCTCACTGTCGGACCTGTCGACGATGATGCCAGCCTCACTCACGACCCAGTGCACAACCAAGACCACCCAGACGGCGAGGATTTACAGCTTGAGCCCACCGCAGGCCACGTGAGGGACTCCACCGCGACGTTTGAGCCAGCGCCTGTTGGAGCGACCGAGTCTGACCAGGTGTGCGAGCCGACTGTTACATCCACCGCCGAGGGAGTTCTAGTGGACATCGAGGGCATGGAAGTGAGCCCTACCCACCCTCCCGCCACTGAGAGTGAGTTTTTGGATGCTGCATGGGACCCATGTCATTTTGGAGATATTAAACCCTTTGATCTATTATCGGAATCTGTTTATCATGTCCCCAGTTCTCTGTCCCCACCCATCCTCCCTCTCCCACCCATCCTCCCTCTCCCACCACCACTCCAAAATGACTTTGAGACCGTTTCTTTTCATGAGGATATCTGTTCTAACCTTCAAGACACCCTTCAGTCCCCAACCAGTTCTGCTACCCTGTCTTCGCTGTCTCCCATCAGCCCCTCTGTTCCACCTCTGCCTCCTCTCAGTGGCGCGGTTACAACGTTGGACTGCTGGGAGTCATCTCCTCCAGGGCTTCGGGAGTCCGTGGCTCCGCCTCCAACCTCCGCATGCTCCACTCCACTTCGACCCGACGTCCTGACTCCCACACCTGCGCTCCTTCCACCCTCGGTGTCAGCAGTGACCATCGGACCTTCGGCTTCGCTGGACTCCCTCGGTACGTCGGCTCCGCTTCGGTCAGACTCCACTCAACCTACGCCACAGACTTACGGGCCGTTCGCTGCCCTCCAGCCCTCCACCCCTTCGGCTGCGGCTAGCTCCGCCCTCCCTCAGGCTCCACCTCCACCCTCGGTCGCTCCAGCTCAACCTCAGCCCTCCGGATCCCTGCTTCCACCTCGGGGGGTCGTCGCTGCGGCTCCGTCGCGGTCATCGAGGTCATCAGTGTCCTGTCGCAGCATCGGCTCTCTGGCTACGCGGTGGGCTCCTCATCCCACGTCGACATCGCCTCCTGCCATCACCATGACGTCATCCAGCTATCTTCCACCATGGCTCCTCCCTCCAGCGATGCCGCCGTGGAACGCAGCCCTGGTTGTGCACTGGGCTACCATCAACCCGTCCCTGTTCAAGGCCATCCACCAGACTTCACCTCCTCCTGCACCACCCTGGACACCTTTATTCTGCCTCCTCCCGGTGAGCCGTCCGCCTCCTGAACCACCTCCTACATCGTCATCTGCATCCCTTCTTCATCTTCCCCTCGCTCTACGGCGCGAGGACGCGCCTTTCCGGGAGGGGACGTAATGTTACAGATTCAGTCACGTTCTGTTTGTTGTCATATGTCACATGATCTCCTTTGTTCTGTTTTCCCGCCATCATCAGTCACCATGGACACTAACTTGATTGTCACAGCTGTTTGTCATTTTGGTTAGTTGCTCCATGTATTTAAGTTCCTGTTTCTCCTATGTTCATTGTCCGGTCTCGTTTTTCATGAGTTGTGTTGCGTGCCTTCCTGTACCTGTTGGATTTATCTAGTAAAGACTTATCTTATCTCCTATCTCCTTCGTTCTGTGTTTCCTGCGCAAGCAACCCGTAACACTCAGAGACTTAGGTTAGGTAAAGAATCTTAAAAAATGACCCCCACTTAATAAGAATCACAAGCTGAAGTGTTGTAAAATACATGAATACTGTTTTAATAGGCTTTACAGACAGACAGATTGAGAGTGACTCTTGAAGACCAGCACCACACCCTCTTGTACCACTGTTAGAAGAATTTATCTTCCAGAATCTGGCAGTAAGTTTTGGGCGTTCATTTTTAGTCCATCTCCTACCCTGAAGTCCGTTTTGCAGAGATGGACTAAATGAACTCCCAAAACATGGTGTGGTGCTGGTCCTTCAAGAGTCACTCTCAATCGGTCTGTCTATCAAGCCTTTAAAAACAGTCATGTATTTCACAACAGTTCAGCTTGTGGAGGATTTTAAGTGGAGGATTTTTTAGGATTCTTTACCTAACCTAAGTCTCTGAGATCCTGACACCTTGCACTTCTGGAGACTCCAGGTAGGTTGCAGTTCTAGAAAATGGTGGCACTGGAGACTAAAGGGTTCCTGATGGTTTCACACTTAATTCTTCACCTTAATTCTTAATTCTTTTGCAGTTAACATGTGTCTTTTCTTCTCTACCTGTTTTTGTCTGACCCTGCTTACCCAATGAGCATTTTGCTGTCCAATGGTCATGCCTTGACTTTGCAATGTCTAGTATTGCATTAGTATCCTAGTATTGCATCCTTCTCATGAGCATTTAATAATTTTTGACTTTTCAGTCTGAGTTAAATCTCTTTTTTTGGTTCATTTTGTCTGTAAAAGTAAACCTGCCTAATAATTATGCATACCTGAATATAAGGCGTTTTTCATTTCCAGCCTTCATGAACATTTATACATCACTTACAAATGATTAAATACAAAATTAATAGTAGTTATTAAAGATTGATGTGGATTGGAATTGGTTAAATGTGCCTGAAAGAAAAAGAAAAAAAAAAAAAAGATCAGAAAATCAACTTGCATAATAATTATGCACGCAGTGTATAATTTCCTTGTAGTGATGAGACATGCTGTAATTCAGCAAGTACAAGTGTCAGTATGAAGATCTATTGATTTATTCATAGGCTACTCATAACAGTCTACATTATTTGATTATTGTTATTATTATTATTATTAAGAAATTGACATAATACAAAATACTGAATCCAAAAAGTATGCATGATCAAGAATCCAGAATTGAGTGACTAGCACATTACACAGTGGCCTCATTTATCTTAGTATATATTTAAGTGGACTGAACTGGACTTAGAATGCTGCACTGCAGAGGTAGATGCTGTTTGACTTTGTGTATGTCTGCAAATTAATTACATAATGTAAAGCAAAGTAAGGTACAACCTAATGAAAAGACTGCATAATGCATTTGTGTACAATCCAAGAAATGCAGTCATTGGCCATCATTGCCAAGTTTAGTAGCGGTGCCTGCTGAAGTGTGTAATTCTTAGACACGGTGGCGCCACAGTATATCTGAGTGCAGTGTTCTCAGAGACATGTGCCACAGCATTGTGGGGTTATGAGCATTCAGTCAAGCTGTCAATATTGTTTAACCTGCTTATGGTGTCAGTGTAAAGTGTAAAGTGTCCAGGCATGGAGTCTTGTTTGCTGTGGTCTCCACCTGTTGCAAAATGTGCTGATATCTGGATTGGTATACTGAGCTGATGTGCATGTTTATGTGTGAGTTATCTTGCATTGTCACAGGGTTTTCAGGGGCTTGTGGGAAAATAATTCTTCAGAAACTTAGTTAATACCAATTTAAATGTCAACAGTTGTTTTAAAGTTAATTTATTTCATCCTCAAATGAGACACTTAGTATAGAAATATAAAAGCACTAAAGTACCACTCAAAATTTATGGAAGCCCATTTCTGCAAAAAAACTAAGTAACTAACTAACTAAATAAATAAATATGAATAAAGAAATAAATATAACTAAAAAAAAATCATGCATTAGTAAATAATCATGACAGTATCTCATAATTTTGACTTTAAATGTCAAAATTCTGAGGAAAAAAAAAAATATATATATATATATATATATATGAATGACAAAAACAATTATGTAAAAAGTTATAATTATGACAAGTCAAAATTTACATAAATCCATATGCCATAAAGACAAGTCATAACTATGACTAAAATGTTGACTTGCATACATAATTATAATTCTATCATAACTGATCATAAATTATCTCATAATTTCGTATTTATCTCATACGTTAATCTCATATTTGACTTGGTATCATACTTTTGATTCATATTTATGACTCTTAAATAATAAACACATTATTAAGACATTACCTCACAATTATGATTTTATTTCATAATTATGACTTAGTATCTCATAATTTAAACTTTTTATGTCATAATTTTGACTTGGTATAATTTTGATTCATATTTATATTTATTCTATACAAAACACTAGGCAGATGTGAAAATTTTTGGATACGATTCACTAAAACATTTTCACCTAAAAATAAACACATTTATAACATTATTCATTTTCAGGCAATATTTAATTAGGCTAAATTAATTTTTTTTTTTTTTTTTTTTTTTTTTAACTAGCATGTGCCAACAAATGTGTCTGTTAAAGGGTTAGTTCACAAAAATGAAAATTGGAAAATGAAAAATGAATAGTGATTATAGTCTATAAAGTTATAAATATGGATTTTTCTTACAAAAAAAAAAATAAAAAAAAAAATAAATAAAATAATCGCTTCACTTCAGAAGGCCTTTATTAAACCCCTGGAGCCATATGGATTACTTTTATTATTGATGGATGCGCTTTTGTGGGCTTCAAAATCTCGGTTACTATTCACTAAAGATTAGAAGAGCCAGAATATTTTTTAATATAACTCAAATTGTGTTTGACTGAAAGAAGAAATTCATATACACCTAGGATGGCTTGAGGGTGAGTAAATTATGGGTTAATTTTAATTTTTGGGTGAACTTACCCTTTAAAATGTGTTTTTGGTTGATAACTTCAACTGTTTGATGTATTTCTGGGTATTTTTAGTAGTAGTAGTAGTAGTAGTAGTATTCAGAAATTAAGATACTACAAAATACTAGTGAATCCAAACAGAAGGCAGGATCAAGAATGCAGAATTGGGTGAATAACACATTACACAGTTGCCTCATTTGTTATTTTTTTTATATATATATTTTATTATTATTTGTTAAATTTGTTTTTGGTTGATAACTTCAACTGTTTGATATATCTCTAGGTTTTCAATCTCAGCCAACCAGAGATGCAGTGGAAAAACTAAAGAATGACCTTCAAGCACGACAGATGTTACTCAGAGCGTTTTTTGTGTTCATGGTGGGGTGTGATTACCATCATGACACGAGAAGAGAAACCGAAAAGACATAGAAACTCTGAGAGAAGAGTGAGACTAGTTTGATTTAGACTGAACCACTTAAAAACTTTTTTGGTGTTTACTTGCTCCTTTAATGGGTCCCAGTCATGCTTAGCCATTTTCCCTGGTATCATCACCTCTTCCAGTTGAGCAGGTGGTGTGTTAATTAGCTCTCATCACCTCACTGAAGCCTGACGGAGGAGGAGAGGGAGTAGATCTCCGAGTAAATGGGAGACCCCTCAATACAGCTGCTGCTGCTGCTGATATTAGATATGTTTATTATATGATCAACAATTGTAAAAGCATCAGAAATAATTCATTTCCACCAGCTTAATTTAACAAACGGTTCCATGAGAGAATTTTCCACAAGATGTCTGTAAATAAAACCCAGATGAATATGAAGTTTCTAGATGAATATCAAATCAAAATCAACTGATAAAGGAAAAAGTGCATAAACAGTTGTTTCATTAATACCATTGTCTTTATATGACGCATAGCATTTACACAGAGCTTGATCAAGACTTCAAAACTCTGGGGTCAGTAAGATTTTTTTAAATATTTTTAAGTCTCTTATGCTCAGCAAGGCTTCATTTATTTGATCAGAAATACAGTAAAAACAGTAATATTGTGAAATATTACAATTTAAAATTACTGTTTTCTACTTTAATATATTTAAGCTGAATTTTCAGCATCATTACTCCAGTCTTCAGTGTCACATGATGCTTTAGAACTCTTTATAATATGCTGAAAAAACATTTCTTATTATTATTAATGTTGAAAACAGTAGTTGTGCTGCTTAGTGAAGTTATTAAACGTAATTCCGGGTGGAGTACATCCATCTAATCTTCTAATTAATACCAGCCGCTTACCACTTCCCGTTGTCAGTTCTTTCAGCATCCCTCCTTTATGTATTTTTGTAGGGGGCAATCAGATCTTGAGTAGAATATCCTCTCCGAGCCCCTCTATAGCAGACAGCAAGCCAAATCTGTTTACCATGTACGCTAAGTGTAAGGATTGGGTCAACGGAGTGAGGATCCATCTGCAGCCTTTTATTGAATTTAAGTTGACAGACACAATAATAGTAAGGATGAGCCAGTGGCAGAACAGTGACAGGCAGTGATCTGGGTAGGCAGCAAACAATCAGATTCCCAAGGCAGGCAGAGATTAGGGCAGGCAGCAAACATACACAATCCAGGAACAGGCAAGGGTCGAGGCAGGCAGCAGAGAATCAGAAACGAGTAACAGTCCAAGGTCAAACACAACAATACAGAATCCAGGGGAAATGCTCAGAAATGTCAGACAGGGCTAAACAAGACTTCGCATGGAGGTGTGGGTGCAAGTGTCTTTTATGTGTGAGTGAGTGATTGTATAATGGGTAGCAGGTGCAGGGTGATCAGTCCAGGGTATGAGGGTAGATGGGAAATGGAGTCCAAATGATGTGTGTTGTCCAGGATGGAGTGCCCTCTGGTGGCAATGATGGGCACTCTCACTGGTGATCATGACATAGCCCCCCTCCTAAGGAGCGGCTTCCAGACGCTCCTAAACCCCAAAACCCAGAAAGTCCTGGAGGGAAGTGGAGTGGAGGCGGAACAGTAGGTGGGATGGTGGGCCAGGTCCATGGAAGGGAAGAAGGCCTGGAGACTGAGGGAGAGCAGATAGCCTGGGTGGAGAAGGCTGGACAGACGGCCAGGGAGACAGGCTTGAAGACCCCCACTGCACAGCAGATGACCACCACGGCAGTGCAAACAGGCTTGAAGACCCCCATGGCAGAGCGGATGACCACCATGACAGTGCAGACAGGCTTGAAGACCCCCACGGTGGAGCAGACGACCACCACGGCAGTGTAGATGGGTTTGAAGACCACCATGGCGGAGCAGAAGACCACCAGGGCAGATCTGGCAACACCGGAAACCACCAAGGCTGATCAGGTGAAACTGCAACATGAAGCACAGACAGGTTACTTTTGACCTCTGTGGTTGTGTTGAGGCAGCCCACACACACCAAATGGCTGTGGCCATAATGGCCAGCGCTGCAATCTCTGAGGGCTCAGGCGGGGCAGCCATCTTGGCTGAGGGCTCAGGCGGGGCAGCCATCTTATCCATGACAGGACAGGGCGAAAGGTCATAGACGGCCTCCTTAGCCGTGACAGGACAGGGCGAAAGGTCATAGACGGCCTCCTTAGCCGTGACAGGACAGGGCAAAAGTTCATAGACAGCCTCCTTAGCCGTGACAGGAGAAGGCGAAAGTTCATAGCTGGGTACCACTGACACCTGTAGAGGGTCTGCAGCGGATGCCGCCACCTCTGGAGGTTCTACAGTGGTACTATCGGAAAACAGGGAGGAATCATAAATGGCCTCTGTGGCTGATTCTGGGCAAGACAAAAGTTCACAGGCAGCCTCTGCGGCTGGGTCGAGACAGGATGAGAGTGTGTCGCTGGACGCCACCACCGTGCAAGTAGCTGAAGCAAGCACCGCCGCTTCGTGAGGTTCTGCAGCATATGCCACCACCTCTAGGGAAATTGCAGCGGGAGTAACTACCTCCAGAAGTTCTGCAGCATAAGCCGCCACCTCTGGAGATTCAGCGATGTACGCGGCCCAGGCACACCATAAGGCGACCCCCATTATGGGGAACGCTGCAGACAGGGGAATCAGTTCAGGAGCAGGAGGGCTAAAATTAATTTGTTTGGGGAAACCAGCTGTTCGTACTGACACCAGCGGTGGATCCTCCACACTGGATGCAAACCTCTGATGCTCGATGACGGGTTCCCCTGACAGAACAGAGGGGGGTTGTGGTACGATAACTGCAACAAAACGTGACTCTGGGGTGTCAGACATAATGTGACGAGGCTCTGGAAGACCCGCTGAGACGTGACGAGGCTCTGGAAGACCCGCTGAGACGTGACGTGGCTCTGGACGATCAGCGGAGACGTGACGTGGCTCTGGACGATCAGCGGAGACGTGACGTGGCTCTGGACGATCAGCGGAGACGTGACGTGGCTCTGGATGATCAGCGGAGACGTGACGTGGCTCTGGACGATCAGCGGAGACGTGACGTGGCTCTGGACGATCAGCGGAGACGTGAGGTGACTCTGGATTCATGAAGATCAATGGTGACTTGACTGGACTCATGAAGATCAGCTGTGATTTGATTTGTGGCCGCCATTTTGTGAGCGTGTTCTAGCGTGGCTGCTATCATACAAGTGAGTGCAGGATCGCGTTCCTCCGCGACATCCACAGTGAACGCTGAACCAACAGTCCACAGAACATAATCCAAAAAACTACCCAATGACGAACGAGGCCCCTCATGGATCACTCTTGATTTTAAAGGCTGATTAAGGCCATCACAGAAAAAGTCTATTAAGATACAGTCTGGTAATTCTGAGCCATTAGCCAAAGCCAAATATTCCCCAATGTAACCCTCGAGTGATCGTGTGCCCTGCTTGAGCTCTAGCAGCAGAATCGCTGTGTTCATACTTGGCCAATGTTCCTTGGAGAAGCCGCTGGATCCTTGTGTGGCGAAGTCTTCTGTAAGGATTGGGTCAACAGAGTGAGGATCCATCTGCAGCCTTTTATTGAATTTAAGTTGACAGACACAATAATAGTAAGGATGAGCCAGTGGCAGAACAGTGACAGGCAGTGATCTGGGTAGGCAGCAAACAATCAGATTCCCAAGGCAGGCAGAGATTAGGGCAGGCAGCAAACATACACAATCCAGGAACAGGCAAGGGTCGAGGCAGGCAGCAGAGAATCAGAAACGAGTAACAGTCCAAGGTCAAACACAACAATACAGAATCCAGGGGAAATGCTCAGAAATGTCAGACAGGGCTAAACAAGACTTCGCATGGAGGTGTGGGTGCAAGTGTCTTTTATGTGTGAGTGAGTGATTGTATAATGGGTAGCAGGTGCAGGGTGATCAGTCCAGGGTATGAGGGTAGATGGGAAATGGAGTCCAAATGATGTGTGTTGTCCAGGATGGAGTGCCCTCTGGTGGCAATGATGGGCACTCTCACTGGTGATCATGACATAGCCCCCCTCCTAAGGAGCGGCTTCCAGACGCTCCTAAACCCCAAAACCCAGAAAGTCCTGGAGGGAAGTGGAGTGGAGGCGGAACAGTAGGTGGGATGGTGGGCCAGGTCCATGGAAGGGAAGAAGGCCTGGAGACTGAGGGAGAGCAGATAGCCTGGGTGGAGAAGGCTGGACAGACGGCCAGGGAGACAGGCTTGAAGACCCCCACTGCACAGCAGATGACCACCACGGCAGTGCAAACAGGCTTGAAGACCCCCATGGCAGAGCGGATGACCACCATGACAGTGCAGACAGGCTTGAAGACCCCCACGGTGGAGCAGACGACCACCACGGCAGTGTAGATGGGTTTGAAGACCACCATGGCGGAGCAGAAGACCACCAGGGCAGATCTGGCAACACCGGAAACCACCAAGGCTGATCAGGTGAAACTGCAACATGAAGCACAGACAGGTTACTTTTGACCTCTGTGGTTGTGTTGAGGCAGCCCACACACACCAAATGGCTGTGGCCATAATGGCCAGCGCTGCAATCTCTGAGGGCTCAGGCGGGGCAGCCATCTTGGCTGAGGGCTCAGGCGGGGCAGCCATCTTATCCATGACAGGACAGGGCGAAAGGTCATAGACGGCCTCCTTAGCCGTGACAGGACAGGGCGAAAGGTCATAGACGGCCTCCTTAGCCGTGACAGGACAGGGCAAAAGTTCATAGACAGCCTCCTTAGCCGTGACAGGAGAAGGCGAAAGTTCATAGCTGGGTACCACTGACACCTGTAGAGGGTCTGCAGCGGATGCCGCCACCTCTGGAGGTTCTACAGTGGTACTATCGGAAAACAGGGAGGAATCATAAATGGCCTCTGTGGCTGATTCTGGGCAAGACAAAAGTTCACAGACAGCCTCTGCGGCTGGGTCGAGACAGGATGAGAGTGTGTCGCTGGACGCCACCACCGTGCAAGTAGCTGAAGCAAG
The DNA here is from genome assembly GCA_039654765.1 of Mylopharyngodon piceus. Classification (NCBI taxonomy): domain Eukaryota; kingdom Metazoa; phylum Chordata; class Actinopteri; order Cypriniformes; family Xenocyprididae; genus Mylopharyngodon; species Mylopharyngodon piceus. Next base: position 19,350,626 of record CM077442.1, on the reverse strand, counting down.
CACCGCCGCTTCGTGAGGTTCTGCAGCATATGCCACCACCTCTAGGGAAATTGCAGCGGGAGTAACTACCTCCAGAAGTTCTGCAGCATAAGCCGCCACCTCTGGAGATTCAGCGATGTACGCGGCCCAGGCACACCATAAGGCGACCCCCATTATGGGGAACGCTGCAGACAGGGGAATCAGTTCAGGAGCAGGAGGGCTAAAATTAATTTGTTTGGGGAAACCAGCTGTTCGTACTGACACCAGCGGTGGATCCTCCACACTGGATGCAAACCTCTGATGCTCGATGACGGGTTCCCCTGACAGAACAGAGGGGGGTTGTGGTACGACAACTGCAACAAAACGTGACTCTGGGGTGTCAGACATAATGTGACGAGGCTCTGGAAGACCCGCTGAGACGTGACGTGGCTCTGGACGATCAGCGGAGACGTGACGTGGCTCTGGACGATCAGCGGAGACGTGACGTGGCTCTGGACGATCAGTGGAGACGTGATATTCCAAAATATTCCCCAATGTAACCCTCGAGTGATCGTGTGCCCTGCTTGAGCACTAGCAGCAGAATCGCTGTGTTCATACTTGGCCAATGTTCCTTGGAGAAGCCGCTGGATCCTTGTGTGGCGAAGTCTTCTGTAAGGATTGGGTCAACAGAGTGAGGATCCATCTGCAGCCTTTTATTGAATTTAAGTTGACAGACACAATAATAGTAAGGATGAGCCAGTGGCAGAACAGTGACAGGCAGTTATCTGGGTAGGCAGCAAACAATCAGATTCCCAAGGCAGGCAGAGATTAGGGCAGGCAGCAAACATACACAATCCAGGAACAGGCAAGGGTCAAGGCAGGCAGCAGAGAATCAGAAACAAGTAACAGTCCAAGGTCAAACACAAGAATACAGGGGAAATGCTCAGAAATGTCAGACAGGGCTAAACAAGACTTCGCATGGAGGTGTGGGTGCAAGTGTCTTTTATGTGTGAGTGAGTGATTGTATAATGGGTAGCAGGTGCAGGGTGATCAGTCCAGGGTATGAGGGTAGATGGGAAATGGAGTCCAAATGATGTGTGTTGTCCAGGATGGAGTGCCCTCTGGTGGCAATGATGGGCACTCTCACTGGTGATCATGACACTAAGATTATATGGGCACACAAAATTGTGAAATATTTTTGTGGAAACCATGATAGATTTGTTGTTGTTGTTGTTGTCAGGATTCTTTGATGAATAGAAAGTTCATAAGAACGCAGCATTTATTTGAATTGTCTTTACTGTCAATTTTTGATCAATTGAATGATTCCTTGATGAATAACAGTATTAATTTCTTTTAAAAAAAAATCTTACTGACACATCTGCACATCTTTTGTATGTGGACAAAAGATGCATCTATCACAGAGATCTTTGTGCTGACCTCTCATGTGTAAGCCTGGGGTGGCGGCCTAAACCAATTCTAGCATCCTGTTTCCGCTCTCACTGACAGTCTGATATGGTTAACCATGCCGAGATCCAATTACCCTGCTGCTATTCGCTCTTACTCTTTCTAACGCTGTGCCCTGCTCAAGCTGAGGTCAGAGGCATGACTGCTTTACTTATACTGGAAGTGCCCATGACCCTGGTTAATGTAGCTTACCACACACACACACTCAACTCAAGCAAGCAAGTAGGCCATTTCATTCCCTTTCTCTATCTTTTTGTTTGCTTTTCTCCTGGATGGACACATCAGGCTTTAAATCTGATGTGCTTCACTGAAGCTTTGTTTGCTGTGTAGAAGGATATCGCAAAGAGAAAGTAAAATTGGTAATTTGGTGTGGTGGGAAGGAGCAAAAAGAGAATTGAATGTCAGTAATACTTAACATAGGCCAAGAGGGTCTTGCATTCAGACATTATAACAGCATAACTATGTAAAAATTTGTCATAAATCTGACACTTGTGGTAAATTGTTGCTTACATGTTATGAAGTGTAAAATGCCTTGAAATTATGTCTTAGCTACACGTTTCATTTTTTCTCAACTTAAACTTATTTTTTATTAATTTATTATCATATAATATTTTTATTATATTAATTTGTATTGTATTAATTTGATTAGACTTATTACATTTTAAGTTTTTTTAAGTATGTTATTTTTTAAACAGGCCTGGATTCCTATGAGGCTACAAGGGAGTGTTTGTGGGTCCACAGAAAACCTAAAGAAATGGGGGGAAAATATTTTACTAGAGCTTTTAAAGATAATATGTTAAATATGAAATATACCCAGCATAATGATTCTTAATACATATATTGTTTAATTCATCATTTTAGATTGATATGTCATTGTTTGAATATGTTATTTGTGTATCCTTGCCACTGCTGAGCCCAATAAGAATTTCCCAAAAGAATGATAAAGTAACCTGTATCATGAGAAATCATGAGAATAATCAAAATATTTTGATCCACTGACAGCCCTAATTAACAATATTTTTTAAAGATTTCTTACATTTAGGTGTATTTGAAATTTATATTTAATATTTTTCATATAATATTTTCATTTTTGTGGATGTATTATTATGACAGTAAAAAATCCAATTATTTAATTCTGGAGACAAGATATTTTCTTTATAATATCACTATATATTTCTCTCATACGAATTATAGGTATTTATATATTAGCAAGGGGATCATCATGTTTAGGGGTTCTTGGCATAATAAAGTTTGAAAATCCCACCGTTAATACATTTCGTGCCCTCTAGTGGTTGGAATATGTAACCTATCATGCATACAGTATGTGTACTTACGTGGTTCCCTAAAAAAGGAAAAGGTGTGCATCAGGATCCTCCTATATTTAATAAAAAAAATAAAAAAAATACTTTTGATATATTATATTGATAGGAAATACAGCAATTATGTAATATTGTTATACATATTGTCAAAATGTTTTTGAAATCAGTATATCAATATATATTAATCAAAATGGTATTTTCTTTCAGTTACGATGAATGTGTGGGACAAGGGACGCAAATATATGTCCCTACGGATGATCCACCCCCCTACTCCCTCACAGACCCATGCCGTGAGCAGCCAGCCTCACACTATCACAGAGAGACGGAGGATCTGCCCGCTGGTGCTTCCTGGGTGTCAGCAAGCAGCTCTTCCCTATACCCAACCAGACTACGGGACTTCAGACACCAGCCAATCGCCTCCATCTCTTTGTCAGCCTTACCTTTAGAAGAAGCGCCCCCATACGAGGCAGTAGTGAGTGAACAAAACCAGCCCCTTCCTCTGATGCCCCTGGATCTGCTCAAACACACTACAGTGGACAGCAGTCCTCAGGACAGCGTTTCCCACAGGATCCTGTAATCCTGACCTCTCTAGCACACTCATGCGTTGCCGGTACCAAACCAGCTTTGAGAGGGACTCCTTTGTGTGGCTGAGGTCTCCTGAGTCAAGAGCTGAAACCGACACCTGCTAAAGCCCACAATTACCTCTCACTTCAGCTGACACGGACACTGCACCTCCTGTTTTATCTGACACAGCGGGAGCCGCCATGAGAGCACAGGGCTATCGACCACTTTTTGTGCGTCACCTCACCTTGTCTTTGGCTTATGGTGTAATTATATGTCAACGTGCGTCTTCTCTTACTGGTAGACTTATAGATGATTTCAACTTCACAAGTACCACAGCTAATTTCAACGCTATTTTGGATGCCCTGACATTAAAAAGAGCAGAAAGCCTCTCAATAAACATCACCTGGAGAAATTTACATAGGAATAGAAATTTACCTTTCTTTTTAGTGTGAAAATTTGAGTGTTCCTGCATGAGTGACTATTTACACTTGACTATTACCTTTTTTTTTTTTTTCAAATTTAGTGTTGGTTTTAACTATTTATGTTTTGTAATCTGAAAAGTTTTTTTAAAGATAATATTTTGTACATTTCATAGAATAACTAGCAAAGATGAGAAATTACCTTTAAAGCAATTTGAATGTCATCAGAAAATCAATATGCTTTTAATCCATACTTTTTTACTCATAATTTATTTACTCCTTATGTCAGTGGTTCTCAACCAGAGGGTAACTTCCAGCCCCAAAAGTCTTAAAATTATTTATATTAACATAATATTAATTAAAATACTGAAAAAACAAACTAAAAATTTGATATACAACATTAAACTGACATCATATTTTTAAAGTCACCATGAAATGAATATTGACAATATGCAGTATTAATTATAAATGATTTATCCATGCACCTCATTAGTTTTTTTTTTTTTTTTGTTTTTTTTTAATTTGTGTATCCTAGTAATCTTTAATCAAAATAACTTCCCCTCCCTCTTGCAGCAGCATCTCTTCTTTTCTCTGATGACGTGTTTACTGGCACGAGACAACCTGTCGCTGACATGAGATTGCAGCAATAGCAAACCACAACCATCCAATCCATTCCCAATGGACAAAATCATGTCCTGCCCTTTTGTCTTGCTCGAGAAGCCGTTTCACTCAGATATACATCACAGTTCAGAAGAAAAGATATCTCAACTTCCATTTCATGCTGACTTTAATTTAGATTATTGTCTTGGACAAAGGAGGGCCTTGGAGTCAAAAAGATTGAGAATCACTGTTTTACATCTAGTTCATAGATCACTGTGATTTCTTTATATTTCCTTCTTTTTGCAGAGACTACTGTTTTCCTAAAGTCTCCTGGCAATGCTAATTTTCAAATGCATCTGAAGATCTTATTAGGAAAACAGCAGATGAGCGATAAGTATCAATGCATATGACAAATACAAACTATAGTTAGAAAGGGCTGTAGGGGACACTTTGTAAAAGGGTGTTAACAATTTTACATTGTTCTCCTAAACTGCATTGATGCTGTGTGCATTATAACATAAGAGCTGAGACTGGACCTAAGTAGCTCAATAGCAAAGCCGTTGTAGCATTGATGTCAAAATGAAATGAAACATAAGATAGTTCTTGCTGGACACAATCTGTGCTTCCAAAACATTTATCTATCAGATTTGTTCCTGTTTTTGTTCTAACATTTCCCACTTCATTCACTGTAACACAATGGTTTCCCTGCACATGCATGTATCTGATATACAATGTGCCTATTAATCAACATGACTGTTAGATTAACATGCTAAAGAAACTTTCTTTCCACCCATTTGTTTTTGGTTTGTCTTACCTTTTAATGTAAATTATGAAACTAATATATATACAGTCAGCTCCAGAATTATTGGCACCCTTGGTAAATATGAGCAAAGGGGGCTTTGAAAATAAATCTATATATCCTTTTGATCTTTCATTCAAGAAAATCACAAAATTCTAACCTATCATTGAAGTAAAACAGTGGAAAGGGAGGGATGTTTTTCTCCAGTTCACGTTGGCCACAATTATTGGCACCCAATTATTGCAACGTCCTTTTCCAAGAGAGCAGGTCTGAGTCTAATGCCTGATGAGTTTGGAGAACACCTGACAAGAGATCAGAGACCATTCCTTCATACAGAATCTCTCCAGATCCTTCAGATTCCCAGCTCCATGTTGGTGCTTCTCTTCAGTTCACCCGACTCGTTTTCTATAGGGTACAAGTCAGGGAACTGGGACAACCAGGGCAGGTTTTGTGCTCAGTGACACATTTTTAGTATTTGGTAGAACAAGATGTCCAGGACCTCCAGAAAAAAAAAAAACATTAAAGATCAAGCAGTATGTTTAACCATGGGGTACTTTTCATCCCTGTTTGCACCAAACCCATCTGGTGGGTCTGCTGCCAAAAAGTTTTTTTTTTTTTTTCTTTTCTTTTTTTTTTTCATCTGACCATAGAACCCAGGTTCCTTTTGAAATTTCAGCCATGACTGACAACTGAATATGCTGGAATTTGTTTTATGGATGAGCTTTTTCTTGAAACCTTTCTGAACAACTTGTGGTGATGAAGGTGCTGTTTGATACATTTTTTTAGGCTTTCTGACCCCAAGACTCAATTAATCTCTGCAGTTCTCCAGCTGTGATCCTTGGAGAGTCTTTGGCCACTCAAACTCTCCTCTTCACCGTGCATTAGGACGATATAGACATGCATCCTCTTCCAGGCAGATTTGTAACATCTTTAGTTGATTGGAACTTCTTAATTATTTTCCTGATGGTGGAAATGGGGATTTTCAATGCTTTAGCTATTTTCTTACAGCCACTTTCTGTTTTGTGAAGCTGCACATCAGAACTATATTCTTTGGTTTTTCTCATTGTGATGAATGATTAATGGAATTTGGCCTTCTTGTTTCCTCATATGTATACTCCTGTGGAACAGAAATTCATGGCTGGACAATTCCATGCTCCTAGTCACCCTGGTGTGCTAAAAAAAAAAAAAAAAAAAACGTATGAATGGGAATATACTTCAGAGATATCTTACTCATAGGAATTTCTAGGGGTGCCAGTGGCCAACATGCATTGGAGAAAAATGTTTATTTCATAATGTGAGTTTCCCCCCACTTTCAATTGTTTTACTTCAATGAAAGGTTAGAATTTTGTGAAATTATTTTGAATGAAAGATCAAAAGGATAAACAATGAGATTAATTTTCAAGTTGCCCAGAAAATGACACTGCATGATACCTCACCTCTATTCTCGCCACTTTCCCCTCACCGCACGAAAGTATATACTTATAGAAAAGAGGGTCTGTAAGGGATTTTTAAATTGAATTTGATGCATGAATGCGTTTCTTGTGTAGTGAAAAGCCGCTCAAAACAGAAATGAATATTAAATGGCCCACTATTATTTATTTATTGTAGTTTGAACTTTGAACTCTCATATTAAAGTACTTTTGACTTCCACCAATGTTTAGTTAAAAAGTTATACTCGTTACGTATAAAGAAAGGCTACTTTTTCTATAATACATCAGAAGTAGCATTATGAGGTAATTTTGTACATGTCGAGCTTGTCTCGTTCGGGTCATATAGCTCTGTATAGGCATGAGCTGTATTGGTCAACACTTTAGATGAAGAATCTGTCCAGATGTTCTATGATGTAACGAGCAGAGGTGTATTAGCTGTTGCCACCACACTGTAATACTAATACTGTGTCTGTACACTCTCGAGTTTAAGTCACATTTGTTAGCACAAGACTGTAGCAATTCTGTGTGCATAAAGATAAAATTAACACATACGGAGTCAGATTTTAAGGAATATTGCCAAATTATTGCCAAATTAATTAAGATCTACTTCCAATTGGTTGCATAGCATTTCTTTTCTGTTGGCTTTTAAGGATTTGTGCATTTTAGTTGCATCTATGGAGCTGATGTTCAGGAAAATCACTTTAAAATGGCTTATATTTGTGTGCTAAACTATTTCACTAGTTTCATTAGACCACATCAATATTGATTCTTACACCAGAAATAGCACCTTAGCATCAAAGCCCATTGTAAATGTTGACTTTTAATGAATCTACATCTCAAATGTGTAATTTCTGTCACAATGTTGTGGTCGGTTGTCCAAAGTGATAATGCTGTTTCATAGAGCTGCAGATGTTGATGTATGTTTTGTATTAGAGTCTTTATTCCTTTACCACTGTATCCTCTGAATAAATAAAAACACAAGACGTCTAAAAGTTTTCTGGGAAAATTTTGAAATTGTTCATTTTGTAAGTACAGAGTAGTGTTACACTAAAACTTAAAGGTACTCTATGTAACTTTTGGCCCTCTGATGGTTAAAAAAACTGCATGCATTTTACAGAAGAACATTGTTTTGGTTGTGCTTCGGCTCTGCGTGACTGTTGCAGATGAAGATTATCCTACTGCTCATAAAACATTTACTACTAGGCTTAAGAGATATCCTTTCATTCTAAACTGGTTCCCATTCAGTCGGTCGCGTTCAACGTACGTCGGACAGACCAACGAATAGGAATCTCGCTAAAGAGGCCAATCTGCTTCGAGTGTAACTAAAACGAGCCAATGCACATTGGCATGCAATCATATGCAGCAGCTGCTGTGTTTCTGCAAGCAAGTGTTGGGGTCAAGTCCTCTCTTTCTTTTGATTATTTTTATTTTTTGCTTTATTTGAGCAAAGCTGTTCCCAGCTGTAAAAGGCTGTTTTCACTGCTGGTAACGGTGCGCTTTTGAGCGCTGAATAGCTGTTCTCACAGCTAGTAAGAGCAGCGTCTACAAAGAGAGGAGAGCACACGACGGGCTGCACACAATCCCTGTCTGTGTTGCCGCGGCCATTCCCCTGCGTGCTTTAGCACTTTTAAAGAGCAAGTCCCTGAAAGAGCTTACACAAGTAGAGCTTGCATCTTTTTAAAGATGACATTCTATTTGTGTGTTTCTGGATGTGGTCGTTACCTGGCACCGAGGGATGGTCACGATCGCTGCATCACGTGTCTGGGCTTAAAGCACGCTGAGGCAGCGTTCGTGGATGAGTCATGTACCCATTGGGGGAAGATGACCATCTTGGAGTTGCGATCGAGACTCCGGTTCCTGCAAAGGAGCGGAGTCCCAGTGCCGCTGCCTCGTTCCAATCCTCCTCAGAGGGTTGCTGCGGGTAGCGGCAGTGATGATCTGAGGATTACAGTGAGCGCGCTTCCTTCGGGGAACCAACCCCCTAGGAACCCCTAGGATTATTCTGGAGATGATGAGTCGGTGCAGTTGCCTCCTTCGGGAACGGTAACGGTGCCCGATTCGGATCCGGAGATGATGGCTATGCTTTCCCGGGCCGCCAACAGGGTCGGGCTCGTGTGGAATCCTCCACCGTGTCCCGAGCCCTCGCGGTTGGACGATTGGTATCTCGGGGTGGCGCGTGCTGGTTCTCAGTCACCCACCCCGTTTCCTTTCTTCCCGGAGGTGCATGAAGAACTCACTGGTACGTGGACGGCACCTTTTACTGCCCGAAACCGTTCCGGTGGGTCCTCCTTCCTCACCACCCTTGATGGCGGTGCGGCGAAGGGTTATACGCGCATCCCCCCTGTGGAACGGGCCATTGCTATGCAACTGTGCCCTAACTCCACCTGGCGGGGGAGCCGTCTCTCCCTTCCCGGGCCTGTAAGCACTCATTGGACCTTACCGGCAGGGCTTACCAGGCCTGCGGGGAAGCCGCTTCCGCCTTACACGCTCTGAAGGACCAAGGCACTGAAGGACCTGCACGAGGGTGGTCACAATCCCCAACTTCTTCAAGAACTTCGTGTGACAAAGGTTACGGCGCGGTCGGTGGGTCGTGCGATGTCCACATTGGTGGTCCAGGAACGCCATCTCTGGCTGTGTCTGGCCGACATGAGGGATACCGACAAGGTCAGGTTTCTTAATTCCCCCGTGTCCCAGACCAGCCTTTTCGACGACGCGGTCGAGAACTTTGCCCAGCAGTTCTCGGCTGTACAGAAGCAGTCTGAGGCCATCAGCCACATCCTGCCGCAGCAGTCAGCTGCTGCGTCCACCCATCCGCCGCCGGCAGCACCTCAGCCTGCTCGCCGCTGAGAGCGCCCCCCTGCGGCTGCCCCCGCTCCCGAGCCGCAGCAGCAGCCTCCATCCAAGCGGAGCCGTGGAGCCAGTCGCAAGCGGGGTGCCCAGCCCGTCCAGGCCCCCGCCAAGAAGGGCGGTAAAGCAAAGAGCAAGAGGCCCTAGGACGGGCAACCCGGAGATGGATGGGACTGCTCTTCAGGAGATGGTGATCGCACCACTCCTTCCCCTGGAGGAGGGCTGGGTGGTAAATCCTGTGTTTTGTTTTGTTTCGTTTGTTCCAAATTTTCAAAGAAAGAGCAGTTTCCTTCATCTCCGGGTCCAAAGAGGGCTCGGAGAGTAGTGGGAGGAGAAAAACCTCTCCACTCTCATCCCTTTCTTCTATCGCCAGTGGGCAGCAGCGCGCGGTTCGAGAAGGCAACCAAAGCCTCTCCTGCGCCCTCTGTCCAACCTTGGAACCAGGTAGGGTTAGCACAGCACACTCTGACCCCGCTACGGGCCGCCTCGCAAAGAGAGCCTCCCGAGCCACGTCTCTGCATTCCACCTCGCTGCCCCACTGGGGGTACTCCTATGGTCCCTTTGATCCCGCTTGTACGGTCTCTGCGAGCCTGGTTAGCGCTCCGCAGTCCGTCTCACTGGCTCATTCGGACCATCAGGCTCGGCTATGCGATTCAGTTCGCCCGGCGTCCCCCCAAGTTCAGGGGCGTCCACTTCACTGCAGTGAAAGCTGTCGATGCCCATGTCTTGCGTGCAGAGATCGCGGTCCTACTGGCGAAGGACGTGATAGAGCCGGTTCCTCCAGCCGATATGAGGTCAGGGTTCTACAGTCCCTACTTCATTGTACCCAAGAAAAGCAGTGGGTTACGACCGATCTTGGACCTGTGGGTTTTGAATCGGAGCCTCCACAAGTTACCATTCAAAATGCTCACGCAGAAACGCAACTGGGAAAAGAGCAAACTCTCCCCTGTGCAGAGGATCTCTTTTCTCGGTATGGAGTTGGATTCGGTCGAACAGACAGCACGTCTCACAGAGGAACATGCTCACTCGGTGTTGAACTGCTTAATTACATTCAAAGGCAGGACAGCGGCCCCACTGAAATTCTTTCAGAGGCTCCTGGGGCATATGGCAGCCACAGCGGCAGTAACCCCACTCGGTTTGCTTCATATGAGACCACTTCAGCACTGGCTTCACGGCCGAGTCCCGAGATGGGCGTGGCAACGCGGCACGTTCTGAGTGGCAATAACTCCGGAATGCCGCCAAGCTTTCAGCCCGTGGTCGGACCCTTTGTTTCTTTGGGCAGGAGTGCCCCTAGAGCAGGTGTCCCGGCATGCTGTGGTGTTCACAGATGCCTCAGTATCAGGGGTGTGGACGGGCCCCTAACTGCATTGGCACATCAACTGCCTCAAGTTGCTAGCAGTATGCCTTGCCCTGGGCCGCCTGAAAGGGCCGTTACAGGGCAAGCATGTGCTGGTCTGTGCTTTGCGACTGTACATAGACAGAACTCAAAGCCTCAGGACCTCAGACCAGCTCTTTGTCTGTTATGGAGGCCAGCAGAAGGGAAAGGCTGTCTCCAAGCACAAGGCGTGCCCTGCCCGCTCAGGTTGCATGTTTACTCTACGAGAGGTGTTGCATCCTCCTGGGCGCTGGCTCGTGGCGCCTCGCTGACAGACATTTGTAGAGCTGCGGGCTGGGCAACATCTAACACGTTCGCTAGATTCTATAGCCTTTGTGTCGAGCCAGTCTCTTCCCGTGTTCTCACCTCAGGTCAGAGGCACGGAGAGGCCTCGGCTTAGTGTCGGCTTGCTGCGCTTACATGCGCTTATTACTCCAGAGAGTCCCTACAAGGCAGACCCTGTTAAGTCCTCCGATCTCCCTTCGGCAGCCAGACGTGGCGGATCGTCTGGTGCCAGGCCTATACTCCGTTGTATCCTTGAGAACCGGATTTAGGCTGGGTACCATATGTGTGACCCTACAGGAATCCCATATGTGTAGTTCCACGGTTGCTCCTAAACGAAGCTTAGGAGCAACCCCTTCCTGAACCCCCTTCCTTAGGCAAGGGGGTTCAGGTGGCTTGCAACAGAGCGCTGGAAGGGGGCAGCTCCTGTGGCGCTTTGGTAGGGATTCCTATTCGTCGGTCTGTCCGACGTACGTCGAGCGTGACCGACTGAATGGGAACGTCTCGGTTACATAGGTAAATCTCGTTCCCTGAAGGAGGGAATGGAGACATACGTCCCGTTGCCACAGTCGCTGTACCCCGCTGATGCTGCCGCCTAACCTGTTCGGCTCCTCAGCGAAAACCTGAAGATGCAACGCACCTGCTGCTCATTAAATACCCGCGCTGCGAGGCGAGCAGCTGCTGCATATGATTGCATGCCAATGTGCATTGGCTCGTTTTAGTTACACACGAAGCAGATTGGCTTAGATTAGCGAGATTCCTATTCGTCGGTCTGTCCAACTTACGTCTCCGTTCCCTCCTTCAGGGAACGAGGGATACCTATGTAACCGAGACGTTATCTCATGCTTATTAGCTGTAGACATTATTGTAGCTATACCTATTAATAGACACTTAATTTCAAATGAATTTCAGCACAGCGCTACAACAACACATGACCTTTCACATTAGATAATGTTTTACAATGAACTCTGTTAGTGTCACGTTTTGAGTTTGTCTTTGATCTGTTTTTATGTTTTTTTCCCTGTCTTCAGTTTCTTAGTCAGTTTTCTAGTTTGTTAATTGTTTCAGTTCTCCTTGTGTGCCTGCCTGTTTGTCTCCTTGGTTACAGATTAATTAGTGTCTTCAGTTCAGGTGTTTCTTGTTAATTAGTCTTGTTAACTCCTCAGTTCACTGTGTATATATGCCCTTAGTTTCAGTCCAGTCTTTGTTCTGTATTGATTGTTACGTGGTGTTTTGTTGGTATTATTTCTTGGTGATTTTCCTGTTCCTTGTTCTTAGTGTTCCATTAAATGTTATTTGAAGATATCTCCTTCTTTGTGTGATTAATACTGCAACACCAACCGTGACAGAATACAGGACCTCAAACAGAAAAAGATTAGCCTGGCTGAGGACCGCCTGTTGGGACTGAAGCAGAGTGGTCGTCCTTTGGAGAGGTATGTGGAGGAGTTTCTCGAGCTCTCCCATCGGGTGAGCTGGCCTGATACTTCTCTCATTGTGTGTTTTCGTATGGGACTGGATAGGGATACCATTCAGTATAGTGAACCTGCTTGTTATTTCTCCCTAGATGAGTCTATTTATCTTATTCTCTATTTAAACTGTTCTAATTTTGAAGTTGAGGAAGTTAAAGAAAAGTATCTGCCTCATCCAGCCCCATCGAAGACACACATAGCGTCGGCAGCTCACCCTAAGCCGGTTCCCTCCACATACCCCTCCAATGGATCCGTCCATTTCTGTCCTCCGGCACTTCCCCAAGTCCTCAGTCCAGTGATTAAGATGGCCGCCATCCATGAGCCTCGTCCTAAGATGGCCGCCATCCATGAGCCTCGTCGCAAGATGGCCGCCATCCATGAGCCTCGTCGCAAGATGGCCGTCATCCCAGAGCCTCGTCCCAAGATGGCCGCCTTCCATGAGCCTCGTCCCAAGATGGCCGCCTTCCATGAGCCTCGTCCCAAGATGGCCGCCTTCCATGAGCCTCGTCCCAAGATGGCCGTCATCCCAGAGCCTCGTCCCAAGATGGCCGCCTTCCATGAGCCTTGTCGCAAGATGGCCGCCAGTCCAGAGCCTCGTCCTAAGATGGCCGTCGCCACACCTGAGCCCTCGGTCAAGATGGCCGCCGCCCCGCCTGAGCCCTCAGTCAAGATGGCCGCCGCTGAGAATGAGACTCTTTCCAAAATGGCCACCCTGCCTGAGTCCTTTCCAGAGCTAATGGAGAATTTATGGCTGATCGACTTCTGGTCAGAGCCAAAAACCATCCCTGACCAGAGTCCAGTGTCTTCTCCAGCCCCTGTATCCGCTCTTGTGTCCTCTCCAGCCCCTGAATCTGCTCCAGTGTCTACTCCAGCCCCTGAGTTTGCTCCAGTGTCTTCGCCAGCCCCTGAATCTGCTCCAGTGTCTGCTTCAGCCCGTGACCAGAGTCCAGTGATGGCTTCAGCCTGTGACCAGAGTCCAGTGGTGGCTTCAGCCCGTGACCAGAGTCCAGTGGTGGCTTCAGCTTGTGACCAGAGTCCAGTGGTGGCTTCAGCCCCTGACCAGAGTCCAGACTCCGCTCCAGCCCCAGAGTACGCTCCAGCCCCTGAATCCACTCCAGTGTCTTCGGCAGCCCCTGAATCCGTTCCAGTGTCTGCTTCAGCCCGTGACCAGAGTCCAGTGGTGGCTTCAGCCCATGACCAGAGACCAGAGTCCACTCCAGCCCCTGACCAGAGTCTGCTCCAGCCCCTGACCAGAGTCCAGAGTCCACTCCACACTTGAAGATATCTCCTTCGTTGTGTGATTAATACTGCAACACCAACCGTGACAGAATACAGGACCTCAAACAGAAAAAGATGAGCCTGGCTGAGGACCGCCTGTTGGGACTGAAGCAGAGTGGTCGTCCTTTGGAGAGGTATGTGGAGGAGTTTCTCGAGCTCTCCCATCGGGTGATCTGGCCTGATACTTCTCTCATTGTGTGTTTTCGTATGGGACTGGATAGGGATACCATTCAGTATAGCGAACTTGCTTGTTATTGCCCATGACCAGAGCCCATGACCAGAGACCAGAGTCCACTCCAGCCCCTGACCAGAGTCCAGAGTCTGCTCCAGCCCCTGACCAGAGTCCAGAGTCCACTCCACACTTGAAGATATCTTCTTCGTTGTGTGATTAATACTGCAACACCAACCGTGACAGAATAATCTGACAGAACCGTGACTCTCAGCCCCTGACCAGAGTCCAGAGTCCACTCCAGCCCCTGACCAGAGACCAGAGTCCGCTCCAGCCCCTGACCAGAGACCAGAGTCCGCTCCAGCCCCTGACCAGAGACCAGAGTCCGCTCCAGCCCCTGACCAGAGACCAGAGTCCGCTCCAGCCCCTGACCAGAGTCCGCTCCAGCCCCTGACCAGAGTCCGCTCCAGCCCCTGACCAGAGTCCGCTCCAGCCCCTGACCAGAGTCCGCTCCAGCCCCTGACCAGAGTCCGCTCCAGCCCCTGACCAGAGTCCGCTCCAGCCCCTGACCAGAGTCCGCTCCAGCCCCTGACCAGAAACCAGAGTCCGCTCCAGCCCCTGACCAGAGTCCAGACTCCGCTCCAGCCCCTGACCAGAGTCCGCTCCAGCCCCTGACTAGAAACCAGAGTCCGCTCCAGCCCCTGACTAGAAACCAGAGTCCGCTCCAGCCCCTGACCAGAAACCAGAGTCCGCTCCAGCCCCTGACTAGAGTCCAGAGTCCGCTCCAGCCCCTGACCAGAGACCAGAGTCCGCTCCAGCCCCTGACCAGAGTCCAGAGTCCAGTGGTGGCTTCAGCCCATGACCAGAGACCAGAGTCCACTCCAGCCCCTGACCAGAGTCCAGAGTCCGCTCCAGCCCCTGACCAGAGTCCAGAGTCCACTCCACACTTGAAGATATCTCCTTCGTTGTGTGATTAATACTGCAACACCAACCGTGACAGAATACAGGACCTCAAACAGAAAAAGATGAGCCTGGCTGAGGACCGCCTGTTGGGACTGAAGCAGAGTGGTCGTCCTTTGGAGAGGTATGTGGAGGAGTTTCTCGAGCTCTCCCATTGGGTGAGCTGGCCTGATACTTCTCTCATTGTGTGTTTTTGTATGGGACTGGATAGGGATACCATTCAGTATAGCGAACCTGCTTGTTATTGCCCATGACCAGAGCCCATGACCAGAGACCAGAGTCCACTCCAGCCCCTGACCAGAGACCAGAGTCCGCTCCAGCCCCTGACCAGAGACCAGAGTCCGCTCCAGCCCCTGACCAGAGACCAGAGTCCGCTCCAGCCCCTGACCAGAGACCAGAGTCCGCTCCAGCCCCTGACCAGAGACCAGAGTCCGCTCCAGCCCCTGACCAGAGACCAGAGTCCGCTCCAGCCCCTGACCAGAAACCAGAGTCCGCTCCAGCCCCTGACTAGAGTCCAGAGTCCGCTCCAGCCCCTGACCAGAGTCCGCTCCAGCCCCTGACCAGAAACCAGAGTCCGCTCCAGCCCCTGACTAGAGTCCAGAGTCCACTCCAGCCCCTGACCAGAGTCCGCTCCAGCCCCTGACCAGAAACCAGAGTCCGCTCCAGCCCCTGACTAGAGTCCAGAGTCCGCTCCAGCCCCTGACCAGAGTCTTCTCCAGCCCCTGACCAGAAACCAGAGTCCGCTCCAGCCCCTGACTAGAGTCCAGAGTCCGCTCCAGCCCCTGACCAGAGTCCGCTCCAGCCCCTGACCAGAAACCAGAGTCCGCTCCAGCCCCTTACTAGAGTCCAGAGTCCGCTCCAGCCCCTGACCAGAGTCCAGAGTCCGCTCCAGCCCCTGACCAGAGACCAGAGTCCGCTCCAGCCCCTGACCAGAGACCAGAGTCCGCTCCAGCCCCTGACCAGAGTCCAGAGTCCGCTCCAGCCCCTGACCAGAGTCCAGAGTCCGCTCCAGCCCCTGACCAGAGTCCAGAGTCCGCTCCAGCCCCTGACCAGAGTCCAGAGTCCGCTCCAGCCCCTGACCAGAGTCCAGAGTTCGCTCCAGCCCCTGACCAGAGACCAGAGTCCGCTCCAGCCCCTGGCCAAGGAGGCCGTCCCGGCCCCCTGAGCTGCCTGCGCCACCATGGTTTCCTGTACCACCGATACCGCCCTGGAGGTTTCCTGCATTGCCTAAGACTCTCTTAGTCAGCCTCCAGGGCGCCCACCCTCCTACCCCTTGGACTTTTCTTTGTTCCACGTCCTCCCTCCCACCCCTTGGACTTTTCTTTGTTCCACACCCTCCTCCCACCCACCTTCCTCTGTTGGACTATCTTTTATGGCACGAGGACGCGCCTTTTTCAGGAGGGGGTGTACTGTCACGTTTTGAGTTTGTCTTTGATCTGTTTTTATGTTTTTTTTTTTTTTGTTTACTGTCTTTAGTTTTTTAGTCAGTTTTCTAGTTTAATTGTTTCAGTTCTCCTTGTGTGCCTGCCTGATTGTCTCCTTGGTTACAGATTAATTAGTGTCTTCAGTTCAGGTGTTTCTTGTTAGTCTCGTTATATACACAGTGAACTGAGGAGTTATGTCCTTAATTTCAGTCCAGTCTTTGTCCTGTATTGATTATGTTATGTGGTGTTTTGTTGGTATTATTTCTTGGTGATTTTCCTGTTCCTTGTTCCTAGTGTTCCATTAAATGTTATTTGAAGAGATCTCCTTCGTCGTGCGATTAATACTGCAACACCAACCGTGACAGTTAGAGAGCTACATATGGCAATTTATCTGTTCAATAAAATACCTTACTCACCTCTTGAGTGGTAAAACGTCATCTCCGAATTGCTTTTACAACATTGCAAATCCCTCAGTTCCAAAAAAGCCAACGCAGTAATTCTCATTTTATTACAAGCTCTGTCACGTTTCCTTTTTGCCAGCAGACTTTTTTTTTTTTTTTTTAAAGGTGTTTCCCTGGAGTTTCGAGATTTATCGTGCTCCATGTCAACCTTGATCGTTCATTGTGACAACTAACCTATGCCACGCCCACACTATATACACTTTAAAGTAGCCACAGCAACTTTTCACTATTACAGATATGACGAAACACGAGTGACGTATGTATGCAATTTCCTACAAAAGCCATCCCATCAGGTCTAAAATATAAACACTTAATAGGCTTACCATAGTGAATCAGGGTAAGACAAAAACATGTTTTAGAAGAAGTGTTGATATATGGTCTTAATGTTTAAATTTACATAGTGTAGTGTACTCAATTTTTTGGTGAAACATTACACTTAAAAATATTGATTAAATTTTAAAGTTGTGAAATCAATTAAATATACTTTATGAATTAAGTAATGGTAAGTAAAAAATGTAAGTAGATCTGAATAACTACATTTGGTACAAAAAAAAAAAAAAAACTGAGTAGACCCAAGAAGTTAAGGTAACTCAAATATTTGAGTAAGCCAATTTAAAAGCCAATATTTTGAAAAATAAGATGTCCCTCTTTTCAGGCATGATTGTTGTCCAACTTCAGAGTGGCTAAGAGAAACTACTACGAAAAGCTGAGAAACCAGTTTTCAGCCAACAACCCTGCATCAGTGTGGAAAGGACTGAAAGACATCCACAACTACAAGACACCATCCCCCAGCACTGTGTTGAATCAACAACTGACGATTTGAATTGAGTTTTATTGCAGGTTTTGAAAAAACCCTCTCTCACCTTGTTTTGTTGTTTTATGAGATTTTAATGACAGTTGGTTTTATTCCATTACGAGATTTCAATGATGGTCGGTTTTGTTCTGTTACGAGCTTTGAATGACGGTTGATTTTGTTCCATTCTAAGATTTCAGTGACAGTCGATTTTGTTCATTTATGAGATTTAAATAATGGCTGTTTTTTTTTACCCCATTACGAGATTTCAATGCCACTTGGTTTTGTTTCCTAATGAGAATTTAATGACGGTCAGCTTTGTTTCTTAACAAGATTTTGATGACAGCTGGTTTTGTTCCGTTACAAGATTTCAAAGATTGTCAAAGATTTTCAAAGATTATGAGATTTAAATAACGGTCGGTTTTGTTCCTTTAGGCTGGCCACACACTTGATTTTAAGCCCGATATGCACCCCTGAACGACTGGGGGGCGCAGCCCGATTCGAGGCTTGTCGCAAATGATTTTGTTCCCTAACAAGATTTTAATTTTTTTGTTCCATTATGAGATTCCTATGTTGGTCTGTTTTGTTCGATTACGAGATTTCAATAATGGTCGGTTTTGTTCAATTGCGAGATCTCAGTGACGGTCGGTGGGCCAGTTCTATCTATTGTGTGGTGTCATTATGATTATTTAACACTCAGGGGTTGGCTGGTCGCGCCGGCGATACCACCGTGCTTTTTTCTTATCAGTATGAAAGAGACTCAAAATACTCCGTCAATGTTGCACATACAATTAATACAATAATACAATTATACACCATTTTAATCTGTGAAATATCTTCTTTTATTTGTGTACACTCAGAGTAAAAACAAAATGTTGTGCTTTTTGTAAAATAAAGAAAACTAACATGATGCGTGATCTGTTGTCTCCCTCTGAACAAAGTCCAATCTGATAGTTCTCAGAAAATGAACTGTAACTTAGTAAATACTAATCACAAAAAAATTAGACTTATGTCTAAAGAAACGTTGAAATGTCAGGTTTTAAATCGTGTAAGTCAAATCGAAAACAAAAATTCTCTGTTTATGTAATCTGAATGAAAAGAGACATGTCAGACGCCCGTGATTCAGCTCATTATCCGCTAATGCGGCCACGCCCACGGAGCGAGCGCTATTCAGACGCAAATTCTGAGGCAA